>JAJSOF020000017.1:138824644-138854323 GCA_025594305.2 Periplaneta americana | reverse complement strand
TTCTATAGCATGCAACACTGAAATTTCCATCTTGAATATGTGTAGGTTCTCCGGTGCAGAAATCTGTGACAGGTTAGGTTACATTAGCTTACTTTAGGCTTTTCGTATCCCTTATTGTAGTTTAGGTTGGGTTAGTTTATACCTTTTGTATGCCTTGCTTATACTAAGTGAAATATAATGTGCGTTTCACGTTTATTTTTAATGTTCTTCCTCTTCATTGCACGTGTTAAATAATCAGTTTTAGGTTATCTGTACCGATCAAATATTTCTACATTTTACCTACTTTCTAGTGTTTTCAAGTCAACTGACGTCCTATACGAATTCTTCACATTCCGAACTATCTTCATACTAAAATTTAGACTATTTTGTTTCACAATTTTGCATCAATAAAATCTTCAGTGTCGAATGCTATAGAAACTCCTTGAAAAATATGAAGACGAAATGCCTCTACATATAGGCCGTACAGATATTTTGTGATTCCAAGGCAAATATGATGGATCAATTTTTGGCAAAAAAGAGATTTTGCTGTATGTTTTGCATCCTAATGTTATCTTTATTGTGGCAAAAATATGGCATGCATATTTTATTTCTATGATTTTCTCTCTAACCAATTGGTATGAAACATGATACTATGATTTTATACAGTCGTTAAAACTTTAAATTCTCGCTCCTGAAAGAATGAGAAAATTACATCATATTTGGCTTGGAGCAACAGAATTCTTGTCTAAGGAAGCGTATTTGTAACATATTATCACAGTTTAGCATATGCAGTCACGAAGCTCAATACTTACTAAATACGCATACATAGACAGTTGAAATATGCATCCATAGATAGTTGCTAGCCACCAGGATCGCTACTATCGCCTCATTACAGACTCTTTCCTAGCAGACGATAAAATGTATTGTACTTTCGATATCGTGTTCTTTTAAAAAAATTAACACCTTCCTTCCACTATTAAAATACGAAATACATAAAGTTCATATATTATCTTCATAAAGCATATAGGCCTATTATATTTTATAAATTCACCTTCCTGTATCTTTTGGAAGAAGGATAACTCTGACCCCTTAGAATTTATAGTGCAGCAAACGTCTCCTTGTCCCATATTATTATTCAAATTATTGTATTATATCCATTTACAGTTATTACAACCGATAACAAACATTTCACAGTTTACACAACTTTTCACAACAATGCGAAATACGGCACAGTCAATGCCTTTTCGATCTAGACCGCCGTAATGTATGTTCGAGTTTTCTAATTTCGGTGTATAGAGCTCAATGAAATATTATATTATAACTTTATTGCGTATCATTGCTACGTTTTATTTAGTGCAATGTGTCCATAAGTTTCGTATACTTCTTTCTGCATAATATGTTGCAGAAATAATTATAAAACTGTGTTATTTTAATGTGAAGAGAATTTTACATGTTAACACAATCTGTTCGCATCAACATTTTAAGTTGAGAATTGAAACTACTTTGAGGTTTAATAAAAAAAGAATTTACATTGTGATTTTAATTTAGCACATTTTCCTTTCTTAATTATAGACAGAAAATTTACTATACTACTCCTATGAAATTAGTGTACATACGATTGTGTTACTATGTCTCTTAGGTTGTAGATAAATACAGTAATTCAGTCTCAATTGTAGTATTAAAATACAGACAAATTGAATGTGAGGGGTATCATACATGACATTATGTTTAATTATAATGTATTATTGCGAATATAGGAATATAAGTTAAATATAGTAAACATAACCTATAATTTTCATACGACATAATATACCGGTACATATGTAATGGCAGGGCATTAGAGACCACTAAAATTAGACAGAAAGGGCCAACTGGTACAGTAAACATAACCTATAATTTCAGCACATCTAAATATCCGTGCGGTGCAACTGAAAATTATTGAATCGTGCATAAATGAATGTACAAGAATTTCGCAATATTTAATCGAAATAAAGGCAGGTATTACACATACGAACAACGTAATTTTCACACCAAAAATAATGTTACATCTTAACTCTCAAGTGAATTATGTCTGAAATGTCTCATAATCATTGTTTTAAATTTCATTAATGCAATTACATTACATTTGAAAGAAATATATGTTACTGTTTATGCATTCCAAGTAATTAAATGTTTGAAAAGCCGCCCTTCGTGATCGGTTTAAGGGAGTCACAGGGTCTGCCTTACGGCCTGTATTAGATCACGATGGCAATGGCACAGTCTATTGTTCCTAGTACTCACAGCGCTCCAAGCGGCTAGCAACTATCGCGAGAAATGCAAAAAAATCATCCCAAGCTTCGCGACTGTGTATATTAGACTGTGATATATTCCCTGGCTGATATAAGACGTTTGTAGCCGGTTATTTAACGACGATGTATTAGCTACAAGCTAATGAGATGTTTTCTGAAGAGTATGTGGTCGAAGATTCGCGATGTGATTATCTGACACTCTGCTTACAGTTCGGGAAAACTTGAGAAAACAAAGCCAGTTAATCAGCAGAAGCGGGAATCGAAACCACGCTCAACCGCAGCTCCATAGTGATTGAAGCAGTGTTATAGTAGTCTCTAAGAATGGATGTAATACTCTTGCTGATCACAATGATGCAGTTCTACAATAAGAGTGTAACCACAGGACTAAGAGCCCTACCTAATGAAGTAACAGATAACCCAAACCTACAGGTTGTGTTAACGTTAAATTGCGTCATTTAACCGAACTATTTCCTTGGGGATACCAAATTCAATAAGTATATTATATAACACTTCCCTCTTAACCGAGTCATATGCCTTTTTGAAATCTATGAATAACTGATGTACTGTATCCTTATACTCCCATTTTTTCTCCAAGACCTTTAGGAAGGCCGAGACGTAGATGGGAAGATAATATTAAAATGGATTTGAGGGAGGTGGGATATGATGATAGAGAATGGATTAATCTTGCTCAGGATAGGGACCAATGGCGGGCTTATGTGAGGGCGGCAATGAACCTCCGGGTTCCTTAAAAGCCAGTAAGTAAGTAAGTACCTGTCGAATACAAAAAATCTGATCAATAGTCTGTCTATTAACTCTGCCAGTTAAAATAAACTATCATCATTATCATTACTACTACTACTACTACTACTACTACTACTACTACTACTACTGCTACTACTACTACTACTACTACAGGGACATCATTTTATTTTTAGTAACATTTCTGATATTAAACTGGCTATACCTTTGTATCAACGGTTGCTAACCCCTTCCACGACTGGAGTTCGATGGCGTAATATACAAACAAATCACTTTACTAGGTATAGGAGGGAAGAAAAGTAGTTCATCCATTTACGTAAACTATGAAAATATCACGCTTTTGAGTTTGATAATTTTCATTAGGTTTTTGTTTAATCAGAATACAGTACGGTATTAACAACGAGTGTTTTTACTCACGAACTGAGCTGTCCATACGGACGTATTCATTATGCAGTGTATATTATAGTGTCTATGGCACATTAGCGTACACTATAGAGAATGAAGTTAAATTGAAAAATAATCATAATATGGATATTTAAACACATTTTTGAAAATGGTGGCCATTCAATTCGATACAGGCTTCAGTTCTAATGTATGTAATTCCAATTACCAGTTTCGTCTTTCGTACTAGTAACTCATGTTGAAATAATTCTCTACCTACTCTGTAAAAGAGTACCTTACGTACTGTAAATTCAATCTTCACTTCTGCTCGATCCGAAAAGATAAAATCACTCAGACATGCTATCTACTGTCCGTCCAAGTGGTTATGTCGCATGATCGTAGAAAGGAGGGAAATCACGTGACAGTTAATTACTTAACGAGGCCCTTTTAATTAAGTTATTTTAAATAGTTGTATGGGTATAATACTACGTATATGTCCAATTCCTAACAGAAATTAATGTTCTCAGAAAAGAGCTAAGACAGCCCAGCTACTAGCCTTTATAGAGAAGCGAATAGAAGCTGGTGGGGAAAACCGGAATGCGACGTAGGCAAATGGACGACAGTACCTGTTCGAAAATGATGCAATATTGAAAGCTCTTTCGTCATTGGAAAACGCGAACATATTTTTGGAACGTACTGTGACGGTAAAGCTACTATGACTGTATGTGCGGTCTTGGATCTGTGTGGAAGACGGTTGAACTTCATTAGTAGAAGGGGTGGGAGTGAAGTACATTCAAAAAACTCAGGTACAATAAAAATTGAAGTAAAATAAAATGATGTCCCTGTACTACTACTACTATTATTATTATTATTATTATTATTATTATTATTATTGTTATTATTATTATTATTGTTATTATTATTATTATTATTATTATTATTATTATTATTATTATTATTATTATTATTATTGTAAGTTCATGTTCTACAAGCGCAATAAAGATAAAAAAATTGAGAGACGTTGTATGACATTTTGTTGTTCAGAAGACCAAAGAATGAGAAGTGGTATCCATTTCCATAGTTAGGCCTAAGTTTACTCTGCTTTTGTTACGAGAAAACCGAAGATAAAACGAAGTGATACTGTAAGCCTAGGCTAGAATCTTGACTATTAATATATATATATATATATATATATATCGATGGTTGAGAACCATACTGTTCTAAGTCCAGCTTTTTATAAGAAAGAAATCTGTTTCACTGTGTTCCAGTTGTCGTCTGCATAGGCCCAATTATATGAATCGAGCAAAATAGTAAATATTCCTCTCTCTATAAGATTGCTATGAATCTATTCCGAATTGTTACATGAAGCTTTGAATGCCAGCAGCTTAAAAGTGCTCTCCTGAAAAAAAAATAATAAAATGGACTTGGAACAGTCTGGTTCTGGGCCATCGATAGGCTATATAGGTATATGAATTTTGCATTCTTGTCCTGAAATTCTAAAACAATGCATCCAAGCAATACGGAGAGAGAATTAGTTTGTCTTCCAACACAGTTATACTAGCAGACATTGCACAAATAAATGTTGTCACGTTCGCCCTGGAATGCAAGTAAAATTACTGTTTCCTGTTCCAAGCTCACTTGCAGAAGAAAAGGGTGAAACTTGTACGTTGTTTTTCTCTGCTCTAGCAGGTTTCATTGTGTTGTTTCTATTAATTATTTTTGGTATTTTAGTGATTATTACTAGCACTTCTCTTATGTACTGATAAATTCTACTGCATGTATATGATCAATAGTGTAAGTAAATAAACTAAACTATGTAAGTTTGTTACTATTTAATACGAGAAAAATTCGTACCGGCACCGGGAATCGAACCCAGGACCTCTCAGCTCTGCGCGCTGAGCGCTCTTTCGAACTGAGCTATGCCGGGAGACGATCCACGGCGCCGGCCAAACCCCTCTCGTAAATGCCTTTACGGCCTTACTACCTGCATTTGAGACGATACAAGTCATGCAGGAGCCCATATTTAAATGACTTTGTGGCCATATTACTTCATAGTAGCCGTGTAGTATTCAATGAGGTGGGCGAGACCTCATACAAAATGAATATGTGATGTATGTAAGTTTGATTTATTATATGTTTTGTAAGTATTTAGTACGTGCATTGTATCTACCAATTATTTTTACCAACCAACCTTTTAAGATGTTACAGTATTTATTGTATACATTTAAATTTTGATATGCTATATTTATATATTGCATTTCTTCGCCATTAGACAGCTCAAATTTTGCTTTTGGTTCTTCTTCCGGCTATTACCATGTATTGTATAATCTGAAGAGAGTTATACTCGATATTGATTTAACCTTGCTGTGGTCCAATTTCGTTTCGTTCGTACCAAGGAATTTTGTTTATCCATAGAACTGCTATTCATCTTTGTATTAAACTTTTATAGCATGCAATCATATTTCCTTTGTTATTAGATTTTCTAAGTGGAATATTAAACTGGTATATTGATCTGGCAATTAATTGTAGAACCTATTTTAACTCCCAAAATGTTTATCTTTCTTTTTTAATCATTTTCCTCCTAGATTTTACGTCTGTACAGCGGTTAAGACTTCTTGCCATTGGTGTACCGTGGGGAGATTTTATGATATTAAATTGAGTGATCTTTATCACATGTAACTTTAATCTGATATTCGTAATGTTAAAGTATTAGTAATGTTCTTTAAAATCCCTACTAATAAAAAAAGTGTTAAACGTAATAGGAAAACAATGTCACAGTAAAAATTGTATATGTTTTTTGGGGGTGAAATGCATCGAGAACTATATAATTTCATGATTACAAACAAAAATCTTATATAAACCCTAGCCCGTAACAAGAAGTCTTGCGTACGCCACTGTCTTTTCCACATATTTTTAAATCAAAATTGCCGTGTAAACACTAGCCTATGCCAGGCCTTTCCCTGAGGGCAACATAATACGGTACTAAAATGACATCCAGTTCCTTAAAAGTTTGCTGGGAGTCGAACTCGGGATCGCTAGGTTTCGTAGACACTACTTCATTAGAAACCATGTTATTTTTCTGCGTAGGTCTACTGGCATTTAATATCATTTTTGTGATTTAATTTACTCCAAGGCTGATAACTTAGTAACATCCATAGAAAATATCAACAGTTTCGAGTTTCGGAAATAATTTTAAAGATTACGACGAGCTGATATTGTGTACGTTAACATTTACAGCAAGGGAGACAAGGACAACCTATGTTAGAAAGAGATAGCAATACGCTTAGGCTCTCACCAATCGCTTCACGCTTTTAAAGCATTGAGTTGTGCCTCCAGTTTAGTATAGAGCTCACTGGTCGAAACTGAACAGCTGACATGAACTCGTAATAATAATATCATGCGGACTCTGACTATAATAATAATAATAATAATAATAATAATAATAATAATAATAATAATAATAATAATAATAATAATAATAATAAAATATGAGTGAATGCCAATATGGTAGACCTACATAGTGTGCAAACAATATATTATAGTAGGTATAAACCGTAATCAAGATTTCATGCTAATAAATTTACAGTTACAAAGGAAAGATGCAAGGGCAACCTTACATCAGCTAATAATGTCTGGTATGTAAGTGACAGGCCTACATAAATCAGAATATCACAGTGTGGCGAACAATGCAGAAATATAGTGGAGCGTGTGGTTTACCTGAGCTAGGCGTTTCAGATATTAGTATCAGTGGCCTGATAATGACGCGGAATCAGGCCTATTTTAGTTCATCCTGATGACGTAAATACAGCGAAAGATGAGAGTGATGTTATTTCTGACGATTCTACAAGTTGAATAATAAAATTAATCCCTTCGCGATCACATCGCCAATGAAAATTATGTTATTCAAAATAAGAAAGTGATTTTAAAAATACACGCAGGTAATATATTGATTTTCCGAGGTATAATTAAGTTAAAATTTGTTCTGTAAAACTGCCGTTAACTGAGGGAGTAAGAACTTACTGTCTTGCGACATTTTATAAATGCACGAACACTAAAACACTACTTTTAAAAAGCTGTATTACGAGTACATTGAAAGTAATGCAATACATGATACTGAACTATGTCCTATATACCATCAACTAACCTTAAATTACCAATGGAAGATTTTAACAATAAACGTCTTCAGAAAATGTCAAATATAGTGTACAATAAAAATGTGTAACTAACCTTTCAACTCGCGAAGATATTCTCAGGCCGTACATTTATCCATACCCCCCATTATCCAACACAAACATTAAATCACGCACACAACACTTCACCGGTTACAAACAACCATGAACTGCACATCTGCGATTCCCGCTCGAAAATTAAATGAGGAGCGTTCGGTATAATTTCATTTAGCAGTACCAATAGTGTCACGCTTCTAATAAAACAACGAAATTGCACTGCGATGCGCTTAGTATGTCCATATGAAGCAGATTGGTATAATTAGAACAGTTAATTCCATTTATGTATGTTCCTATTCGGTTACTTATTAAATATCTATGCGTCTGAATTGTTTTCAAATATATTTAGTTGGCCATCTTTCCACTCCCTGTACTCCATTCCCTTAACCAATCAGGAGCAACCATTTATATTCACTCTGCGTTCTGTTTCTTGCAAGTAAAAACCGTTTGCTTACGTGTAAAAACATACACAATGCAGTCAATATTTTAAGAAGTGAAACTTTAGCAAATCATTGAAAGATTAACCCTATAAATACACAACATTTAAATGAAAATGTATTTGCTGGACATTTATTCATTACATTTAGAAGTTTAAAAATAAAATTGTTTTGTAGATATATTGTGGGAGCAGTTAATGGAACATCTGTGGCTATCACGATTGTTACAACGAACGTCAAATCATGGCAAGGGAGAGAGAGGGGAATCAACAGTAGCGTGTAGCATTTAACCTGTTCGCAGTTTCTAAATAGCCTACTGTATATAACGAGGAAACCAATAATATAATATTATATACGTATTTCTTATTTAATTCACATTTTAACCAGAAATAGGCTATAACTATGAACGTTTAATTCTATTTATTCGTTCAAATCGATGCTTATGTAATAAAAACCTTTCTCATCGCATATTATCAATAGGTGTCTCCCGTGTAGCTGTGTGGGTAGAGCATGCATGTGCTTCCCAACACAGGATTGGGTGTTATCCTTGTCTTGTGATTGTTCTGTGTTATCTCTGCGGTGGCCCTGCGTCATGCCGATATCGTGATAGGAAGGTCCGAATGTGTCAACACTATCCGCAGTGGTGTGTAAGTCGGATAAAAGGGGAGGTTTATCAGAATAAGACATAAATTTATCTAAGTGAAGTTCCACAATCATAAAGAACAACCGGTAGCATAACTGTTTTATAAATTCTTTCATCTTTAAATATCTACACCACACCACCATTAAATATAATATCGAAAAGACCCATACGACTTGATTAATAACTATAAAAATATTTCATTTCAATAACAATATTATTATATTACGTAAGTTTTGTAGGCTATAGACTACTATATAGCCGTCACTCAGTAAATAGTATAGAAATGAAGATCTAACTTCAAATATTCTGTACGCCTACTTATATAAACCCAAAAGATTTCACTTTCTTATCATCAATAAAGCATTAATCTGTATAATTAGTGACAAATACATCATGGCAATCACTATAATAATATTTCATTTTCAATGATAATGTCATCAAACATTCTTAAGTTTTGTAGTTTTTAATATCCAATACACAGACAGCTGTAGTCAGAAAATCACACACAAGAGAATCTGACCTGTAAATTCTTTTTAGTAAGTCTTTAAGTTTTTGATTATCAACATTACATAAACGTTCTGAAAAATTTACACAAATGAAGATCGACAGTCACCCTGGGTGGCAAAGTTAGTATTGCGCTGGCCTTCTATGTCCGAGGTTGTGGGTTCGATCCCGGCCGAGGTCGATGGCATTTAAGCGTGCTTAAATGCGACAGCCCCATGTCACTAGATTTAGTGGCACATCGGCGACGCTGATATAACCTTGTCAGTTGCGAGCGTCGTTAAATAAACCATAATTTAAAAGATCGACATATTGGAATTATGATGTAAGAGAATCTAAGTCATCTGAACTCTAAATATATCAGCAATTCTGCAGGTCTTAGTCTTCGTGCGATATTGTTTATTTGAGTGTGTTTGTGTTCTGTTTTATTCTGAAAACCCATTATTTCTCAAAACTGACGACAGATGGATTTTGGAAAGTAGGAAAATGATGTAGGAAAATTGTCATTTCACTTAAAACTACCATTTTTCCGAAAAACCTTGGGTTCCAAGCTTCAAAATGAGGGGTCATTTATTAAAATCTGTTCAGCAGTTTTCGCGTAATTTCCATTACCAGTCCATATATTATTATTCCTGCAACATATTTTAAAAGAAGTTAATAGAACTCATGTACATTCTACACTAAATGAAATTTTAATTGTACCATTTACATGTTTCTTTTTAAAATGGCTTGTACTGAATTGTATTTATCTATTAGACCTACCTAACAGAGGAAGTAACATACAAATGTACGTACAGCTAATGTCATAGAAGGGACTGTGATGAATTTTCTATCTACAAGTAATGAAAGCAGAGAGATGTGCTAAATTAAAATCACAATATAAATTCTACTTTATTAAATCACAAAATAGCTCTCATTCTAAACTGTAAAAGGTTGAAGCAAACAGGTTATGATAACATGCAAACCTATGTTCACATTAAAATATCACAGTTTTGTAATTATTTCTACAAAATATTATGCAATAAAATATGAACGGATTTTATGCACACTTTACACTAAAATCAAATTGAGCAATTAAGTAATTTATTACACGCACTTCGTACCATAGACAAATAAATAGAAAGACCCCCAACTCAATGCATTACCTTCGACACGCTATTGACGCGACGTCGAGACACTTGGCGGCAAAACATCGGAACTACATCTCGTTACACATAGCGGCAGAATGCGGAACTACATCCCTTGTTACACGGCCCGATCGGTATTACAGGTATCCGTTATGCCAACATTAGAGCACGATCGGTACTGCAGATACCTATTATACCAACACATACCGGTATTTTTCATATCGCCAAAGGAGTGTGTAATGGTTTATCAGTTTAAATAACATGTTTAACCACAATATTTATATCACATTTTTGTTTTAACATGTGAATATAAATATAATGGTTGAACATGAAACTGAAAACCATTAACACACTCCCTCTTTTAACACCGTCATTTAACCCTTTTATTAAATTAATTTATCAAATTTGACTAATAAAAGTTTTTGCATCTTCTAGATCAAATATGTAATTGAGATACAGGATGCGAATAGGATAGGATACTTCTCTCCAAAACACCTTAAGCACTATTTTTAAATAATGTTATGTATCATGTATTGGAAGATAAAAACAAAGATTGACTTTGGAATATTGACTTCGAAGTTATTATTGGTCAGTTATATAATTATAATTCGCTCTTAATTTTTTATGTCAAACATTAGCTTGAAAATAGTCATAAGATGTTTTGCTGTGACACAGTACAACGCACGTTCATAAACATTTATAAAACACCACTTTATTTGTTTTACACCGTCAGAGCTGAACATCTATTTTTAAAAGTAACTGCCATTAGTTTAATATATGGATATTAAAAATCTAAGTAATCAATAATCACCACTGATAAAGAATACAAAGAAAACTATTTGTCTACAACAGACATAAAATTAACTTAGACTTTTAATAAAAACACCATTAAGAAATACAAGTAAAAAAATAATTTTTCATTCTCTGATGTATAGTTGATTCAAAACACTGAACATATTAGAAAAAGTGCAATACAATTTATTAGAGATAAGTCTATACTTCGCAACATTTCCTAATTTTGAGCTTTGATACTGAGTGTTTGATTTGGTTGCGGCCCCATTGCTCAAAATATGTTGTATTCTAATGCTAGGGGTTTGACAAAGTCATTTGACCTCTTGCACTCCAATATTTTTCGAAGATATTATCATGGCCAGCCACTGAAGCACAGATTTTGAGGTGTTCCGAATACATTTCTTGGTTTGAGTTGCACAGTGGGTAGTTAGGGGACTGATATATTCCAATTCTATGCAGGTGTTTGTTTGGCCAGACAGTCATGGCCTGTTGCCAATCTAAATCGGGAATTAACTGTGGATTATGATGCAGAGAGTTCCATTTTTTCCCTTGAGATTTGTGTTATCAAATTTTGTTTGTTGAAGTCTCAGTATGTAGATTTAATAAATCTTTTCACAGAGTAATACGTAGATTTAGTAACAGGTCTGTAAGTAGCAGTGCTGCCCTTCTTTGCTAAAGCATCCGCATTCTCGTTTCCCAGGATTCCACAATGGGATGGTATCCACTGGAATACAATTCTTTCATTGAGTGATATTAATTGAGAGAGCATTTTAGTTATTTCTGCTGTTTGAGATGAAAGTATATATTTAGAGACTATTAATAGAATAGCTGCTTTGGAGTCTGACAATATAACTGCATTCTTAAATTTATTGATGTGGCATAGAAGATTCCTGAGACTTTCACTTATTACAATGATTTCTCCGTCAAAACTTGTTGTTCCATATCCAAGAGATCTATAAAGTGAGAAGAGACAAAATATTGTACCATATTTACTCTCTTCTTAGCTGATGTTATACAAGCATTCCATTATAAAAAATTTAGTTGCGTCTGTACCATTAAAGTAGTCCCGCCCAGAAATCAGATTGGGGGACTATTTTGCTGTATAGAATTGGAATATATCAGTCTCCTAACTGTCCATTGTGCTACTCAAACCAAGAAATGGATTCGGAACACCTCAAAATCTGTGCTTCAGTGGTTGACCATGACAATAATTTTGAAAAATACTGGAGTGCAAGAGGTCAAATGACTTTATTGTCAAATGCCTGGCATTAGAAAACATCAACATATTTACTCTGGTCATGATAATATCTTTGAAAAATATTGGAGTGCAAGAGGTCAAATGATTTTATTGTCAAAGGCCTGACATTAGAAAACAACAACATATTTACTCTCTAAAAATTCTAAATAATGCACCCAAATCTCACCAGTTGCAGAAGCTGCAGATTTTTATCGCTGCCACTGGACTCCCTCCTATGCCCTATAGCTGACACAACTGAAATGCTCATTGTACTAGTAATTATTATTTGTATTTGTATTACTATGTAATGTTAACTTAGGGTCTTAAAGATCGTTAGATTTATCATTGCCCTATATATTACAAAAATTATATTGCTCATAATGTAGAAGTCAAGTACTCTACTTTTTTTCAGATGAATGAATGAATTCCCCTTATTTTCCTTCAATTAACTGAAGAAATCGACACATTAAACGAAATGAGATACCAATGATAATAATAATAATAATAATAATAATAATAATAATAATAATAATAATAATAATAATAATTCATTCTAGTACAGAGGTCATGGAAAGCATGGGGCTCTACCTCCATGCCCCCAAATGCCTTCTTGGCATGTTACGGGGATACCGTTACCTTTTACCTTTAATAATAATAATAATAATAATAATAATAATAATAATAATAATAATAATGAATGAAGTCCATTACCATACACTTGTCAACAAAATTAAACACAATTTTGTTAAAAGATAAAGACAATGAATGAATCACTCAATGAAAGAGAATACAGGTTCAAATTGATGCCACAGTGAAGTGCAATGAATGAAGCAATTATGTTAGGTGGTGAAAAAGGTTAATGTAAGTAGGCTGGTGATGAAGTGGGTCGTAGTTCCTGAGTGGGATACCAAGCATCCCTTGATAGAACGGCCCCTCTTAGTAAGTTATATCTGAAGTCACCGTTATACTGATTACTGCGAAAATGGCTTGCACATATATAGGCCCTTCTGTAAGGATGAGGATTTTCTGCCACAGCTGCCCACATGTGGCACCTGTTACAATCAAAATTCTATTATTATCTTAAAAAAATACACAAACCAGGGTTGGTATTAATTTAAATTAATGATTTAATCATGATGTAAATAAAATAATTTTCATTTTATTTACATCAAATAATTGTTACTACTTAAATCACAGATTAAAATTATATGCACCTAACATGATTAAGATGAGAAATTAACTTCCTGAAAAAAAAAAATATATATATATAAACGTTTTTACATATGACTGTTCTGCTGCTTCTTAAAACTATTAGCAATATATATGAGTAGCAAACTTGCATCTCTGCAATGAACAAAATATTTTCTATGGTGAAATATATTTTTCTTCCTATGAATTCATATAAAATTTCACCACAGAAAAATCTTTGTTTATTACAGACATATAATTCTAGCATTTTCTGAAGAAATGGACAGGTTTTGAAAGTTTGCTTCTCATATGTCTTTTCCCAACTCCTAATTAAGGAGCAACAGAACGCATGGTACAGGTGGTCAAGTAGAGCCTACTTTCGGAATCACCACCTAATTAAAGCACAGTATGATGCTGAGGATTGAAATGAATAGCTGTAGCTCATAACAATATTCAAAGTAAAAGTTGCACAATGCCAAATGGACTACGTATTTATTTTGAAAACACACAATGCTAAGCTCTTCTGATAAATTTATTTGTAAATGTTAATCTCTCTAAATAGTTGAATTCTTTTCTAATGAATAACAAACTGAGCATAATATCTTGCCTAAGTCTAAGCTAATTATTATTATCGTTAAGTGCAGGTTATTAGTGCTGTAACTCTTCATGTATTAACAATGAGGCCTATGTGTAAACATAGTAAATTATTTTTGAAGCGATGTTGTTAATTACTTAAAATAACACATTAAAAAATACACAATTATGTAGGAACTAATGGCCAAATTAAGTTTAAATGAATTACAAAAGAAGGCAAAAACTCATTTTAATAAACGAATATGAATTTGACAAATAATTCTCACTTAAATTTAAAAATCACTACAGTTTACCAACCCTGACTATTTACTGATGATATATAAGGATATCTTTGCATTGAGCTTATGCCAATGCCATTGCTTACCTTTTAAGCTGTGCTGCATTACTTGGCGCAGGAAACAGGAATAACCAGGTCTTCTCATTTCTATCCGATTTCTGTCAGTACAATGCGTCACATTCACAGTGTAAAACTCCGCCATTTGTCTTTCTATTAACTGAAACAAACCAGCAGTAGCCTAGTATCATATAATGCATTAATAACACTACATTTCATAGAACAATTGAAGGATTGCAGTATAATCGACGTTTGTGAAATATTCCTGGAAGAATTCTATCCACGAATCTATAAAAATAATAAATATCTCCGCCAATTCAACTCTTTTTATTTTATCAAAATTATTCCAGTACAGGTACTACTGTTAACTGTAAAGTCAAATTTCTAAAATATATCTTTTCGGGAACAATACTTCTTTACTATTGCGTTACCAAGCTAAGGTACCCCGCCATCCTTTGGTAACGCAACTGTAAACAATTACACCGGAAACAACATATTTAGTCATATCAGATTCTGTCCCACGAATTTTAAGATGTCTGACCAACTTAACTTAGCTATATACAAAAATAAGATGTTCGTTCATACCCAAAGTTTATATTAACTCTGTTAGCTTACCTTTAAGCTCTTGGCGTAATTGCAGTTAGGCCTAATACACTGTTGTAATTCAACACAGAAGTCAATTCATCATGTGGTAGTGGTAGAAGGAAGGTAATCGCGTTCTGAAGTTTATCTCTGAAAACAATTACAGATCTCAGTTTAATAAACGTTTAAGATATGATGGAAGAATTCAGTTTAAATTAGAAAACATGACGGTGCAGTTAACCTGCATCTACACAGTTCAGTTTTTCATGCTCGTACGCACGCAGTCTGGGAAGAATATTGAAAGAATAAAGTTTAAAGCGCATGTTGAATTAAGATACATTAAGATTTTCTATCTACAAGGTACGCCATATTAATATTAAAACACCAAAATACCATGTGATGGAGTGTAAAAACCGATTATAGTTTCACTGACCAAGTTCTGCAGCAGCGAAAGCTAAAATAATATATTATCCTGCACATTGTTGAATGTGTGAAGTTGAAAGAAAAGTTGAACCGTGTAGATGTAATCTCAAACACATTTCTTTCTTACCTTTAACGTTGCGAATTATTTCTTGTTGCAGGAAAGCACCAGTAACTTCTCAATTAACTCGATCTGTTCAAATTTCTTCCTTAAGCAGCCATGTTCGTCCATTCCACAATTTATACAAGATTTAAACAGAATAGGAATGCCAACATCCAACAATTGATCAACTGAACAAATGAGGTTAATAGGTCATACACAGTACACTAATATGGCTACTGTGTTCTCGAATGAAAATGCAAATTAGCTATATAGTAATAGTAATAATAATCTGAATATTATAAAACTGACACATTCTGTAAATAATGGATATTAATAATATCTGTTTAAAACTGTCATAATGGCAAAACTTATAACCAAAGAACTTTCGAAACCAAAGAGTTTTGTACTGGTAATTTTACAAACTCTGTGATCGAAATACAGCCAGCGCTGTCCTGACCACATGCGGCAAACTATGGAACATCTATGAGCATTCAACATCTATCATTTGAGTTAAAACCCCCTGCTAGTGGCCGCCCTCTGCACTACGTCATAGTCTAGATGCGTAAATCACTTCGTAATTTAAGACGGCACTTATTCCGTCGGATCCCGGCCAACTAGTCACTCATAACGAGTGCACCTCAGCACATGTGTGGACTTCAATCCTACGTTCATAGACATCTAGACTATGACGTAGTGCAGAGAGCGGCCACTAGAGGGAACCCAAGAGTTGGAACTTAAACTGAGACGATTCTGTCCTATCGCCGGGATGGGTATCCGGTGTATCTTAGTTGATAAAGCATCAGCACGTAGAGCTGAAAACCCGGGTTCAAATCCCGGCGCCGCACAGTGTGTAATTTAGCGTGTCTAGCCGGCCAAAAATCATTTCTCAAGAACTAATCGCTCAACTTTCATAAAATTTAGTGCGTACCTTCAATTATTGAAGTGAATAAGTTTTTAATAATGAAAATGAAAATAGCAACTATTTTTACTGAAAATAAGATTAGTACTATTGTAAAAAAAATTCGATTTGAGTGAAAAAATAAATTAATGTTCATAATGTGGAATACGCTTAAATTGAAAGTATAAGACGAAGGAATATTGCTACATATTATCTTACTCGCTCAGACGTCAGATCCAGCCCCATCAGAATCTGTATCCTCGCTGCTAGTCTCTCCTTCGGCAGCACCGAGTAATGGAGGCTCGGAGACAACTGCAGCACCACTATTAAAATCGACCGCGATTTTCTCCTCTTAATTTCTTTAAGTTGGTGATGTAAGAGTCAAAAGAAATAAGTAGCCTGAGTAAAAGATCGGTATATGTGTCTTTCTTAATGTTTTTATTGAGAGACTTCTCTGAAAAGTGTAATATATAGTATTTGTTCCTCGTTTCCTGAGCTTCCTCAGATAGTTTGCCAGTAAGTATAATAGTGTCGTGTGACCTTCTGTCCATGAGCCAAGAGTTTGTGAAGGGTCATAGACATATAATACCATTTTTGCAAACATAAATATAATTCCCTTGTCTACCTTGCATACATGTCAAGTGCCCGTTCATCAGTATTGCAAAACTGCAAAGAAAAAGGTTTCTGATATTATGTGGGTAAACGACATATTAGATTTCCATCTATTCCCTTAATATATATGCGAAAGTGGAAACCTCCCTGAAAAATATTCTTGCGGTATTTGCATCGTTTTTATTGCGACTGCTTTGTTTTATCATGTTAAAAAGGTAGTCCCCTTTCCTGCCTGAATCTATCCTATCTTCAATGTTTCGCAATAAATAAAACGGTGATCTAAATTATCTGTTGCAAGATTTTGCATTTTCCTTAATTCTTTATATCGATTAGAGGTCAACTGTAAATCAGTAATCAAGGCGATATCCTTATTAGGTGACAATTGTTGGTCGTTCCTGCAAAATCAATTTTCACGTTTTTTTTCTCTATTTTGTCGCAAGTTGAAGTGATGCAAGTGAAAGCTCTCCTACAATATTGGCCGCATCTCTTTTCCTAGACGTTCTGAAACTCATACGGGCAGCAGAAAGCTTTTCTTCTGGCGATCTTTGTTTAAAAAGTGGACTAGGTTTTTTTTTTTTTCCGTTTTGATCTTTCGCTCAGTTCTCCGAAAAGTTTACGTGGACGTCCTCGAATGCTTGTACTGGCATACTCAAATTGGAATTGTTTTGTAGTAGATGGCAAAGTATTATATATTTTATTCTCAGACTTTGCATCTTGGTTCAAACATAGCGCATTATATTTTAAGACATTTTTCTCACTTGTGCTGTATTTTTCCCCACCGTAATCGAATTTTCGAGCATAGAAATTTAATTCAATTTTTTATTGACTGTATAATGTCTTCAGAGTAATCTTTGAGACCAAAATGCTCAATTATATTTGAGAATTTTACTTTTCTCTCGCTCTTGTTCCACATCTGGAAAACAGCTCTCCGGATTACGGAGCGCATGGTGACTGAAAATAATTAATAGCTACTCTGTATGCACCTGTTGGCAGAAAAAAATCACGACATCGTATTCAGAAAAGTACAATGAATATCTCTACAAAATTTTATCGAGGTGATAGAGGGCTACACCTTTTAAAAGTCAACTGGAAGTCATATAATAAGGTAAAACTCAAACTCTTTGCACATGTTTATCCAGACACTTATTCTAGACAATAAGATAATAATTTTTGTCACGAAAATCAGCTTATATGTAAGTACATACCTTCTTATAATATATCCACACTCTGTATTAGAAAAAATACTGTATTAACTTCACCACTTTGCACCATTCAAATACAAACTGCACGCCTGCCTCTGCAGCGTAAATGATCTTATCGGAGACATGCAATTTCGCTCTGTTGTGAGGGTCTCCTAACAGATGTAAGCATCTGTCTATACTTAGATAGTAAACTTTGGAGTGCTATAAACATGTCTATATAAGAATTTAGCATTAAAGATAGAGTGTGAAAATTGCTTTTTGGCCGCCTAGCTGCTTGAAATTGCACACTGTGCGCCGGAGAGAGTTTTTCTCCGTTCCATTACTCTATCATCCTATACCAGTAGGCCTATGCAATTTATTTACACATGCATAATTAATATGTCACCTACAAACATTTTCTATATTATATTTATTTATATTGATATTTAATATGTTACCTACTTCTTTGAAGACAAAACTAAACACTCTATAATTTATTTTATGCTCGACCATGCCGAAATGTAGTAATTATACACCTGGTAGCAGACCTTTAATGGACCTCATTAAAGTGCACCTACTCATTAAAGGTCAGGTCTTTCAGCCAATGACGACTCAGGTTACAACTTTTCAGCCAATGACAGGTCAGCTTTGTACCGTTATAAAACCGCAAGTATCGATTATTCTCGGATATGCAATCGAAAGAGAATTAGCGAAAAGTCACGGAGACTGGAAATCCAACTGTCGCAGAAGGTTATGTTCTGTTACTATAATAATTAGCGTTAATTGTAAATAATATTCAAATAAATTCAATTTGTCATCTCGTTTTTCAATGTCGAATATAAATTATTATATATAAAAAAATTATAATATTATCAAGTTTAACGGGACTATGTCAAGGTCAATGACGTTATTGTTCCTCGGAAAAAATCAATACTTTCGCGTCTGCGCACATCTCACAATTCACGACCTAGAACAGGGTCACTTCCGATCTTGTCAGTTACAAATAAAATGTATACATCTGAATACCGGTAATTTCAAGTTAGAAATATGGTCGAGCATAAAAAGTCGTATGAAACTCGCCTATAATGGTAATTAAGAAGCTCGTATGAAAATTATGAAACTCGCTTGCGCTCGTTTCATAAATATCCATACTCGATTCTTAATTACTATCATTATAGGCTCGTTGCATAATGTACTATTATTACAGCATTTTCACAATCTTCGAATAATAGCAAATGAATAACAATTATCGACAAATACGAATAATAACTAGGGCTAAGAATTGTACGCCGTTACACTGCGCTTCATGCGCCTCTCACTTTAGGTACCGTTACGTAATTGCGTTGGGTTTGGGGGATTTCAGTGTGTTTCGTTCAGCAGTGAACTTCAGTTGATCGGTTACATTACGACCGAATACTGCTATTCGTAACAGGCAACATTCAACGTCTGTAAAGAAGAATAACAGCAAGATGGCGAGGACGAAATTTGTGACTTCATTTCAAATGAGGAAATTTGTAATAATGATACAGATTTTGAAATAAATAATGCTTGTGTAAAATATTTCAAATATACCCCCATTGTTTCTGCAGAAGTGGAACGAAGTTTCTCGTGTTTTCTAGCATCAGGCAATCGTTCTTCTTTGAAAATTTGAAAATGTGGTTTGTTATTCACTGCAACAATATATGAAATGAAAAATTATGTAAAAGAAAAACGTAATAAACTATCATATTAACATTGTGAAATAATAAGGCTGATATTTGTCAATGTTATATTAGGTGTATTGTCTACAGATAGAAAATAACATGTAGTCAATGACATTGTGACGAAACTGAATAGCTGCAACAGGAAATAGGAAAAAAAATGTATCAAACAAGATGGAAAAAATACTGGATAAACATTAATGATATTTAATTCTACGTAAAATTTTTGACTTACTTTCAAATGAAGAAATTTATTAATAATGATACAGATTTTGAGATAGATATAAGACGTGGATCGAAGTTTCTCTAGATGTAGGCTAAGGCTGTGTTTTCTAGCAACAGATAATCATTCTCCTTCCAAGATTTGAAAATGTGGTTTGTTATTCACTGCAACAATATATGAAATGAAAAATTATGTACAACAAAACCTTAATACACCATCATTTTAACATAGTGAAATAAAAAGGCTGATACTTGTCAATGTTATATTAGGTATATTTTCTACAGAAAGAAAATAAAATGTCTTTAAAATGTCTTTCTTTAACAAAGAGAATTATGTCTTTAAATTTTTCTTTAGCAGATAGTTGTGTTTCGAAGTCAAAGGAGTGGCTTTCAACCACCCAAATGCTGAGGACTAACTTGCCGTGATGATAAGCATGAGTTCAAACGAACGAAAGACACTGCGGTAACTCACTCCAACTCTGAGACGTACTCAAAGTTAGAGGTGCACGAAGCGCACTGGTAGTGTAACGGCATATGAAGAGTACACTGCAAGAATGATGGATGTCATTTGGAATACATTTTGCAGGAGAAGCAATTGAAAGTTTGAAATGCTTAGCGCTCAAAGCTTAACTGTGATTTTCCGATCATTACTGGACAATGGCTATCAGTTTTAATGCCATATAACTCTGTATGTACATTCTTTATGTCTTAAGCTATGCATTGACAATCTTGGTTCATTTTCGACAAGAAAGTGACATCCATCATATATTTCTCATGCCTAATAATAACAAATGAATGACACCTATCCACAAATAATAAACGGCGATCACACATGAAAATGTTAGCTTCCAAAAACAAACTAGGCCTACTTATTTAAATTAAAAGTGATTAATAAAAATTTATTTCATACTAGCCGTACCCGTGTGCTCCGCTGCACCCGTTAGAAATAAATATAAAGTAATTACATAATTAAAATAGGACATTTGATCCAGGGAACATTCGTGTTTGATAGAAGGATAAATCGTTTAATATGTTACTTACTTAATTTAAATTCTATTTAAAATATTAAAATGCGATCATTTTGATCCAGAGACACTCATTTGGTTCAATGACAATTCCTTTAACATGTTTCTTAATTGTTATTACCAAATATTTTTAGAAAAGCGAAAATTAACAGAAAAAGTTTGGCTACAGATTTATTATTATATTATATTATATTATATTATATTATATTATATTATATTATATTATATTATATTATATTATATTATATTATATTATATTATATTATATTATGTAACAAGTGTGTTGATAACGGATGTACTCGAATTAGAAAGTTTTTAATTTGTTGTGGGAGCTCTTGAATGTCAGGAGGAACAACTTTTACAACAGCGCAACATAATCTGCTTGGCTCATTACCCAATTTTTTTGCATTGCATTTATTGCATATGTATTTTATGTATTTTAACACGATTCAATTGAGCATAGTTAAAATTTGAATTATAAAATAATGGATTGCTAAGCTAACGTACTATTACTGCATAGTAAATCAATACACTCTCGTTGTTCGTTAATTCTCTGAGATAAAAATGAATATGTTCATAAACATTATTATAAGAAATACAGGAAATGAATAAACAGAATAACCTATCAAGTTTTCTGTGCATAAGAAGCTATTTTAATCTTCCTGTCCTCAATTCACTCAAAAGTTACTGTAATAACATTATAGCATTATGTCCATCCAGAGAAACTACACTTTCCAATGATGAAATAATAATTAATTATACAAATCGGTTAATTTAGCTTCCGATATATTACTTCATACAAACACAGAAACATTGTCTGTAGGCTATGTTTCATAGCTTTCGATTGTTGTGTCCAAGGCCCCTTATAGACGAAGTCATTTGTTTTTTATTTCAATACACCGGCTTAGATGGCAGTTATTTTAATTTTAAAACTCATTTATCTCATTAAATATCAGTCCTATCAAAATTTTTCAGAAAATAAAACTTATCAGAAATCATTTTTAAAGAAACTTTTGTTATGTAACATTTTCACAAAAATCAATAATAAGCGAGTTATTTCGATTTATTTAATTCAGGACCCCTTATAACCCCCCTTTTAAATAACGTATTTTGAATGCCATATAGCCTATAATCTAAGTTATAACGAACTTAATTTATATTCCAATTTTCATCGAAATCGGTTCAGCCATTATCGTGTGAAAAGGTAACAAACATACAGACAGACATACAAACAAAAATTTCAAAAAAGCGATTTTCGGTTTCAGGGTGGTTAATTATATATGTTAGGACCAATTATTTTTGGAAAATCGAAAATTACCAGAAAAATTTCGGCTACAGATTTATTATTAGTATAGATTAAGATCTGTCAAAAATAGTATGCAAAACATGTGTTAAGTGCATAGCAGAATTTCCAACTTTTCCTCGATTCTTTTACAATGCACTTACCACGCTTGTATCGCAATACAGTATTTTGCAATACTTGTTATGTAAGTTAATAATTAACATATGTTTGGCAGTGAAAGTAAAAATTTACAATTCATTTCTTAATTGCCATGGCAAATATTCTTGAACAGGTCTGAAATACTTACAGTAGGCCTACTAGTTTTCTTTGTTTGACAGTAACATAGCCACCAAATTATATCTTCTATATATTTAATTTGAACTGTGGCGGAAAATTTTATGAATACTATACATCCTGTGAGATTGTGTGATGTCTCAATCGAGAGCTAATAATATTAATATTCAGGGAAAATCTAAATGGTTTGTAGCGAAGTTCATAAAAAAACTTTAAATTTAAAAAAAAATATGTGCGTCTATCGCAGCAAAGCATATACCGTAGTACATTTAGTAGTGTTGTGCAGAGGGCCATGTTATCGAAGCCTTCTGTACATGCGAGATGTTGACGTCACATTATCATGCTCGATAATAATGGTTTGTTCGTCTTTCAACTGTCACATATTTTTTTTGTGTCTTTCAATATATCTGTGTTTTTTATCTGGTGTTACTAAAAGTGTTGTTACATTGTGAATTTAGTTCTTCTTTATTAGTTAATTTTATTATTATGAATGTAGGACATATTGCTGTTCATTTCGTAATGTTGTGGAGAAGGCCATGGTTCACGTACTTACTTACTTTTTTGGCTTTTAAGGAACCCGGAGGTTCATTGCCGCCCTCACATAAGCCCGCCATTGGTCCCTATCCTGAGCAAGATTAATCCAGTCTCTATCATCATATCCCACCTCCCTCAAATCCATTTTAATATTATCTTCCCATCTACGTCTCGGCCTCCCTAAAGGTCTTTTTCCCTCCGGCCACCCAACTAACACTCTATATGCATTTCTGGATTCGCCCATACGTGCTACATGCCCTGCCCATCTCAAACGTCTGGATTTAATGTTCGTAATTATGTCAGGTGAAGAATATAATGCGTGCAGTTCTGTGTTGTGTAACTTTCTCCATTCTCCTGTAACTTCATCCCTCTTAGCCCCAAATATTTTCCTAAGCACCTTTTTCTCAAAAACCCTTAACCTATGTTCCTCTTTCAAAGTGAGGGTCCAAGTTTCACAACCATACAGAACAACCGGTAATATAACTGTTTTATGAAATTCTAACTTTCAGATTTTTCGACAGCAGACTGGATGATAAAAGTTTCTCAACCGAATAATAACACGCATTTCCCATATTTATTCCGTGTTTAATTTCCTCTCGAGTATCATTTATATTTGTTACTGTTGCTCCCAGATATTTGAACTTCTTCACCTCTTCAAAAGATAAATTTCCATTTTTTATATTTCCATATCGTACAATATTCTCGTCACGAACATAATCATATACTTTGTCTTTTCGGGATTTACTTCCAAACCTATCTCTTTACTTGCTCCCAGTAAAATTCCCGTGTTTTCCCTAATCGTTTGTGGATTTTCTCCTAACATATTCACGTCATCCGCATAGATAAGCAGCTGATGTAACCCGTTCAATTCCAAACCCTCTCTGTTATCCTGAACTTTCCTAATGGCATACTCTAGAGCAAAGTTAAAAAGTAAAGATGATAGTGCATCTCCTTGCTTTAGCCCACAGTGAATTGGAAACGCATCTGACAGAAACTGACCTATACAAACTCTGCTGTACGTTTCACTGAGACACATTTTAATTAATCGAACTAGTTTCTTGGGAATACCAAATTCAATAAGAATATCATATAATACTTCTCTCTTAACCGAGTCATATGCCTTTTTGAAATCTATGAATAACTGATGCACTGTACCCTTATACTCCCATTTTTTCTCCATTATCTGTCGAATGCAAAATATCTGGTCAATAGTTGATCTATTACACCTAAAACCAATAATTTCATCTACATATGGAGTTAATCTTCTCAAAATAATATTGGACAGAATTTTGTACGACATACACGTACGTGGTTCACGTACTGGCTTTAAATGTACTTCATCTTCGTTTGAGTTATTAATACAGTTTTGTTAGGTTTTTTGAAGGTCAGGAATTGTCTCAGTAATGTGGGACTTTGTGTATAGGGAAGACTATGGTTAAAATAATGAAATTTAAAACAATTAAACATCGAGTTTCCTTAAAACGATCAGAAATGTAGTTATCGAAGCCTTCTGTACACGCATGATGTTGACGTCATAATATCATGCTTTTCGAGACCTCGATAATAATGGTTTGTTCATCTTTCAATTGAAGAAATGAAATTATACATGAAGACAGTAGTACATATTACTATGTTAGTCCAATGAACGAAAAATATAGTCTTTGCCAAGTCTCATTTTAAGGAAGAGATCGTTAATGAGCATTATAATTCCTGCTGTCATAAATGTCTAATTTCCTTCCCTGAGCCAAGTACAAATAATGAACTCAAAGAAGTCATGTCAAATGATAAAAAACTTCATTAACAACATTATAGAATACAACAGTGCTATGGCATTTGCATCATTTTCTGCAAATAAAATTCAAATTTCAGGACTAGGACCCTACTGTTTTAAAATCCAAGGGTAAATCCATAGATACATATCCGATTTATTGTCTCATGAAAATTGCTTATCATCTTATGGTCAACTTTACATTGGGCTATAGATTCAGCCCTAGCTAATCGCATTAGAGGTGAACATCCCAAAAATTCTTCTCTAAAATTGGAAACATTACAACAACTTTCTAACATTTTAAATGCCAATGCATATGCAATATCTTATAAAACTGCCAAAGATATATTACAGCAAGAATTATCTTCCAGTAGGCTGCGTTCAGTTGACTTACGTTTTGTTGGCAATATTACTGAAGACCGGGATTGGTATAATAGATCAACTGCTGATGAGATAGCTGGGGTTTTGTTTGTGTGAATGGTGAACCGCCTTATAATTGATATGTAGTCGCTCATGGTAAACAAGGAGGCCCTACACTGTTGTCTACATCTTATAGTCCACATTGTGACCCACTGATTTACCCTTTAATTTTCCCGTTTTGGTGAACCTGGCTGGGAAAAAGAACTCAAACATAACGGCATTAGATATCAAAGGATTAGAACTAACTTAATTCTACTACTTAAGTTGTTTGTTATAGAACTGCAGTTAGGGAAGTTTATTCACACTTACATCAGTGAAAAACTTTTTCAACAATATTTAATAGATCAGTACAGTACAGTTGAAGCACAAAGACTGCTATATTTGCGACAAAACCAGAAAAACTTGCGGGTCAGACAGTTTCAAGACCTACAAGATTTTGTTGTTAATCGTGCTCATCATGATGACCTAATGGTGGGAAGGATAGTTATCTTACCCTCCACATTTCAAGAAAGTCCAAGAAATATGGAGCAGCGTTATCAAGATGCTATGGCAATAGTGAGGAAGTACGGCAAGCCAGATATTTTTCTTACTTTTACATGCAACGCTCAATGGCCTGACATACTTTTTTCCGTAAGACCTGGCGAAGCGCCATGTGACAGACCTGATATAGTTTCGCGAGTTTTTGCGTTGAAATTAAAAGAAATAAAAGATAATATACTTAGAAACAATGTTATGGGCAAAGTCGTAGCTTACATATATGTGACTGAATTTCGAAAAAGAGGATTGCTTCATTGTTATATGCTTTTAATTTTTGAAGAAAATGATAAGTTTAGAAGGCCAGAAGATACAGATAATTTTGTGTGTGCCGAGATACCAAATACAGAACTTTATCCAAGACTGTATGATAGCGTAATATCATGCATGGTTCATGATCCATGTGGAGAAAGAAATCCAAAATCACCTTGCATGAAACATGGAACTTGCTGCAAAGCCTATCCAAAAAGAAATTTCAAAACAATACTTTAGAGCAGTGATGTCAACGAGAGCGCAAGCATGCCTCATCGCCCGTATGCACTGTGGAGAGCACGTACGGCACGCAGGTACAAGTTACTGATGAACTCAAGGGTTGTACATTACACATTGAGGAAGAAGTCGTTCAGTAAGTTTTAGGCTTACTTGACTCCTAACTTCTCATGAGTGAAAGAGGCGAAAATGTTCTTTGTCTAATTTATGGAAAGCTTTCAGTTATGAAGAGGAGTAATGTGAAACGCCTGAAATTATTAATTGATGTAAATAATGATGTATTGAAATTTTGTTGTTTTATTGACATTAAATAGTAATAAATGTATGTTTAGATGTACTGTAGAGGTTCTTCCTTGCTGCATTGCATTTAAGTTTACAGAATAAAGTGCAAAAAGTATGGATGCTAATAGCGTAGACTCGTTATGAATTCTGTCTAAAACAATTGTGAAGATAATATGTCGTCCATAGATTTTCAGTTTGACAATGGTCCTTACCATTCTGATGTCCTTTGGTTAAGCGAGGAAAAGTTCTCTCCAGGTTCTTTGAAATGCGTGAACAGAGTCAAGTTGGAAGTTCGCTTTGCCTGGAAATATATCCAGGGTACGAATATTTGAGGCGCAAATTATGTCTTTATTTGGCAGTAAGCAGTATGTGAGCAATTTTCCTCATTTATGAACCTCACAAAACCAAGACTAATATCAAGATTATCAGAAGATAACAAGCGTGCTGTGCTACGTCATGCTGGAGGAAACATAATTTCGCCGGACATGAGAAGGTTGGTGTCGGCAAAAATAAGAAAAAACACTTCTGTATTAGACGAGAAGTCAGGAATTTAAATTTGTTTCTAGAAATGTGCTGTTCATATAATAAGTACATTATTAAGTGCGTAACAGTTACATAGCAATTAATTAGGTAGGCCACATTATCTAAAACTTCTAAGATAAAAATATACTACGTTTATTATCCTATTATTTCATTTTTCCGTATGCACAATGTCCTGTAATTTCTTTCACTTTTGTATTGATAAGTTTAAAACAGAAAAACAGTGTTTTTATACTAGTTGGATTATTAGATAATTATATAAAAATTAATTATATTATAGCTATTATCTGAAACTATATACTAAGTTAAGGAGAAGTTCTTGCAGTGACAGGCCAATAGACTTCACTTTGCTCACCCCTTCTTATTCTCTGTTACTGCCTGCAGAATAGATTCATTGCAACCAGTGAGTTCTTGATCGCACGCAGTACTGTCTACGTGCTCTTGACCTTGACATCGCTGCTTTAGAGAATGCAAATGGCTGTCCTATTTACAGACGGCGTGATAATAATGTTGCATGCTTTAAAAACAATAGCAAAATAGATAAGAGAGATATTGTCCCTTACAATAGATTTTTAATACTTAGATACAACAAGATAGAAATGTAAAGATTTGCAGCAGCATCAAGAGTGTTAAATACCTTTTTAAATATGTATATAAGGGATTTGATGCTGCTACAATGGCATTTTTTAATAATGACGATGCTGGAAATTATGATGAAATACTGTGTTATGTAAATATGAGATATCTAAGTGCTCATGAAAGCTGTTGGAGGTTGTTTGAAAATGAAATACGTCTTGCTGTCCATGAACCAAATAATCAGAATGTTTATTTTCAACATGGGTACGAAGAGAAGGCTGTTAATTTTGCCATGGATAGGCACACAACACTGACAGCTTGCTTCCATCTTAATTCTGTTGATGAAGAAGCTAATTTTTTTATTATTCTGACATCCCTAATAACTACATTTTTCCCCGCAATACATGGAAGAAATGGAAACTAGATGGCAATAAAGTTATAGGCAGAATATATGCAGGTGCGCCAAATGATCCTAAACGCTACTTCAAACGGCTCCTGTTACTTCATGTTAAAGGTACAACAAGTTTTGAAAGTTTACGAACTGTAAATAATATAGTTTGCACCACTTTTCGAGATGCAGCGGTTACACTGTGTTTGGTTAATGATTATGGAGATTGGCATAACTGCCTAACAGAAATGGTTTCCTTTCAAATGCCAAAACAATTGCGCCATTTGTTTGCATATATATGCTGCTTTTGCCAGCCATCGTTACCTTTAGAACTATGGAATTCTTTTAAACCATATTTCATTGAACACTTACTACAATTTCACAATGACTTAAGCGCTGAACAATTAGCACTCAATGACATTGATACTATTCTAAAAGCTAACGGTTTATCATACCTGAAGATAGGTTTACCAGCTAACAATAATGATTTGCCTGTACCAAGTAATCCTATGATCAGTTCTATTCAAGACTTGCATTAAACTCCCAACAAAAAAATGTAGTTAATGAAATACTAAGAGCAATTTCTTGGTCGCACAGCAATAACATTTATTTTTTAGAATCCCCAGGAGGATGCGGTAAAATCTTTGTATATTCGTATATACTGGGTCTGATACGGAGTAGAGGAGAAGTGGTTTTAGCTGCTGCATGGACTGGCATCGCAGCATTGTTATTACCCGATGGTAAAACCGTTCACAAAACTTTTGGGTTACCTGTTCCCTTAACAGAAATACCAGTGTCCTCTATAAAAGCTAGCAGTTCTGAGGCTCATATTTTACGTAAAGCTACTGTTATTATTATTTATTTACTAGAGCTTCCTCAAATTAGAGACTGCCATTAGACAAAGCATACAAAAAAATACAAGAACAAATAGATGATGAAAGATAAGAGTAAGAAAAAAAGTAAATAAGTACACAAACAATCAAACAATGGCAGTATACAGAATTAAAAAAAGTTGCAAGTAAAGAAGCGAAGAAAGCTAATAAGAGAAAGAAAAATGATAATGGTGCGTCAGTTTTTTCAGTACATTGAATTAGAGTCCATATAGGTGGTTCCGTAAAAGTTTGAATGACTCTCTAATTATGAGGAGGGCCAGTTCATTCAGAAACGATTTGTGCAGTCCTAGGGTCTTACAGAATTGAGAAGAGAAGTTAGGTATCGTTCCTCTTGGTCCAAACATCAATCCCGTAACACTGATATCGTGAAGTTGGTAGCTATTTATCTTTATAATACGGATGGTTGGAACGTAGATTGCTCGTTTCTCCTCATGTACGTTTTCAGGCTGT
>JAJSOF020000017.1:138535426-138824544 GCA_025594305.2 Periplaneta americana | reverse complement strand
CAATTCCTCTTACTATAACAAAGCAATTGTATGCCCTTTGAACGATGATTGTATAAAAATTAACGAAGTTCTGCAGCTGATAAATGCGGATTCCAAAGAATACTTGATACTTTACAAATTGACGACAATAATTCAATAAACGATATGCCAATAGAGTATTTGAATTCTATTACACCTGCCGCTATGCCTCCTCATATACTGTGCTTAAAAATGGTGCAACTGTCATGCTTATCCGAAATATGAATATGGGTTTTGGAATGGTTAATGGTGTCAGGATGATTGTAAGAGGAATGTTTGACAATCTGTTGAAACTAGAAATACTAACAGGAGCAGCTAGGGGTCAGATAATTTTTCTACCCAGAATTGATTTAATAACAACTGACATTAACCTTCCCTTTTCATTTAAACGGAAATAATTTCCTGTACGTCTTGACTTTGCAATGACTATAAATGAAATACAAGGGCAAACATTTGATAAACTAGGAATTTATTTATCTAGATGCGTCTTCAGTCATGGACAGTTATATGTTGACTTCAGCAGAGTGAAAGCAGCAAAAGATGTGAAATTAAAAATGGTTACAACATCAGAACAGGGACAGTTTGCCGAACATGATGGCTATTATACCAAAAATGTGGTTTATTCCGAAGTATTAAGACTCTACCATTAGCATCAGTAGCACTTTTCTACACCATCCTATTTGCAGCCTAAGAATAACTCGAAGAAGCTAGAGACAGTTGTAACTTCGTATTCAAGGTGTTATTTATTTATTACCATTATCATCATCATCATCATAAGTAGATCATTTTATTGTGGTTTTCAATCTCTATCAAGCAGCAGCTAAAATTTGTATTCGCTCTACCATTTTTAGACCTACATGAGGATGGCGGCTGTTTTGTATCTGATTTAGGGGCCATTAAGCCAGAAGATGAAAAGCTAGATAACTTTTGTGAGTATTTATTTTAGTAGACACTTATGTAGACGATGATGCTACCTTTCCTCCTTCAATCTGGGCAGCTAGAACAGAAAGCTTGCAGCGTACAACTAATTAATGTCTGTGAGTATTTTCATATTAGATTCAACAAGACATTTTACTCTGCTCATCCTGATATTTATACTTTTACAAACGGGTTAATTGAATTTAAAATAGACATATACGTGAAAATTCAGGGGATATCTACTGCAGCAAAAATTAAAATCAAGGCTCCTTAAAGAAGAAAGAATCTATGGAGAGAAATATAAAAGATTTTATTGAGAAGCATGTATCCCGATTGGAATTCATTAAGCGAACAAAATACCACCTACCAATATAAATTATTAGTTAATACGTTAATATTGTAGTAGGAGTATGTTCAAAGGAAATACATGTCATTATAGCTCTGTGTGCAATTTACTTTCTGTTTTTATTACCTGGGTTGTTTGAGTGTGCAGATTACATATCCAAAATCGGTGTGTGCAAATTACATGTGTGTAAATTACCTTCTTTTAGGTCATATACCTGAAACGTGTGTGCAGTTTACCACCCCCGTACATAGTAGCATATGTTTTTTGTGAAAAATGAAACAAGTTTTTAGACTTACTATTAGGTGAAAAATAAAACAAGGTTTTAAAATTACTATAAGGTTGTTAATGGAATGGTTAATGTTGCCTTGCAGTTGTCAATTTAGTAAAATCTGGCTCAAGTAAGATACTATAAGTCGGAAGTCAACTCCACATTAAATTTACTTTCAAAGCAGGAAATATACACTCACACGAGTACTTGATGCAGATGGCGATAAGTGTTCTACTTTCACAGCAATTCGGAGAACATCGGGATTCGTGAGTCATGCAACCGAGATTGTAACAAGGACTTTGTAGGAAAAACGATTTCTAAGCAGGAATCGGAAGATAATTATAACAGCTCCTCTTCTTCCTTCACGGGTAAATTATTTTTGTCACTAAGGAATATTTTTTCCATTGCATGAAGGAAGATATTCCCTTAATTTTAAAGTTAACGAGTCAAGTTTTCTTATATTTCCAATGATATCGGACGACAGATCGTCATTTGATGCTGGGAAGTCACTGAGAGTAGGAAATAAATGGCATGCTCTATTGATAACTCACCAGGACCACAAGTTTAATTTCTTTATTGTTGCTTCAGTCTTATCCTGAATAGTGAACACTGTTAAAGTTGGGCCCTGAGGACTGGAATTTAGAGACTTTTAGGGGGAGAGGATGGTGTTTTTTTAAACTTTTTTCCTATTTGATGAAAAATATTATTAATTGATGAACTAGTGGACTTACTCGTGTTAAATATGTAATATTCGTTCGGCTTACAGCTGTTTCAGTGCATCACGCACCATCATCAGAGCCTACTAGATCGCGGCGTCATCTTGAACTTCTCTGCCTGTTAGGAGGGTGTGTTTTATTGTTGGAATGTGTTGGATTGTGGAGTCGAATAGTGCGTGTGTACTGAAATTGATCTGTGTGTTGAGGATTTGATCAGGGTGTGTTTTAGTGTGTTTGTATATTTCGTATTGTTCCAGTGTGTTGAGTTTTTGGTTCTTGGGTTGTGTGTGTAGGATTTCCATGTCTGTATTTATGTTATTGTATGTATGGTTAGCATTGGTTATGTGATCGGCATATGTAGATGTGTTGTGTCCTCTGGTTATAGCTTTAATGTGTTCTTTGTAGCGTGTCTGGAATGATCTGCCTGTCTGTCCTATGTAGAACTTGTCGCAACTATTACATTTGAGTTTGTATACACCTGTGTGGTCGTATTTATTTGTTTGTGTTTTTTGTGTGTTGAGATGTCTTTGTAGTGTGTTTTCTGTTCATCAATTAATTATATTCAAGTGTTAAAAGTGGTGTACGCAAGATTCAAAATGGATTTCTAAGTTTTATTATACTAATTTCAAGATATTTTTACAGGTAATAATCATTATTTGTTAACATAACTGTGAAGGAATGTGTCCATAAATCCGCTGTAAATGTTTTGTAATGTTTTATTGATTAATAATGTACATTTACCCACAAGTCACAAACATTATATATTTGAACATTCTTTATACACAAATACAGTACAAGAATTTGAGTAATTATTTTTATTTTGGATGGAATGCGAGAATAATATTATGCTTTAAAAATAAGCAGCAACCTTTTTTATTTTGTGAATTTGTATATAAATATTGATTAGACATAAACAAATAAGTGTAGCTAAGGGCAGGAAATGCTAACACGTATTAGATGAGTATAAAATGAGATTTCCTTTGAATTGTGGTGCTGGATCTATGTGTAAAAAAGTATTTAGAAGAAAAGAAATTATGCCTAGTGTGAAATGTTAGATATGTCTTATACATTTTATTCGCCGGAACATATAAGCAATCATTTTTAATATGTAACATTTCCAACTGATAGCTACATTAGTGCTGAGAGATTTTTTCGTGTTTTAGCATTCCTGCTGTCCAGGTGGGAGATGATGGAGGGAAAATTCTAAGAAAAGCTCTTAGGAAATACTTTCAAGATAATTTCTTTGTATTTTTTTTTCCTAATTTTAAAACATTTCCGTACTATATTAATACTATGGTTTAAATACTTTTTGCTCTTCTGTAAGTTCACAGTCTCTACGTAACACTATGTCTGTCCTAAAATTGGATTGTATCTTCATCTGAATTACGACTTTATGGCAAGCACTAATTGATTGATTGTCACAGAGTGTTAATTCTAGGTGGCATTAGCTTTAATGTTGAAAGTCATGGGAATATATTAGCTTTGATTTTGTGCTTTTTACTCATAGTTATCGTCCATCTAAAGTATAAATACTTTCAGAATTGCAGATTGTATAATTTTGATATTTGCAAATCTCTCAACATTGCCCATGTCTAAATGCAATATGTACACCCATGGATGGCCCATTTGGTTAAGCAAACGATTGTACATTCCCACGAGAGCACCTCTGCTGACTGCACTTTAATTGCACAATAAAACTCTAAAGGCAATCAGACTGATGCTACATTTGGCACATTTTCATACTAGGGCTTATAAACTAACTACAATACTAACAGTACTCTCTTTTTGGCACTAAGTATTAAAAGCAATGAATTTCATAAATAAAAGATAAACTATCCAAAGGAGCATATGGATTGGAGACTGTCGACTACATCGATATAATAGTGAATTCTTGTATTAACAGCCATATTACAGTGTTAGCGGCCTGATTAGGGTGATTAATATTACTTGCAGTATGTAATTTTTATGTAGCAAGAAAATAAATTTTCAAATTTTTATATGATTAAGAAATATTTTCTGGAAATTAACATTACTAATGTAGTGCAATATGAATGAAGTATTTCCTCATCCCATACAACAATCTTCTTTGCTTTAATTGCATATATATAACAGTTTTAAATGTTTTTGTGCTATCTGTAGCCGAACTAAAAACTGAAGGATATGATACATAATATTTCAGTTCAAGAAAACGAATGCGTGATAAAACTTCTAGGAAGAAATGTCTTAATATATGTAACATGAATGCTGGTACAAGAACGTACGAATTTCCTAACATATGCTATTTTGGAATCTCAAATATCGAAACGAAATTATTCTATTTATTTAATACTGCACATACTTATGAGAGTAACAAAGATCTTCAAATTGTTCATACTTATCGATTTATCATAATCTACATAAATATCGATAACATGGCGGCATTTTTAGTGCTGAGATATGATGCAGTGCGTATAATGCCAGAAAAATTATTATAATTATTAACAGTCATTATGTCACAAATCTTTTGAGTTTTAATTAATTAATTAAATTATCTTTCTGATAAATCCCTCTTGAATATTGATATCTACATGCTAAATTTCTTCTAGATATATAATTCTTCTTTACGCCAATACAATTTTCTTATTTACAGGCATTTATTTTACTTTTATTTTATATTTATTATGAATTTTAATATGGATGAAACTTAAAAATGAAACTCTTATTAATTACCTGGTACAGAATCTAAATAGAGGTTATGAGAGAGTAGGGTTGCATTTGTCTACTGGGTGTATAAATTAATATGATGAACATAAAATTTCATTACAATTATTACTGATACCGTATTATTACAACATTTTACTGAAGCTGTACAGTGCTATAAAAACCTCTCTGAGAATGATAGACATTGTCCTGTTTTACATTTATATATTCGTTTAAAATACTAACAACTGAGTTTTATAACTCTTAAATTTTCTTTGGATTATGAACTCAAGTAGAAACGCAAGATATAGATTGACCTTAAATTATTTAATGTTTTATGGAAGGAGCTGTCATACTTTATTTCTGGAGCGATATTCAAAATTTTCAGGAGGCAATCCTCATATTAAACTAATCTCAATATTTTTGTACAATAACGTTACTGAACTTGCAAATATAGAGCCTACTGAATTATAGTTTACATCTTAGCAATGTGAATGTATTGGGCTTATTCAATTAATAGAAATATAGGCCCTGATATTAAATGTTCATGTAAATTTTATAAAATATTTTATTTAATTAGCTCAGTGATTGAAAATAATTTTCTACATAATTTGTGTGTACTGTATTGATTTTTTTAAGAAATTCACTGAATAATTTTTCACCCTCCTTCACTTTGGATTTAATTCGGATTCCGCCTCGGACAAATTGGTATGTTATTGAATATTGTGTATTTCCTACTTAAAATTAGTGAAAATTGTGTTGTGGGGCCATACAGTTGCTTTCAGTAGAAGGTTATTCTTAATTTGAGTGTCATTAGATATTGATTTAAACAAGAGATGCGCCAAACAACTGTACAGCTTGATAGTTTATCATTAATATTACAATTTAGAGTGTATTTTCTTGTAAGCTAATTATAGGAATACTACGTGAATTGAAATGAATTATACACTTTTATAGAACTGTAGGCTCTAATAACAAATAAAATGAACTCAACATAAACGTATAAGAAAAGTGAGTTTTTTAAATTAGTATGGCAAGTGCGTCAAATAAGGCCATATAGACCAATACGGCCAATTACTGTTTTACGAAGAACTGCCAAATATTGGTGATAAAGGGTAGCATCTTCCTCATCCACATGCTCTGCTAAATGTTATGCCATATGAAACACTCGCTTGTTGACATCGTTGTAGTGAATGTATAGAGGGAGAAAGCTGTGTGCTGAACCTGATTGTGTTGGCACTACCATGCATTGTGCGTTTTTGTTTAAAACTCCTTATATATTTAATCAAAGTGTAGTGTATTATGTATATCATTACAGTATATTTGATCTATTTCCAAGATCTCGAAATAGTTTTATAGTATAATTTAAATTAGGATTGTTTTACGTACCGGTAACAAAATAAAACAAAGCGTATGTAGCCAAATGATGGCCTTATTAGGACCACACGATTCATTGAATTCTTTGCATTAATTATTTATTTTGTTTCTTTATCTAGTTATTTACTTAATTATTTATTTAATTATAAATCAACTACTCCATTCATTTCGTTCATTTAAGCTGGCACTGTTTTATTTGTAAGGTGGACGTTATTGGGGATATGATTTTGTGTGAAACTTGTCCCAGATATGTGCATGGACATTGTGTTGGGATCACAAAACAACAGAAAATTGTACATTTTGAGTGCCCTGATTGTGAAAATAACTGAGTTCTGATATAATTTGAAACGTTTATGTTATTCATAGTGACTTACAGTTTTATTTATCATACTAAATAAAATATTTTTTTATTCAATCGTTTGTTCCATCAATTGTAAATTTTACATCTTGATTACACAACTTTTAACACTGTATCACTTTTAAAATTTGGAAATTCAGAGCTGGCCTTATTTGGAACATCTGTTCCTAATAAGACCAATTATCCCTGTGTTGAATTATCTACATTTTTAATACCAAGTAATACATTTAACAGTAAAGCTATATATTTTCCATTTCCTCATGAATAAATTTCTAATTGTGTTAAATTTGAAAAAAGAATTAATTAAGAAAGAACCAACTGCCAGCGAAGCAAACTGTAGCATGACCTTATTTGGTGCACTTATCTTATATAGTCCTTAAACGAACTACTCATGTTATATTGTAGATTTTGTGTGAGATAATGTAGGAGGTTGTTGTATGTAGAAGAATTCTTGTGCTTATTTATATCGTTAATGTTTTAATGGACATATTTTATATGCCGTAGATAGTTCTTAAAAGGTGCAGTGCGCACTTCTAGTTAACATAAATATTTTTAAACGTCATACTGAACATGATTGTCATCCATTAAATTTTTATACAATTTTATCTCTTTGAGGAAGTTACTCTGATAACTATGTGCTAATTTGCTACAGTTTAATAAGAATCAAAATACTAAATTCCAATAAATGCTCTACATGAAGAACAATATTTCGGAACATTTATAATTAACATCAGTCACTATAAGTTGAGCATGGTGACATTGACGTAATAATGATTTGTCCTAAGCTATGTAGATAGATACTACATGTATGGTGCATTTCTGAACACTATATCATGATTTTGGCACAAACAAAATGAGTTGTTTAGTTTAAGATGTTATCATTCATTATGGTTTTCTAAACAACTGATCTGCTTTGAGCTGATATTACTTAAGTGTCTTCATTCTTGTCTTAATTTTAACACAATGTCACTTTTTTATAGAATCATTGTACGAATCTTGAAATATAACTATTCAAAATAAATATCTTAAGTGTATGTACCGTATTTACGAACTTGATATTATTGACATTTCAGACCGAAAACCATAATTAAATTCTTGTTTGAACAATGATTGCTCCGTGCATGATGATATAATGCGTGACTAGGTGCATATATAGCGCTGAAATGAATACAGAAAAAGAAGCTTTTGTTCAACAATACATTTCTTTTAAATTTTTAGAGGCAGCCATTACTTCCCCAATTTATGTTCGTAGGTGATTTGAATGTTACATAAACTTTTACAATACAGTTGTTAGTGAAGCTAGTGTTAGCTAATTGCAGTTTTCAAGTAAAAATATCGATTAGGATCCATCATATTTAATAACAGATATGTTTCCATTGTGGGTACCTGTGAACTCAGATGTGTCATTATTGAGAATTAGTTCTACAATACGGAATGGCAGTATAATTTTAATTAATAATTATTCAAGATGGAAACTATATTAATACTTTAGTCTGCTCTTCCCACTTCACTCATTTGGACGCAAAGCATTACACACTATATTAAACATGCGAAACTTGTGGAAACGGTTGGCACATTACACACTCTGTAGATTATATTTTCTCTTGGGGAAGGGAGTTAGGTTTTGTTTGTTCCTTTACGGAGTGGAGTGGTGTCACTCAAGTATTACTTCTATTCTGCCATTTTGTTTTTGCCTCTGTATCGTAACATTACGCATTTTTTGTACATTTCTCCCAAGTTGTAAATATACCTTGACACTTAGCATTAATTAATATGAAACATAGGAGAGGAACATCTTCTACAAACCAAAGAGGTAAGTTCAAAATAAGGGGACCGGGCACATTAATATATATGTACTATACTCAAAATTTCAATCGTTGTCTTTTTTTATTAACTTATATTTTCTGAAAAATCCTCTTTCCAACGGTATATATCATTTATGCACATTATTATTATGGAAATATATTCTACAATTTCATATCTATGATGAGGATTATGTAGCCTGGGCGTTCTGATAACTTTGGCAACCATTTTCCGTAAGTTTGTATTTTTGTCTATAAAATCTACCATATCTCAGCCTCTAGTGATTCGATTTATTTACAAATTTCTGTATGTATTTAGTTGGTATTGTAGCATAAATTGACACAAGGGTTTTTAAGAATAATGGTTTTTAATGCAGATTTCTTGATAAATATAACAAATAATTAGGTAAAAATTTACATACTCAAAAAAATTAATAAATTTATAAAATATTATTTTTTAAAACCCTTCCCTCAGATTACTTATAAGTAGGGCTAGGATTCTGATGACCTATAAATCATGAAAAAATGCTCTGAAAACAATGCATTTATGAACTAAATATCTTTAAAAAATGCCCTTAAAAATGCCCTAAAAATTGATCTTACATAATTGGCTTAGTAGGAATATTAATACTTAGACTTGTAATTAAATTAAATTCTAGTACCAACATTTAAGTTTATTTAATTTCACATAATTTTTCTAAGTAGTACACTTTAATTAATTATTTTACCTGATATAGTTCCATATAGTCCACCACAAGGCCACTCTTATCCGGAACTAGAAGGTATAGAGGAGTCTATATTCAAGGGATGGTTGGACTGATCCATTACATGGGGTGTACTACGTTAAAATGGCAATATTTGTGTAGAAAAACGATTAAAATATTATACAAAATAATGGATATTAATTGAAAAAATATGTTGAGAAAATATCAAAGGAAATAAATATAATATTTTACATTAATAATTGGGATTTATGGCCAAAATTAAATGAAAATACCCCAAATATGACCGAATAAAACAAAAAATGCTCTTATGAGTTGTAAGAGGTAAAAATGCAAGAAAATGCTCTAACAAATATGTTTTAAAACACTCAATTTATCACATAATATATAAATACCAAAGCAGCAATGTTTTTGGCTTACTAGGAAAAAGATGCAATTTCGTCAAATTCCTAGCCCTACTTATAAGAGTCTCAGAAATAAGCTGTAAAAATTTCATTGTTCTACTTCCAACAGTTTTAGAGAAAATGTACTGTAAATATTAGGCTACTAATTTAACATGTGAGGTTATCAAGTGCAAAACTCGCCTTATCTAGAATTAAAAAAAAAAAAAAATGAGTTACATATGGGATGTTGTACTACTTACAGCTCTCTATGTATTGATATAGTCGGTTTGTGCAAATCTTGTCTAATTCCTCTTCCATAGAGCTCAGAAAACTACTATCAAATGCAAAACTGTCCATGTCCATAACAGTTTTTCCTGCTTTCTGACAAATCACTTTACCTGGGTAAGGCGAGTTTTGCATTTGATAGCCTCATGTGTTAAGATAGGAGATTCCCGGTCCCCTTAAGGAATCCTTGAGAGCCCTCACTTCACAATACTTAAACTTTTGCTGCATTTGAATTGATACACTGAAATTAAATTTAATGAAGGACCCTTAAACTCCACATCATAAATACGTACAATATACCGTATGTATAAAGTTCATTGCATTCTTAACATTGATACCGTAGCAAAAGAAATTAATAATCACCTTAGAGTCACCTTGCAGTGACCAAAAGATTTTGGCACTAAGATTAGTATAACATAATTAATAAAAAAATGTAATGTGCTTTTTCATGTACAGAGCATGTTACAACGACAAACGTGTTACCGACACAAATCATAAGAATTTGACAGAAATTAATGTCAGCATCGTTCTGGTATTCACGTATTGGCATATTTTAGCTACTTCTTTAGCATTTTCCTATTAAAAGTAAGCTTATTCTTATCTGGTAGCAGGTATGATGACGTAATTTATAGTATTTCTATAGTATAATTTTCTGTGGCCACGGGGTAAGTTGACTGCCTCGTGTTGATTTACAACTATATATTACAATAACATCAATATCATTTATAGAAATCCAAACTTTTAATAAAAACATTGTGTCTATAATTTCAACAGTTCTTTTGTAACTAACGTTTGTATGATTTTATCAGTTAATTAGAGGAGGTAAGAGTATTATACTGTATGCATCAGAGTATTCTGGGACATAAAATTCTTTAGTGCTAACATACAGTATTTTACATTTGTGTTACCTGTATTGGGTATGATTTCTTTATAACAAACAATGTTTTTTGGATTAACTGATAAAATCATCATCGCAGAGCTCTGAAAAATCCTTTGAACCAATAGAGAAATGCAGACGGTACAAAGGAACAGCACACTCGAAGTAAGAAATAAAGATGTCCATCTTGTGAGTGCGGTATGAAGAACACTACGCTCTTGTTACTGTTGTCCATTCTTCCATTTTGATCTCGACTTATAGCGTATGCTATCACATTTAAAATGTTGGTGGCAAAATATTACAAGCTTGGGACTTCTGATTTTGTCCGTAGATTATTTTTAGTTACTGGGTTCCTTCTCGTCTTTTGGGGGAAGACAGATACCGGTAATGGACTTTTACTTTCACTTAAAATTGAAAGGAAGTTGTCAGTGAGATGAACTGTAATATTAAACATTAATATTCCTAGACGTAACTTAGCAAATCTTGTTGGCTTCTGAAAGTGTAACTTGTTGCTTCCTTGGCAAGTCCAGGCATTGTGCTTCATCTTGGACCTGTCCTGGAAGAAAGAAACACAAAGTGTTGAGAATTCATGTATTTACAACTTAAACTATTGTCAGCGGACCGAGAAACTTAAAGCAGTTTGATTTTTATTCATTCAGCATTTGAAAGAAAAGTTTAAATATATTTCCCACGTATCTTTATAGACCTGTAAGCCGTATAAATAAGGACGGACACATCAATTACAAAATTCCACTGTAGACTGTAGACCAGTTGCTTCCAACTGGATGCTCTATGATGTCATTGCGAGCTTGTCTCATTCTCCATAGCAATCCAGGTAAATACAGTAGTGTGCAAATTAATCCGAACACGACATATTTTTACATTTTCTGTCATTGTTGGCCTCACAGCTGCTCATACCGCTTTAATTGACACCTGTAGTACGTGTAATTCCATTGTTGAAGGTCTGTCGTTATTATTATTTTTTTATAATATGTGACATTTTGCCTGTCGTTTTGTACTTATAAGCATTTCAGTTGTGTTGAAGACTTAATACTGCAATCCTGTGTACATTCTGTCGTCTTCACAAATGGATACAACTCCACGAAAACGGTCTAAAATTATAACATTAGCAGAGCATTCTTCTATGACACAGAGGCAAATCGCTGCAGAATGTCACATCGGTTTGGCTACTGTTAATTCGATCATAAAACGATACAGGGAGACTGGATCCATCACACCCCAGAAAAAAAGGAAACTGTGGCCGGAAAAGGAAGACTTCACCTGCAGATGATCGTTTAATTGTCAGGAAAAGTAAATTAAATCCTAGACTAACTGCTGTCGACTTAACCCGCGAGTTAATGGCTACCACTGGGGCGAATATTCACGTCACAACAGTGCGGCGTAGGCTTTTGGAAGCTGGACGAAGGGCTCGTAAGCCTATTAAGAAGCAACTGCTAACCCCTGTTATGTGCAAAAAACGTTTAATGTGGGCAAAATTACATCAACACTGGACAGTGATTGACTGGAAGAATGTACTTTTTTCCGATGAGTCTCATTTCGAGATCCACGGCCACCGTGTTTCTTACGTACGGAAAGGATCCAAAAAAGTAACAGCAGCTCATCTCCAACAAGCACCCAAATATCCCCCTAAAGTAATGTTTTGGGGTTGTTTGACACATGAAGGGCCTGGAGCATTAATACTTATCAAGGGAATGATGAATTCTGACAAATATATTCACTTATTGGAAACCAGAATCGTACCCCAGCTGCAAAAATCATCTCCAGATGGCAGAGGTGTGTTCCAACAAGACCTGGCACCATGCCATACGTCTCGAAAAACTACAGAATTCTTCAACAAGAAGATTATTCAGGTACTCCCCTGGCCAGGCAACTCACCCGACATCAACCCCATTGAGAACTTGTGGTCAATTTGCAAAATAAGAATGCAAAAAATGGATTGTTCTACAAAGGAGACGATGATTTCTGCCCTCATTGGTGTATGGTTTCGCGATGAAGAAATGAAGAATATTTGTGGGAAATTAGTGGAATCCATGCCAAATCGTCTCAGACCTGTTATTAGGAACAAGGGAGGCCACATAGATTACTGAGGTATGTCTTAGATCCTATTTTTATCCCGTTTGAGTATTTTTGCATAAGTAATTACGTTGTTCGGATTAATTTGCACACTACTGTAATATGGATGAAACCGCAATGCAAGACCCTATCGAAGCAGTGGTATATGGAAAACCAGTTTAACTTAGTGTTTACAGTACCTAATAATATATTAAAGTATTAGGAATGAGGTAGGTATATGATATTATAGTTAAATAATTTTGATATCTTTCTGATATATTTAATGCACACTAAGTTCATGTGGACTTATTTTTAGACTAAACTATAGCCCTGGGCATTTGGGCCTTTTAGAGTGGATCGGGGGCACTCGGGTGTTTGGGAGAAGAGAGCGAGCTAGGGAGATGCACAGTGAAAATCAGTTGATGACCTTGATAGTAAAACTATAGTCTTTAAATAATTTTGTCTTATTTTCTAGGTTGAAGATATAAATGAAAATGCAAGGAATTACACAAACCCTGATATTTCTGCAAAGTGTTCCAAAATAACTATTTCTGTTGGAAGTGAAATTGATGTATCAGCTCATAATGACTTCAAGGAAAAAAACAACATTTACAAAGTAAAGTATCCTCATTGTCATTTGTAGGAGATAACAGTCATGATTCTCAGCTTGCGAGTGTAAATAGCGACCAATTAAAAATTTATGAGATAAGATTTTAACTGCTGTAAAGACTTAGGTCATTGTGAAAATCCAAGTGGGTTTATGGGATCGTAGCAAGAAAGGAATGCGGTACCCAAAAGAACTCAAAACTGTAGCACTAACGCTGTTTTTAAGTCTGGGAGGCCAGAGGGAAAAAGACATTTGGGGAGGCCGAGACGTAGATGGGAGGACAATATTACAATGGATTTGAGGGAGGTGGGGTATGATTGTAGAGACTGGATTAATCTTGCCCAGGATAGGGACCGATGGCAGGCTTATGTGAGGGCGGCAATGAACCTCCGGGTTCTTTAAACGCTGTAAGTAAGTAAGTAAGTAAGTAAGTAAGTAAGTAAGTAAGTAAGTAATGTTTACAAGTTTATGCAGTACTGGTACTACAATAGTTTACCACAACGTATTTAAGAATTTATATTTCCTAGTCTAAAGTTGAAAGTGAGTAACTGAAGTTAGAGAAATAGTCTTGATTGCAGATGAAGTGGATTTTTTACTTCATATCGAATGATGAAATAGTACAATTAGGCCTACATAATACAGGTACTATGCAATGAAATGTGTAATCCAGACTGGCATAGCTGCATATTATAGTTGTTTCATAAACGAATGAGAATTTAAAAAAAAAAAGGCAAAAGGCATAGCCCATTGAAGTGTAGTAGATTCCTTGAATACCGTATATAATATGAAATTATAATTACTATCATTATTATACTATTATTATTATTATTATTATTATTATTATTATTACTGCTACTACTACTGTATTTTTTCTGTTATGTATAGTAAGCCTAATTCTGTACCTAATTCTATTTCATTTTTGTATTACCCTCAACTTCGTTTAACCTTATGTGTGTTCCGTAAACAAAGTAAATAAACTGTATAGCCTATTAATTATTTCATATCTGTTTACCTATTTTTATAATCAGAATTTCTTTTCGCTAGTGTCTTGTTTTATTACAGGCATAGTAGACACCAATGTCATGTACAAGGATGGGCAACTCGTGCTCCCAAAGTGCTAAAAAACCTCGAAAGAGAGAAAGACAGACGGAGCCAGCAGCAGCAGTTACAAGTTGTTTGTAGTTTCGCTGCAAAAGCCACGGTGCGCTCTGGCGGCTCATGCAGGTAGTCGTGATATCTACTCCATGATTTGAATTTCAGAATGAAGCATGGTACAATAATTACAGTAATTTTAGACAGACTGTACCTAAACACACACAACAAAATTAAATTATTTCCTAGCTTTGTAATTACTTTAGTACTGGAAACACAACCTGAATACACCTTTTCAGGAGACAACAAACATAGATGCAACACTTATTTATTACTAACCGTACCCGTACGCTCCACTGCACCCGTTAGAAATAAATATAAAGTAATTACATAATTAAAATAGGACGTTTGATCCAGGGAACATTCGTGTTTGATAGAAGGATAAATCGTTTAATATGTTACTTAATTTAAATTGCATCCAAATAATTAAAATGCGATCATTTTGGTCCAGAGACTCTCATTTGGTGCAATGACAATTCCTTTAACATGTTTCTTAATTTTTATTACATACAACCATAGTTTAATGAAGACTGACATCATTTAGATTTAATGTGTATATTTTATTTTACTTGTTATAAGTTTCCATTTAATTATGGTACAGTAATAACTTAATTCTAACCCTTGTTTTCTACGTATTCAGTAAATGGCGCTTGACCCACTATGGTTCTGAACCCTTCAAATAACTTAAATTATATAATATAATATTACATATTATATTATATTATATTATATTATATTATATTATATTATATTATATCAGAAGTTACTGTAATAACATTATAGCATTATGTCCATCTAGAGAAACTACACTTTCCAATGGTGACATAATAATTAATTATACAAATCCGTTAATTTAGCTTCCGATATTACTTCATACAAACACAGAAACATTCTCTGTAGGCTGTCTTTCATAGCTTTCGATTGTTGCTGTCCAAGGCCCCTTATAGACGAAGTCATTTGTTTTTTAATTCATTACACGGCCTTAGATGGCAGTTATTTTAATTTTAAAACTCATTTATCTCATTAAATATCAGTCCTATCAAAATTTTTGAAGGAATAAAACTTATCGAAAATTATTTGTAAAGAAACTTTTGTTATGTAACATTTTTCACAAAAAATCAATAATAAGCGAGATATTTCGATTTATTTAATTCAGGCCCCCTTATAACCCCCTTTTAAATAATGTATTTTGAATACCATATAGCCTAAAATCTAAGTTACAACGAACTTAATTTATATTCCAATTTTTATCGAAATCCGTTCAGCCATTATCGCGTGAAAAGGTAACAAACATACAGACAGACAGACAGACAGACAGACAGACAGACAGACAGACAGACAGACAGACAGACAGACAGACAGACAGACATACAAACAAAAATTTCAAAAAAGCGATTTTCGGTTTCAGGGTGGTTAATCATATATGTTAGGACCAATTATTTTTGGAAAATCGAAAATTACCAGAAAAATTTCGGCTACAGATTTATTATTAGTATAGATTACACTATTTGTTAATATTTGTCTTATTTCAAACGTAGAACGCGAGAATTTACAAGTCTTTATGCATTAAAGAGTATACCTCTGTTCTCAGAAATGTAATAGTCTGTATTCGCAAAGAAACACAAATTTAAGGAAGTATTTTTTAAATGTCACGGCAGATGAAATAAACTTACTTCTAAGCTCTTTCTGTACTTTGAGACCTTTTACACTTCTTTCTTGTATTAAAATCTGACTCAAGCACATACAGTAGGGCTATATATGGAAGCAAAGAGTATATTTGAAAATTCTGACTTAGGCAGCATTACGAACAGTTCGATTCCTGATTTCCCTGGAATCTGAGTGGCGTGCTGTTCTGTAGATTTATCAATTCAAGCTATAAACTTTCAGGATCTTCTATCGGCTGTAAGCCAAAAGAATTTCAGAGAAATCTCGATTCCTTGTCAATTGTCACTGTTTCCTAAACTTACCAGTGAATTCTGCTGTAGGTCTTGAAGTAGGATCTTCTTTGTGATAAGAAAATTTTCTTATCACTCTTCAAGATAGTTTATAGTCAAAGAAAGTGAAGTTGTCTATGTTCTACATGATACTACCACATTTCAAATTTATCCATAAATGTTCTTAGCTAGTCGATCATATGTTGTGCAATTCTGTAACTCGCACGCACAACGTGCTAACGATATTTGATACCAGTCTCACCTTGTTGAGATCCCATTTTTACCTTAGCTATTCTAAAGCAGATCTAGACAGTATTTCTTTACTAAAACCTTCACTGTGTTTATTTGTAACATAAAATGTCATGCGTAAGAAAGTTAATAGCTTTATCTCCCTTCTGAATAAAAAATCTTTCTCTTTCGACTCATCACTAAAGGGAAATGATCTGGGGGTTATATTGTTTTTCACTTAAAACGAGCCGCCACTTACTGCAGATGCGAGGAAACTTGTTAACAGACAGTACAGTACAGAGTCCGTTTTACATGCACTGAGGTTGTGTTTACACTTCAAGAGCACAAGTTGCCCACCCATGGTCATGTAGTTTAACGGGTACCGTAGGTTGGATTTGAAAATTATATTAATTTAAAATTATTTCAAGAAAGCTTTTTGCATTATACTTCCTTGTCAGTGAAACAGATTTCGATTCGTTTATTTGGTTTCAAGGCGACGGCCAGTGCTGCGTCTGGACTCCATAATAATCAAAGAAACCGACATCTACTTTCCTTTCTGTGTATTACTTATTCTCTACACTGCACACACTATTATATATGCAAGCAGAACGAGTAGCTGACAATGCACGATTCACCACAGCTCAGAGGTCGGTTCTGATTATTTCTCTGGGCCTCTTCTCCGACATCACAATTCGGCCCGTTGGAAATGACTGCTATATACAAAAAACTCTGTTAAACGTGTCCTTTAAATTAAAGAATTCATTAAGACTACAAAACTTGTGCTCATATAAAAATGATTGACTCTAGTCTTAAATGAGTTCAAATTATTAGTGTTCAATGAACACTGTTCATAATACTATAATTTGGAAGGTTATTGAAAATTTTATTGACAATGCACATTGAGAATTCTAAATATTTTGCAGATCGAGCAAAGGTAACTTCATTGAGTGTAAATGCATATTTTTGAGTTTACTCTTTAAATGCATAAGTTTCTATAATTCATATTAAAATACACATAGATTAGCCTAGTACTTTTTTATTTAACCTAATTTGCTGCTATGTTATAATACTTCTATTAAGAAAAATCGGCATTTTATGATTTTACGGAATTTTAAAGTTACTAAAATTAATATGAATATATATATATATATATATATATATATATATATATATATATAGTATATGTGTTGAGTTACTGAAATATTGCAAGTCAGTAGTTCTTTTATATTAAAAATAGTATTTCGATGATGATGGTAATAATAATAATAATAATAATAATAATAATAATAATAATAATAATAATAATAATATAATATGGAAGTGATTTGATGTGGACATTCGCAAATACTAAGCAATGATATCAAATCAAGCTGTCGGAATATTATTTTAAACTGAAATATTGCAGTCATGGCAGTCCAAAGGGGCAAAACAGGATAGCCTTGCCCAGGGCTACAACTCTAATATTCAAACAGTATGTACATAATAATTTTTTTTAATAAAAAAGCTGCCCTAAATAAGGGTTCGAATAGATCGGCCTACTAATCAATTCATAAAGAATAATCATGAAAACCAATTGTGTGACAATTTGAAAGGAAAAAGAAAACATTAAGATAAATAATACGAAAACATAGGAAATCATTTACAATAAAAGTTTGTTGGATACAAATGATTACTAATTATAGCTAAAGATGATTTTAATACATGAGATCCTATGGCATCAATCGTTGCATCAGAAATTTTAAATTGTTTAAGTTGATTTAAAGTTTCTCGTGGGATCGTGCCACGGGCACCGAACATGAGCCCAGAAACTATCCAATGTGTAATGTGGTATTGTGGTCCAAGATGCTGACAACAAGGCTCATATATATGACTTGTTTTTCTTAAAATTAAGTTATGGTTTTCTTGCATAAGATACTAGTAGCTTTTAATCTTCTCATTGATGTATTAACGCTTGAACATCAATTACATTTTAATGGGAACACTTTCTTTTATGCAATTATAAAATTGTGAACAGCAGATATTCAGTAATTAAAATAAAAACAGCATTGTCCTAGAACATAATCTTCTAAGGTTATAGTCAGCTTATGAATATTTGTTCTAATTCTTCGAAACCACTTTCACATTTAAATGAGTGATAATGACGGAAATGTACCTAGCAAAAATAACGAGATGTAACAAAGCTTTATTTCATGGGGCAATGGGGATCACTTCATTGTGACTTGCTTAGTTCATAGCAATAAGAATAAACTGTGTTGTTTATGTATATTAGAGAGTTTAGTTTGCTTCATAATTCGCAATATTTTGCAAATGGAAGAATTCGTTCTTGGCGCACAGTAAAAATAGCCTACTTAACTCGTACGAAAGCCAGTGGAAAATTTATATTAAACCTATGTGACGGTAATCATTCAGAAGATAACAAAAAACAAAAAAGAATTGCATGGTAACTTTCAAACGAAGGGAAATACATGAGCCACAGTGCTGCAGATAGAACTATATGAGTAAGAGCTAATTACTCTCAAAATTCTACTGAGTTGTAGTGGTGACATTTACTAACCTACTAGATAGAGAGGGTATAGTTCATGTATTTAGTTAGTATAATTTTTGTGTTCAATTGTATCGTTTTTTTTTTTTGCGTTTAGTTTAGATAGTTTGTCTGTTAAGGCTGTACAATTTATATGTGCAATTTGTATAGGTTTTTGTGTATTTAGTTTGTGTCAGGGACGGCCCGTCCTTATGTGCTACAGCACAATGATAACTTTTGCTCAAATAATGTATTTGTAATACCATAGTATTTGACCTGTCATTTGACAATTTCCCGTGGTTATGTTCATGACGCGTTATAAAGTGTTTAGTCTTCGCTCTTAGCTCTTTGGTGCCTCAGGGGTTCGTTGTGCCACTCAAAGCTTCACATGAGAATGTAGACAGTTATGCGCATGTGCGAAGCTGAAATCACTGCTCTGATTGGCTATTTTTACGCGGGAAAGTGCTGTAGTCAGCTTCAGCACTACACAGCTTGGAGATTGCAAAAGTAAAGCATAACGAAAGAATGCTTGTTTGTGGAGGAACTCGGAACTATTTACAATATATTTGGTAATTCAAGTGTCCGACTGCTGCTGCCATCTACCTATTGAAGTTGCTGTCAACAAAAGAGTGTTCCAGATACAACTTGGATTTCTATACGGAACACCTGACTTCCGAAATATTGATGGCTGTTCAATTGTTACAATACATAGTCTCCAGCAATTTACAGGATTAATTCTGTGAAGTAACGAAGTTGTTAAATATTTTGGTTACAACACCAATGACCACTGCTGAGCCAGAAATATGTTTTTCTTGCTTGAAACGCATAAAAACGTTTTTAAGGAACACTATGTCCCAGGATCGTCTCACTGCTCTTGCAATACTGTCAATAGAAAAGAATATGATGTCCAAAATGGAGAGGTTTAACACCAAATGACAAGTTCTGCAGTATGAAAGAATGTCGTATGGACTTCATGCTTCATCACTAGGCGAGACTCAAATTAAGATAAATACATATACTGTAACAGTCTTACTAATAAACCGTGTATAGTTTTTATACGAGACTTATGCAGAGTTGAGACAAAAAACGTTACTAATAAATCATGAATAAGCTATGGACGTATAAACAGGCTGTAACTATACAATGGGAATTGCTTTGCAGTAGTTATATACACGAAACCCCTTGTTTAAGTGTTGTATATAGCGAAAAAATGGCCGCCCTCTAACAGCTGTTCATATCGACTGTCATTTTATGACGATGGTTACCTTGTAACCACAGAAGAACAAACCAAAGATCATAGAATTATTAGAATAATATTGCTGTAGCTTGTACTCTTTGACCAAAATGTAGCGTGGTAATCGATTAGAGCCAGTTGTACTATTGATATTTAACACGCCACACTACAGCGCTCTACCGGATGCAATAGAGAACCTCAGATATTCTATTACCTTTCGTAACGAAGTAATGACGAAACTATGACGTAGCTGTGTAACAGTTATACTGTTATACACGACGTATGTAGTGATTATTGGTAAGGAATTTACACACGACTTATAAACGAGCTACTCATTGTATAAGTATAAGACAGTTAAACGTTTGTATATAGAGTTTTTATTAGTAAGATCATAAGTGTAGGCCTATACAGTAGGCCAATATAGAGATTGTAGCACACTCATTATTTTGACCACCAGCCGCTACTGGTTTGTGTGTGAGTTAAGACTATGTATGTGTTCAATTTGTGTAATATTTTTCTTTTTATCGTATGTTTAGTGTGGACAGTTGTGTTCAGATTATAATTTATGTGTTTAGTTTGCATAGTTTTTTTGTGGATGTTTAGTTTGCATAATTTATGTGTTTAGTGTGTATAGTTTTTCGTGTTTAGTTGGTATAATTTGTTTATGTATTTAGTTTGTAAGTGTATAGTGTAAGCTCTCTTGGACTGGCTCCCCAAGTGTAGTAGACCTTCAGCTCACCCTACACTCCTGTAGGAAGCCGTTGCTGTTATGGGATTTCAGGCTTTTCGTATTTCGTAGATAGAGAGGAAAAGAAAGAGATGAAAAACTGACTTTCTAATGGCAGAAAATAACTATGTGTGTTAATATTTTCATTTAATTTTCAAGAAACTATCCTTTTAATTGAAAAACTGCAAATGGACAAATGATTCTGTTCAGTCTTTCTAATATTAGAATAGTGTGGATAGTACTTATCGAGTACTGGTAAAATGTCTTAAAAATTTAGAGAGAATTCTTTGCTTTTCTGAGAAAAATATTCATTTAGGACTAATACGGTACTGAAAATTTTTGTTGTACTCTATCCAAGGAATAAGCTGTTAAAAGCTCTGCAGTTACAATATTACTTCCGCTCTGTATGAGATCTGTGTACATGAAACTTGTCTTGTGTGTGTTTGGTTATCCGGTACCTGGTCTATTGAATGAGAGGAGAGCTCTGGCTGTCGCTGAAGTCCAGTGTGTAGTACATCTCAGTTGTGTCAAGGGACGGGAATGATCGATTTGATGACGTTGAACCTTTTTCTTTCTCCACTTCTATAGCAGTGGATCGATTTCTGGAGCTGAAAAAACAAAAAACAAACGTTCAGTAAAATAAGATGCCATCAAGGTAAAATTAAAAAAATTCCAGCTGTCACTTGTGAGAAATAGAATATTGAAATTCCATGTCCATACATCACTTCAAAACATCTTGCTGTTATCTAAGGTTCGGTGCATAATAAATACGCGTACTGTTGTCCCCATCATGTTGGCAGAGTTAAATCTGTTGAATAGTAATTTCGAATCTTTGTAGGAAAGGGATGATTTATTTAATTTTTGATGAGTTACTTCAATATTTTTGCTGAATATGTGCTATTTGGTGTTTTTATTCTTATTTATAATATATAATATATTAATTTAGGATACATACTCTACTATCATGAACATTATTTAATTTCTATGTATTAGTTTCAACCATGATTTTTCAATTCCCCTTCTTTCCTAAATACAGAGTGGACCGCTCAAATGTACCTAATTTCAATTGTATGTGACTGGTAAACAGTTTATTTATTTTATTTATTTTTTATTGCTAGTAAGATTTAAATGAATACAAGTTAATAAATACAATGAAAGATAAACTAGCCCACTCCTCAATGAGTAAGACTCGTGCTCAGGAGGGGATTCCAATACAGACAAAAATAAAATTAAAATTGAGAGTGAATACAGACTAAATAGTGTTTAAAACCCCAAACTATAAATCCAATACAATTTTTTTTTATTTGTTTTTATTAATTTGGAGGGGATTCGTGGTCAAAATAATATTAGAATAAAATTTGTTTAATAATCTGGGACCTTGACTCATGCTATGATAAAAAGCTGCATTGGTTTTACATTTTGGTTCAGACAAACACAGAGAATTCATTTTTTAGTTCTATATTTATGTATATACCTTTCAAAGTTATTAAAATTCCTATGAAAATATTTTAATAAAACAAAATAATACATTTGTTTAATGTTGAAAACTTTGAAATGTTTAAACAACAACTCAGTTGGGTAATCTTTCTGCTTTTTTAAGCAAATTTTTAATACTTTTTTCTGTAATAAAATTAACGGATAAAGGTTGGATTTATAAGTTCAACCCCAACCTATAATACCATACATAATTATAGATTGAAATAATGCTAAATAAATTATACGTAAAGAGTTAACTGACAAAATATTTCTTAGAGTAACAAAGTAACATAATGTTTTACGTAACTTATTACAAATATAATGAATCTGATTATTCCATTTTAAATGATTATCAATAGTTATACCTAAGTATTTTAAGTCATTAACTTCATTAATAACTGAACAATTGCAATTTATATCGGAACAATCAGAATTATGCATTTTAATTTGTAGTACAGATGAAATTGGTTTATTACCTTTATTATTTAAAGAAAATGGGATAGCTACTGAAGATAGAAACCTGCAGTAACGTTTATATGAAAGGAAAACTCAACAAGTTTCGATATGCACATCACCGTATCTCTACGTGAGCTCCAGCTGTCACTGTGACGATATCGAGGCGATGAACGATTTCTTGCCAAGCACGTTGGAGCATGTCTTCTGGAACGCTCTCAATAGCCTCTATGATGCGCTCCCGAAGATCACGAAGGTCTCTGACTGGGGTGGCGTACACTTTATCTTTGACGTAGCCTCAGAGAAAGAAATCGAGCGGAGTTAAATTCGGACGGTTTAGCATCGTATTGGCGAATTCCACTCTTTTTGGTTTGGCATCCGGCTTCCAACGTTGCATTAACTGCACTTTGTATGCGTACAGTTTGAGGTGTTTGTGGACAATTCGTTGCAATGTTGATTTTGGTACTTGAAGTTCTCACGAAGCTCTTCTTAATGACTTTCGCGAGCTTCGCTCATACGCGGCTTGAACATTTGCAACCATTTCGACGGATGTTCTACGACCACCACCATGCTTCTTCAACACCGGACCTGTAGCTAAAAATGTATCGTGCCACTTCTTAATGCAATTGGAACATCATTGTTAAACACTCGCCGATACTCCCTTTGAACTCCAACAATTGATTTAAACTCAGCATACCACAACACAGTTTGCGCTTTTATCTGCAGTGTCACCATTTTGACAGTCAACACAATCTACGAAAAGAAACTGTGTCTGCGCACCATCTACCGACAAGATTTGAAACTTGTTGAGTTTTCCTTTCATATAAACATTACCATAAGGTTATATCTTCAACCGTTCGCCAGTCACATACAATTGAAATTAGGTACATTCGAGCGGTCCACTCTGTAGCTATATACAGGCCTACTATACAGTGGTCGGCAGGTTGTGCATTTGTGACGTCGGAGCAAGGCCAGGCTAGATGAGCACCTGAAGAGGTGCACAGTATCGTGCAGCAAAAAGCTAGTAGGCCTACAGTTCTGTACACAGAAGTAAACGGCAATAACGTCCATGTTTTACGGAATTGAAGTGTTTGCATATTTTTATTTTATTTTTCGCTCTCTTTTCAGTGATGCAAAGCATTAACTCCTACGCGTAATAAGCGGTTTGACCAACTGCAAAGAGTGCTATGTGCCATATGGTGTCGAGGTAAAGAGCACTTTCATTTAGTTCTCCTTAAAATTCAATATTTGTGACATAGTGCCCTTTACCTCCGTTAAACAGAGTTGTGTAATAGGTAGTTCGGGATAATTGTTTAAGTTCTGATTTTATTTGTACGTGAAAATTTCTCTGTATATTGGAGTGAGTGATATGTATTATCAATTTCTGTATATCACAACTGGTTGAATTGTTTATACCTTAAATTTAATTAAATTATTTTGTATTATAATATAGCTCAACTTATGAATGATCGTTTGCGTTTGTAAATTTAATAATCTGATTGGCTATGTATTGTATACTTTTAGTAGAGCCATCGATGTAGCTCAGTCGGCAGACTCGCTGGGTTGCTGTTGCGGAGCTGCGTTCGGGCTTGGGTTGGATCTCCCTTTGGACTTTGGTTTCTTCCGAGGTTTTCCACAGCCGTGGGACTGAAGCCAGATGGTCTATGGCGAGTCCTTGGCATCAACACCTTTGATTGATTACCCCCTTTGATTTGATTACCTGGTTGGGTTTTTCCGAGGTTTCCCCCACCGAAAAGGCAAATGCCGGGTAATATTTTGGCGAATCCTCGGACTTCATTTCATCTCACTACATCTCGCCAAAATGTAAAAAAAATTGTACAACATTGTAAAAATTGTAGAAAATTACTAAATTGTAAAACTATAAAAATTTGTAAAAATTGTAATTGTAATATTGTAAAATGTTGACATGTTCCACATCTTAAAGCTTCATTGCTCATGTAAGATCTATGGAATAAAATAAATGAATGAATGAATGAATGTAAACGATTGGCGGATCATTAACATAATTATACGAATTGTTATCAGTATGGGAACATTTATTTATGCAGGGTGAGTCGTAATTGTGTACTATAAAGTAGTGCAGAGTATTCTATACTAAAAATGAAACATATTTTTTCATATAAACTTATGGTCGTGCCCGTTTTGTTATGGGGATAATAATTGGGCAGTTAGAAAAAGACAACATCTACTTTTCTGAGAATGTTGTATAATGATCAAGTAAGTACAGTGCATATCCCTTTCAGTTCTTCAGTAAAAAATCTTGGCATTCACGTGGATAATAATCTCAACTGGGACATGCAAATCACAGAAACCTGCAGAAAAGTATATTCTATTATCCATGTGCTAAAAAGGATAAATGTTCATCTTCCCTCTTGCTTAAAAAAGTCCCTTGTGCAGACGCTTGTATTTCCCTATTTTGACTATGCTGACATTTTACCGACTGACCTCTCCAGCGACAACAAAACGAAACTTCAACGTGCTCATAATTTGTGTGTACGTTTTGTAAGCAATGTTCGTAAATATGATCATGTGACTCCATCCCTGGAAACAATAGGTTGGCTTAAACTAGATAAGAAAATAAATTTATATTCACTTCTCCTTCTCTTCGAAATCTTGAACTCTTCTATTCCTTCGTACCTGTCGTCTCGTTTCACTTACCTTTCTTCCCACCACAATCTGAACACACGCTCTCGCCATGAAACAATACTAACAATACCATCCCATCGCACCTCCTCATACTCATCCTCTTTCACAATAGCCCTGCCAAGACTCTGAAATTCGTTACCTGCTAGCATCAGGGACTGTCGAAATAAAATTGAATTCAAACACAAACTTACTAGACACTTGATCAGTAATTGAGACTCGTTCAGACACGGTTTCTTGTAAATAGTTCTCTTAATCTGTCACAAAATATCTCAATATATGGTAATTTCATCACTATAGAATTTTGTTATTGTAGGTTTAATTTGTAATTCAGTAAATACAAAAATATTCTTTGTTCTTAACTTCTATGATAAATTGTCTAGCTTTCATTAATCAGGTAATCTTGTTTTTTAATTCTTATTGTAATTGTAAATTTAATATTAATTGTAATTTTATTCTTCATGTTATAGTTGTAATCCCCTGGTAGAGGGGCAGAGAAGATCTGATGGCCTTATCTCTACCAGGTTAAATAAATAAATACTACAACTAAATTGCAAGTTCACAGAAGATGCTCGAAATGTTCACCATTCACTTCACAACACAATTTCCGCCCTTCTCTTCTGCCAAGAATGTCTTGCACTTTGAAAAATATCCCGAATTGTATTTCCTGCAGCCACAATTGCATTCAACAGATGCTCTCTCGTGGCGTGTCGTTGAGAATAAACTAGTCCTTCCATGTCACCCCACAACCAGAAGTCGCAGGGGCTGAATTTAGGTGATCGTGTCGGCCATGCAACAGGCCCATTGCGTCCAATCCATCTGCCTGGATACCGTTCCTACAAATGACTTTTCACTACACGACAGTAATGCACAGATGCTTCATCTTGAAGTAGCCAAATTTTCAACGGTGTTGACAGTGGTATCATTTGTTATGCAGAAAGCACAAATACGCAGCACCTGTTGACTGATTGTAGCATTTCTCTCTCTTCAATAACAATAACTGTATTTACTGTGCACTGTAGAATGTCATCTGAGTGATTGATGCGTGAATAGCTTCGATGAACGCCAACTCGCGCCTCCCACAGTGATGCCATATCTCGGTAACAAAGTTCTCACGGCTATATGTTTATATGACAAAATCTGTTATATTTGAATATAGAATACTCTATACTGAATATAGTACACAATTACGACTCATTCTGTATTCATGGAGTATGGGGCCAATGACAAATTGTTTAATTTGTTGTAAGGTACTCCAACATGTAAAAAAGTTAAATTTAAAGCATCGTTATTCAGAATGTTATAGCCATCACAAATTGGAGCTAGATCATTGGCGGGTATATGATAATAGAACAATTGAAAGACAAGCTGTTAAATTTCAGGGGGTTTCACATAAGTATAAAGACAGGAGTGAAACATTACTTGGGGAGAGGTGTCCTTGAATTTTTGAGAAAAGCTGTATTTTTATATTATTCTCTCATTTTTTCCTCCGGCCTCCTAACTAACACTCTATATCAGCGGTCGTCAGCACAGGACACCTTCGGACTAGCGTCGCTTACTCGCGGATAAGGCAATGCACCATCATGCATCTATAGCTGCTGGCGGGTATGCTTTCTCTCTATCCCTTCTGAACGACGGTGCATATTCCGAGACACTCCTCACTCTTTACCCATTTCGGGACATCCTGAAGACCACTGCTCTATATGCATTTCTGAATTCGCCAATACGTGCTACATGCCCTGCCCACTTCAAACATCTGGTTTAATATTTCTAGTTATGTCGTGTGAAGAATACAAAATTACTAGTACATTGTTGCTATATTACGTAGTACAAGGAAATTATGTCAACTTTAAATCGTATAATAGGGATATCCTGAACTAGCACAAACAGCGTGCGTGTACATTTGTTTTCCAATATACAAACATTCAGGATTTACGTAGTGTATTAGTATATTAAGTACTCTCAAAAACAACTCAAAATGCCAAATTTTTGTTGTGTTCCTATATGTAAAAACCAGGGAGAGCTTTATGTCTGCAATAAGTTCCCGAAAGATTCTGAATAATATATGTTTTCAACCTTAAAAAAATAGATATATGCCTAACTAATTAAACTGCGCTTATTAAACAAAAAGAACTACGGTACTTGAAATAAGGAATTGCAGTCTACAGCTTGATTCTGGAACAGAACAAAGAAAAAAATAATAAAAACATATGCAACCTCGAAAGCGAGCTATGTAAGCTTAGACTGTATGCAGTACTTGTAGGAGTCACCAAAGTTTGCGACTACATTTTATAATGGAACGATACTACAGTAAACTCTCGATGAACTGAAATGTTTATTATCTAGGAAGCTCCTTCCCTATTGGAGCTGCATATCCTAATTATCGCGTACGGTATTTACTTACAATACTTATGGTTAAAGAGGCAATATTCATCTTCGACAAAGATTTTTTTCTTTTTTTTATTCGTGCACCTCGTTCTCAAAGTTCTCGTTTAGGTTCATGAACATTCAATTTACTCGTATCGTATTCTGCATAGTCCGTTAAATTTACTACAAAAAAGAATAATTAAAATTTGTTTGAAGAAACGTTTCGATTATCCAACTAAATTAATTTATTCTGAATTTAATGTATTTAATATTGAACAAATTTATAAGTATACGCTGTTAAAATTTTATCATAAAAATCGTAATAAGTTTGTATTACAGACACACAATTATGACACAAGACGAAATATTAATTCAACATTAGTAGAACCTAAATGTCTCACATCTGCTGGTCTAAAGCATAGCATACATTTTGGCACTCGGTTGTACAATGCTTTAACTAAATTACACCCAAAACTTCTAACATCTAACCCACTAACATATAACAAGAAAATTAGAAACGTGTTAATATCTTCAATTTGATTAAATAAATTTATAGCCTATGTGTGTGAATTAATCAACCTATATTATATTTGTATTCTATAATTTTGAAATAGTTTAATAAGTTTGTATTACAGACACACAATTATGACACAAGACGAAATATTAATTCAACATTAGTAGAACCTAAATGTCTCACATCTGCTGGTCTAAAGCATAGCATACATTTTGGCCCTCGGTTGTACAATGCTTTAACTAAATTACACCCAGAACTTCTAACATCTAACCCACTAACATATAACAAGAAAATTAGAAACGTGTTAATATCTTCAATTTGATTAAATAAACTTATACCCTATGTGTATGAATTAATCAACCTATATTATATTTGTATTCTATAATTTTGAAATATATATTAGTCCTACTTTTCACGTGCGATATTATTCTTCTCTAGTGTTAATATTATATTATATAATTCCATTGTCGCTGTAATTATATTTTAGTTTCTATTTTATTTTACTTATTTATTATTATTATTATTTTTTATTTTAATATTATATCTGAACTGCGACAGAGCACGAGTGCTGCTCATTCGGTCTCAAATTTTGTTAATACTACTGTATCTTCTTTTTATATTGCTTGTATTATTTTATTTGTATTTCTCTTTGTTTGTTTTGTAATTATATTTCTTTATTCTGTATATTTGAATTAATAAAATTGAAAAAAAAAAAAATTGAAGATTTCCCTATCCATCTCTTAAGAGGAATAACTCAGTATTATGCAAGTTTATGCTATTATTTAATGTAAATTAAATTAAATTATGTGGTAAGAAAATACTGAATTATATTAAATTATACTAGGTTATACAAAATAATTATAAATATAATTTTGACACGCACAGAAAACCAACAAGCGGGAGAACGTAATCAACTGTAGCATATGACATAATATAGTCCTGCAACATGTTGTGCCGCAAGGAACGCTCCTGCCATCTGACGGTAAACCTTCGCATTAGATATTCCTATTGTTTCTGCTGGACTTTGTAAACGGTTTTCCAAAATTTACCAGAACATAAAAACTGCGTTACAGGAAAGATGCTACTCTCCTTCCATAAGTTTACGTGAAACCATTAGGTATATCTATCAGTAATAAAGTTTGAAAATGCTTTTACCTTCCCGGCTTCACAACTTCTTCTAGGCGGGTTACCTTACAAGGAAGAAGAGGAGTTGCGCTCGGGAAGCAGCGCTTGTACGTTTCGTGCACCCTGCAATGGCATGCTGCCACCTGCAACATTAATACAACACACCATCTGCCTACGTTATCAAGAAGTTATCCATAGTGCAAACTATTGCTATATGGTGAACTGTAATTTATGCACATGTTACAATACACTTGAGATGATGATGATGATGATGATAATAATAATAATAATAATAATAATAATAATAATAATAATGACAGGTACCACCATATAAACCATACTACTGTGAAACTATAAATCTAAGATGTCAAAGCTTCTAACAACAAAATGTAGGGAGAAAAATTGATGAAATAGGAGATAAATATTTTAAACAAGTCTTACAGCTCACTAATTCGGCGCCAAAGAGAACAGAAATGTTGGAATGTGGTAGATGTAGCAACAGATGAGAAGTTATGAAAGAATAGCAAAATTGTGGTTTAGAATAAGAAAATGGAAGATGTGGATTCAAAAATGTCCTAAGTCAATACTTTAAAGATTTTATCTGAAAGTAGCTTATTATTATTGTGTCACCGTCTATCAAAGGGACATAAAGATATGTGGAGGTTGCAAAAAAACCGGTCATTTCCACCGAAAACAAAAAAATGACTTTATTACGGTTTATGTTTAGAGAGGCATCTTACTGAATACATTATGTTACTATTTTTATTGTAACTCGGTGATTTGCATGAGAATCAGGATGGTTAAATTAGTTCAGAGTTCTGAAGATGGCCTATAACAAGCTGAAACTAGTTAACCAGGCACTATAATATTTAACACGCGAAAGCTAAATAATACATATTCCGAAGTAAAATCAATATTTTCAATCAAAATCGGATAATTCCATATCATACTAATGCCAATATCTTTATTGTCTTTCTTGTATCAAGAACGGGCATTTCCAACATTCTGTATGTGTCGCAATTACCAATTCATTCAAAATCGGTAATTTCCATTTATATGTGCAAGTGTAATACCGTACTTAGATTATTGTGACGTTCTGTTAAGTGACCTAAGTTCTGAACTGTCAGTCAAGCTACAGCGAGTTCAGAATATGTGCGTCAGATACGTGTGCAACATCCGACGATATGATCACATATCACCGTCCTTCGCAAGTCTTTCGTGGCTCCGACTTAAAAAACGTAGAACTTTACACTCTTTGTCTTTACTCTATTGAATTCTACACACTTCAACACTAAATTACCTTCCGTCTCGTTTCTCTTATCTACACTCTAACCACGACGTAAATACCAGATTACTTATCTGTGGCGCGTGAACTATACCTCTTCATAGAACATCTTGTTATTCATCATCTTTTACAGTATCCACCTCGTGACAATGGAATTCCTTGTCACAAAGTGTTAGGGGCTGCAAGACAATAAACATTTTTAAATACAGCTTAAAAGATAACCTTCTTAGTATTTCACTCCAATCATACTGACTTAAACTATCTCTATCTACATTGTCACTTCTTCCTTTAGATATGCATCCTGATAGTGCTGTATTTTCAATATTGTCTCATAATAATCTCTTTCTATTATGTAACATTATTTGAAATATATTAACATTCTTTGTATTTTAGCTTAATTCTGCTACAGCTCGCGCAAGAAACTATTACCGAAAAGCAATGGTGGCGTTGCCGTCTGTTTTGACGTGTGTATGTAGGCACGCCGAGGGGGGAGAGGTACGAGCCGATGGAAGTACTGTCTCTTCCAAGAAGATGAACGAATGAGGACATCGCTGTGGAAATAAAGAACGTAGCAAGAGAAAAATTCGAAGCTAATTAAACGCGCAACATATGTTTACGAATGAAATAATAATACCGTGCGATACAAGACACGTATTCACATGCAATAGAACAAACTAAAGTCGTAATGTAACTATCACAACGCTAGACTGATTCTATCGATGTCATTTCTGTTCCGACTGTACTCTTGAATATCATTCAAGTTATCTCGTGACCTTTCCTCTCGCCCGCTCTTCCTTATCGCAGTGTTTGATTCGCATTCCTTCCGTCGGTAATCCGTACTTGCGAGATCTATACACAGTTTGTATTTCAGTGTTTAATTAATAGTTCATAGTATTTTGTTGTTTAATTCGTAAATAACTCTTGTATACATGTAACTCTTATCTAAATCAAATTGTTGAATTCTTTGTAAGTTCATACATATGTATGTATACTTTTTGCTGGTTGAGTGGAAGAGAAGGCCTTACGGCCTTAACTCTGCCAGCTAAAATAAATCATTATTATTATTATTATTTATCTTATTGCTAATTAAAATTATTGTGAAAGTGTTATAATATATTCAATTTTTCCATGATGCAGTAGAATGAAAGTGAAGGAAATCTAGGCAGATAAGCTATTTAATTCATATTTTTATTTTTATGCAATGTGCATTCACATAGTTGAGCTAAATGTTTTTTTTTTAATAGAAATTATTGTAAAAATGTTTCCGTAGGGGTGTTTATGTGGTAGTCACAATATGCTAGTCATAGAAACATTTTCAAAATTTAACTAAAATATTTGTAAAATGTTATATTCGTTACTCCATGATACAATTGATGTAAGTGACGTGTATTTTTTTACTGTTACAAATGTCAAGTAGTTTTTTTTTCCGAAGAAAAGTGAACATTTCCCTCATATTTCCAAACAAAACCGGACACTTTAAAAATATTTTTGTCTATAAAAATCACATAAAATGATTAAAATCATTATTATTGACACCATTAGAACAACGGACGTAACATGGACGACGCATAAAATGATCGTTCAACATGGGGTAAAGTTAAGGCTCGATACAGTTTCTTCTTCTTCTTCTCCTTCTTCTTGTTCTTCTTCTCCTCCTTCTCCTCCTTCTTCTTGTTCTTCTTCTCCTCCTCCTCCTTCTTCTTGTTCTTCTTCTTCTCCTCCTCCTTCTTCTTGTTCTTCTCCTCCTCCTTCTTGTTCTTCTTCTTCTCCTCCTCCTTCTTCTTGTTCTTCTTCTCCTCCTCCTTCTTCTTGTTCTTCTCCTCCTCCTTCTTGTTCTTCTTCTTCTCCTCCTCCTTCTTCTTCTTCTTCTCCTCCTCCTCCTTCTTCTTCTTCTTCTTCTCCTCCTCCTCCTTCTTCTTCTCCTCCTCCTCCTTCTTCTTCTTGTTCTTCTTCTCCTCCTCCTTCTTCTTGTTCTTCTCCTCCTCCTCCTCCTCCTCCTTCTTCTTCTCCTCCTCCTTCTTCTTGTTCTTCTTCTCCTCCTCCTTCTTCTTGTTCTTCTCCTCCTCCTTCTTGTTCTTCTTCTTCTCCTCCTCCTTCTTCTTGTTCTTCTTCTCCTCCTCCTCCTTCTTCTTGTTCTTCTTCTCCTCCTCCTTCTTCTTGTTCTTCTTCTCCTCCTCCTCCTTCTTCTTCTCCTTCTCCTCCTACTCCTTCTTCTCCTCCTCCTCCTCCCCCTTCTCCTCCTCCTTCTTCTTCTCCTCTTCCTCCTCCTCCTTCTCCTCCTCCTCTTCCTCCTCCCCCTTCTTCTCCTCCTCTTCCTCCTTCTCCTCTTCTTCCTCCTTCTCCTCCTCTTCCTTCTCCTCCTTCTTCTTCTCCTTCTTCTTCTTCTTCTTCTTCTTCTTTTTCTTCAGTAGGTGCTACAACTTCGTCGAAGTTTTGGCCTTCTCAATTAATTTACGCCATTCTTTTCTGTTATGAACAAGATTTGGCCAATTCTTTACATTCATTGTTTTCAAATCGTTGGTTATGTTTTCCTTCCATCTACTTTTTGGTCTCCCTTTTGCTCTTTTAATAATGGGGTTCCATTTATATATTTTCTTAACTGTTTTTTCCTTCGTCCATACGATTGATATGGCCAAACCATGCCGTCCTTTGCGATTTGATATAGTTTACTATGTGTTGGTTTTGTATTAAAATATTTAACTCTTTATTATTTCTAATTCTCCACTCATCGTTTGCATCTTTTATTGGGCCAGATATTCTTCTTAGTGTTTTCATTTCACAAACCAGGAGCTTTTGCTTAGGCAATTCAATTAGGGTCCAGGTTTCACTTACATATGTTGCAATTGGTCTTATTATAGTTTTTTCTACTTCCTGAAAAAACAAATGCTTACTATTTTGGAAATGGCTGGTTTTGTTCTCAACCTCTACATACAGTATATTCTATAATGTTATAAACAGTTGATTACATGCAGTGAAATATATCCTATTCATTCCAAGCTGTCCTAACTAATCTGTTTATTGCTTCCAAACTGACCTAAGTCGGCATAGACTACATGCACTACATGCAGCATGGACTATACACAAAACTAGTGTCACTTGCACTGTTGACAAGATATCCCTAAAATATAATGAAATTAATATTGGAAAATACAGTGATGCTGTTTTGCAGTTTCCAAAAGTTTCACTAGTTTACAAATCGCCGTAAGTATGCGAGAAAATATTTCAGTTTGGGATGTAAGAGGAACACCTGTCATAACCTGCTCTCATATGGAAAAACATGGTTGTAATGCTAGTTAGTTGACAACAAGTGGCGTAAATTATTTTAAAAATAAATCTACAGTTGCCAAACAGTGTCTGAAATGGCTTAGTTGTTTCAGTTTTCGTTAAAAATGTATCGTTCATCCAAGTCGGACGAAGGGAATGAATGATTTGAGTAGGTATTTTAAGAATCAAGGTCACAGTACATTTATAAAATTATCATCATATAACTAAGCTACAGCAAATTGTCGCATGGTCGTTTGATGAGAAATTCAGACGTAGGAAAAGGTCGTTAGTCATTTGATGCAATTGCGATTAGTGAATTGGAGTTTGCTTAAAACTAATTTTCCGTCGTATTATGTTGACATAGAAAGCAGGAACAATTTTTTGTACGCAGAGTTTAATCCTGTAACCAGTAGATGAAGCAATAATAAAAAGAAATCAATTTTGGCGCTTGGTCAATTGATGCATAACACCATCCAGTTAAGGCTGGTATTCATAGTCGACACTTTCGATTAAAGTGTCCTTTGGAAGACGCAAAGTATCACTTTTCCGCTGCACAGTCGACACTTTGGTGCAAAGCAACACTTTGGATGAAAGTGTAGTTCCGACCACACTTTGAGCCGAAAGTGACACTTTGTATAAAAATGGCGGACGTCTTGGAAGTTGTCGAATTATTAGAACGTGCGGAAGAGAGGGCACAGTTAGTGGACAATGTACAAATTAGAGATAGGCCTAAAGACAATCCCCTGGAATTTTATAATGATATAGAATTAAAAAAAAAACGGTTCCGATTTGATAAAGAAACTTATTGAGATTGCTTATATTTTCGATGAATGGTTGACAAAAACGAATAATAGACGTTTGCCAGTGCCTCCAATAATACAGTTATTGACTGCATTAAAATTCTATGCTACAGATATGTACCATACATTAATATATATAATATTATAGTTCAGGTATTTCTGTAGTAACATTCGTATATTTATAACCTCAATTCGATGAAATGATATGCAGGTAGATATGCCTATACAACCTATTTTTATTACTGAAACGAATTTTTTAATTTAAATAATATTAAAGTAACTTCAATCTAATGTAGCCATAATTATTTTAAATTAGCATTGAGAGACCTCACGTGCCTGCCTTCTAAGCAGATTCCATAATTATATTGGGTTTAAAATGATTTTGATTTTTGTTGACTACCTGTATTTTGAGATAAGATTTATCTTGATGTTGATATAATCATTACTGTTTTGATACCGGTAATATATATTTTCGCGCCGGTAAGCAATACATCTACTGTCTCTAGTTCATGTGCAGTCATAACCTCACCATGAAAAGAGATCTCATACTATTAGGCCTATTTTGTTTTGCAGTGTAAAAACATTTGGCATTCAAAATATTCCTGAAGAGCAGGCAATAATGGAAACGAGAGAGAGAAAATAGTAGTAGTAGTAGTAGTAATAATAATAATAATAATAATAATAATAATAATAATAATAATAATAATAGCAGTAGTAATGTGTTTATGTCATTCTTTTTTACTTCTATTCAATATTCACGAAAAAGACAAAAATGAAAATAACGGAAATAACACGATATATCAATGAAGCAGATACGTATAAAACCTAACCTAACGATATAAATTTAATGATTATATATATATATATATATATATATATATATATATATATATATATAAAACTTAACCTACTCAGTCCAACTTAACCTAACTATATAAACTAATAGAAGATATGTAGGCTACAAAATCTAACCGAACTGTATAAATCAGTGGAACGGATACATACAAAATCTAACTTAGCGACATAAATCAATGAAAAAGATATGTACAGAACCTAATCTAACAATATAAATTAATGGATCAGTTATGTACTGTACAAAACCTAACCTAATTTCACCAGCAGTATCACTAACTATTTAATAAAATGTTATATATCTGAACTGACTGAAATAATCTAAACTATCGGCAACAAAAACTAGAAACTGAAATAAAACAACTTTAAATATATATTTTCTTCCTCGCGCAATCAATAGGCTCCCAATTGAAATCACAAGCATTGTAATTTGTAGGTTATACGTCATTAATTTGTTATTGTTTGTTCACTTGTTTTGAAAGGCATTGTGGGACTTCTATTACCAACCAAATTGTAACTCTACACTTTGCTGGCGTAAAGTGACACTTTGTGAAGTGCACTTCTTCAATCGTCTATGAATACCACTAATATGAAAGAGCCACTTTCGTCAAAAGTGTCACTTTGCAAAGTGGTGATATAAAGTGTCGACTATGAATACCAGCCTAAAGGAAGGGAAGGCTCTATAAAGTCTAGGTAGGTAGTATCGTTCGCCATTTTTGTTCTTTCCTTGTCGAGCTACCAGATGAGGAATCTATTTGCCACACCGTTAAACATTATCATGTCGTAGCTCCTATGATAATAAATCAAACGCACTGTAAATGAGCGGCAAATAACGTCCTCGTGTGCTTTCTGCGAACGAAAGAGCCAAAATGGCGGGCGATTATATTAAGTATTTATCGAGCCTTAGGAAGTGCATAACGTCATCATCAGCGAATCACAAGACGCATACGGAAATAAGAGCGACGGGACTATAATATGAAACTATAAATCTCAGATGTCAAAGCTTCTAACAATAAAATGTTGGGAGAAAAATTGATGAAATAGGAGATAAATATTGTAAACAAGTCTTACAGCTCACTAATTCGGCGCCAAAGAGAACAGAAATGTTGGAATGTGGTAGATGTAGCAACAGATGAGAAGTTATGAAAGAATAGCAAAATTGTGATTTAGAATGAGAAAATGGAAGATAAAGAAATTGAAGATGTGGATTCGAAAGCGTCCTAAGTCAATATATTTTAGATTTTATCTGAATGTAGCTTATTATTATTGTGTCACCGTCTATCAAAGGGACATAAAGATATGTGGAGGTTGCAAAAAAACCGGTCATTTCCACCGAAAACAAAAAAATGACTTTATTACGGTTTATGTTTAGAGAGGCATCTTACTGAATACATTATGTTACTATTTTTATTGTAACTCGGTGATTTGCATGAGAATCAGGATGGTTAAATTAGTTCAGAGTTCTGAAGATGGCCTATAACAAGCTGAAACTAGTTAACCAGGCACTATAATATTTAACACGCGAAAGCTAAATAATACATATTCCGAAGTAAAATCAATATTTTCAATCAAAATCGGATAATTCCATATCATACTAATGCCAATATCTTTATTGTCTTTCTTGTATCAAGAACGGGCATTTCCAACATTCTGTATGTGTCGCAATTACCAATTCATTCAAAATCGGTAATTTCCATTTATATGTGCAAGTGTAATACCGTACTTAGATTATTGTGACGTTCTGTTAAGTGACCTAAGTTCTGAACTGTCAGTCAAGCTACAGCGAGTTCAGAATATGTGCGTCAGATACGTGTGCAACATCCGACGATATGATCACATATCACCGTCCTTCGCAAGTCTTTCGTGGCTCCGACTTAAAGAACGTAGAACTTTACAGTGTAAAGTTTACACTCTTTGTCTTTACTCTATTGAATTCTACACACTTCAACACTAAATTACCTTCCGTCTCGTTTCTCTTATCTACACTCTAACCACGACGTAAATACCAGATTACTTATCTGTGGCGCGTGAACTATACCTCTTCATAGAACATCTTGTTATTCATCATCTTTTACAGTATCCACCTGGTGACAATGGAATTCCTTGTCACAAAGTGTTAGGGGCTGCAAGACAATAAACATTTTTAAATACAGCTTAAAAGATAACCTTCTTAGTATTTCACTCCAATCATACTGACTTAAACTATCACTATCTACATTGTCACTTCTTCCTTTAGACATGCATCCTGGTAGTGCTGTATTTTCAATATTGTCTCATAATAATCTCTTTCTATTATGTAACATTATTTGAAATATATTAACATTCTTTGTATTTTAGCTTAATTCTGCTATAGCTCGCGCAAGAAACGATTACCGAAAAGCAATGGTGGCGCTGCTGTCTGTTTTGACGTGTGTATGTAGACACGCCGAGGGGGGAGAGCTGCGAGCCGATGGAAGTACTGTCTCTTCCAAGAAGATGAACAAATGAGGACATCGCTGTGGCAATAAAGAACGTAGCAAGAGAAAAATTCGAAGCTAATTAAACACGCAACATATGTTTACGAATGAAATAATAATACCGTGCGATACAAGACACGTATTCACATGCAATGGAACAAACTAAAGTCGTAATTTAACTATCTCAACAAGACGATTCTATCGACTTTCTCTTCCGATTCTAATATCATGTCATTTCTGTTCCGACTGTAACTGGACTTGAATATCATTCACGGGTGACGGATTTTCTGGCGGGATCTTTACATCGTCTTTTGACATTTTTAGCTGCTGTCAATTTTAATTGTTTCATTTTTGGGAGATTTTACTTTTTATTTGAACAGCCCTGCTCTTCCTGTTTCAAATTTGCTTATCAAGCAGTGTTTGATTAGTAAGTAAGTTGTGCATTCCTTCCGTCGGTAATCCGTACTGTTTGATTCACATTCCTTCCGTCGGATCTATACTATACAGTTTGTATTTCAGTGTTTAATTAATAGTTCATAGTATTTTGTTGTTTAATTCGTAAATAACTCTTGTATACATGTAACTCTTATCTAAATCAAATTGTTGAATTCTTTGTAAGTTCATACATATGTATGTATACTTTTTGCTGGTTGAGTGGAAGAGAAGGCCTTACGGCCTTAACTCTGCCAGCTAAAATAAATAATAATAATTATTATTATTTATCTTATTGCTAATTAAAATTATTATGAAAGTGTTATAATATATTCAATTTTTCCATGATGCAGTAGAATGAAAGTGAAGGAAATCTAGGCAGATAAGCTATTTAATTCATATTTTTATTTTTATGCAATGTGCATTCACATAGTTGAGCTAAATGTTTTTTTTTTTAATAGAAATTATTGTAAAAATGTTTCCGTAGGGGTGTTTATGTGGTAGTCACAATATGCTAGTCATAGAAACATTTTCAAAATTTAACTAAAATATTTGTAAAATGTTATATTCGTTACTCCATGATACAATTGATGTAAGTGACGTGTATTTTTTTACTGTTACAAATGTCAAGTAGTTTTTTTTTCCGAAGAAAAGTGAACATTTCCCTCATATTTCCAAACAAAACCGGACACTTTAAAAATATTTTTGTCTATAAAAATCACATAAAATGATTAAAATCATTATTATTGACATCATTAGAACAACGGACGTAACATGGACGACGCATAAAATGATCGTTCAACATGGGGTAAAGTTAAGGCTCGATACAGTTTCTTCTTCTTCTTCTCCTCCTTCTTGTTCTTCTTCTCCTCCTCCTCCTTCTTCTTGTTCTTCTTCTCCTCCTCCTCCTCCTTCTTGTTCTTCTTCTCCTCCTTCTTCTTGTTCTTCTTCTCCTCCTTCTTCTTGTTCTTCTTCTCCTCCTTCCTTGTTCTTCTTCTCTCCTCCTTCTTCTTCTTCTCCTCCTTCTTCTTCTTCTTGTTCTTCTCCTCCTCCTTCTTCTTCTTCTTCTTCTTCTTCTCCTCCTTCCTTCTTCTTCCTCCTCTTCTCCTCCTCCTCCTTCTTCTTGTTCTTCTCCTCCTCCTTCTTCTTGTTCTTCTTCTCCTCCTCCTCCTTCTTCTTCTTCTTCTCCTCCTCCTCCTTCTTCTCCTCCTCCTTCTTCTTGTTCTTCTTCTCCTCCTTCTTCTTGTTCTTCTTCTCCTCCTCCTTCTTGTTCTTCTTCTTCTCCTCCTCCTTCTTCTTGTTCTTCTTCTCCTCCTCCTCCTTCTTCTTGTTCTTCTTCTCCTCCTCCTCCTTCTTCTTGTTCTTCTTCTCCTCCTCCTCTTCTTCTTCTCCTCCTCCTTCTTCTTGTTCTTCTTCTCCTCCTCCTTCTTCTTGTTCTTCTCCTCCTCCTTCTTCTTGTTCTTCTTCTCCTCCTCCTCCTTCTTCTTGTTCTTCTTCTCCTCCTCCTCCTTCTTCTTGTTCTTCTTCTCCTCCTCCTTCTTCTTGTTCTTCTTCTCCTCCTCCTCCTTCTTGTTCTTCTTCTCCTCCTCCTCCTCTTCTTCTTGTTCTTCTTCTCCTCCTCCTCCTTCTCTCCTCCTCCTTCTTCTTCTTCTTCTCCTCCTCCTCCTTCTTCTTCTTCTTCTCCTCCTCCTCCTTCTTCTTCTTCTTCTTCTTCTTCTTCTCCTCTTTCTCCTCCTCCTCCCCCTTCTCCTCCTCCTTCTTCTTCTCCTCTTCCTCCTCCTCCTTCTCCTCCTCCCCCTTCTCCTCCTCCTTCTCCTCTTCCTCCTCCCCCTTCTTCTCCTCCTCTTCCTCCTTCTCCTCTTCTTCCTCCTTCTCCTCCTCTTCCTTCTCCTCCTTCTTCTTCTTCTTCTTCTTCTTCCTCTTCTTCAGTAGGTGCTACAACTTCGTCGAAGTTTTGGCCTTCTCAATTAATTTACGCCATTCTTTTCTGTTATGAACAAGATTTGGCCAATTCTTTACATTCATTGTTTTCAAATCGTTGGTTATGTTTTCCTTCCATCTACTTTTTGGTCTCCCTTTTGCTCTTTTAATGATGGGGTTCCATTTATATATTTTCTTAACTGTTTTTTCCTTCGTCCATACGATTGATATGGCCAAACCATGCCGTCCTTTGCGATTTGATATAGTTTACTATGTGTTGGTTTTGTATTAAAATATTTAACTCTTTATTATTTCTAATTCTCCACTCATCGTTTGTATCTTTTATTGGGCCAAATATTCTTCTTAGTGTTTTCCTTTCAAAAACCAGGAGCTTTTGCTTAGGCAATTCAATTAGGGTCCAGGTTTCACTTGCATATGTTGCAATTGGTCTTATTATAGTTTTTTCTACTTCCTGAAAAAACAAATGCTTACTATTTTGGAAATGGTTGGTTTTGTTCTCAACCTCTACATACAGTATATTCTATAATGTTATAAACAGTTGATTACATGCAGTGAAATATATCCTATTCATTCCAAGCTGTCCTAACTATTCTGTTTATTGCTTCCAAACTGACCTAAGTCGGCATAGACTGCATGCACTACATGCAGCATGGACTATAGGCTACACAAAACTAGTGTCACTTGCACTGTTGACAAGATATCCGTAAAATATAATGAAATTAATATTGGAAAATACAGTGATGCTGTTTTGCAGTTTCCAAAAGTTTCACTAGTTTACAAATCGCCGTAAGTATGCGAGAAAATATTTCAGTTTGGGATGTAAGAGGAACACCTGTCATAACCTGCTCTCATATGGAAAAACATGGTTGTAATGCCAGTTAGTTGACAACAAGTGGCGTAAATTACTTTAAAAATAAATCTACAGTTGCCAAACAGTGTCTGAAATGGCTTAGTTGTTACAGTTTTCGTTAAAAATGTATCGTTCATCCAAGTCGGACGAAGGGAATGAATGATTTGAGTAGGTATTTTAAGAATCAAGGTCACAGTACATTTATAAAATTATCATCATATAACTAAGCTACAGCAAATTGTCGCATGGTCGTTTGATGAGAAATTCAGACGTAGGAAAAGGTCGTTAGTCATTTGATGCAATTGCGATTAGTGAATTGGAGTTTGGTTAAAACTAATTTTCCGTCGTATTATGTTGACATAGAAAGCAGGAACAATTTTTTGTACGCAGAGTTTAATCCTGTAACCAGTAGATGAAGCAATAATAAAAAGAAATCGATTTTGGCGCTTGGTCAATTGATGCATAACACCATCCAATTAAGGCTGGTATTCATAGTCGACACTTTCGATTAAAGTGTCCTTCGGAAGACGCAAAGTATCACTTTTCCGTTGCACAGTCGACACTTTGGTGCAAAGGAACACTTTGGATGAAAGTGTAGTTCCGACCACACTTTGAGCCGAAAGTGGCACTTTGTATAAAAATGGCGGACGTCTTGGACGTTGTCGAATTATTAGAACGTGCGGAAGAGATGGCACAATTAGTGGACAATATACAAATTAGAGATAGGCCTAAAGACAATCCCGTGGAATTTTATAATGATACAGAATTAAAAAAAAACGGTTCCGATTTGATAAAGAAACTTATTGAGATTGCTTATATTTTCGATGACTGGTTGACAAAAACGAATAATAGACGTTTGCCAGTGCCTCCAATAATACAGTTATTGACTGCATTAAAATTCTATGCTACAGATATGTACCATACATTAATATATATAATATTATAGTTCAGGTATTTCTGTAGTAACATTCGTATATCTATAACCTCAATTCGATGAAATGATATGTAGGTAGATATGCCTATACAACCTATTTTTATTACTGAAACGAATTTTTTAATTTAAATAATATTAAAGTAACTTCAATCTAATGTAGCCATAATTATTTTAAATTAGCATTGAGAGACCTCACGTGCCTGCCTTCTAAGCAGATTCCATAATTATATTGGGTTTAAAATGATTTTGATTTTTGTTGACTACCTGTATTTTGAGATAAGATTTATCTTGATGTTGATATAATCATTACTGTTTTGATACCGGTAATATATATTTTCGCGCCGGTAAGCAATACATCTACTGTCTCTAGTTCATGTGCAGTCATAACCTCACCATGAAAAGAGATCTCATACTATTAGGCCTATTTTGTTTTGCAGTGTAAAAACATTTGGCATTCAAAATATTCCTGAAGAGCAGGCAATAATGGAAACAAGAGAAAATAGTAGTAGTAGTAGTAGTAGTAAGTAGTAGTAGTAGTAGTAGTAGTAGTAGTAATAATAATAATAATAATAATAATAATAATAATAATAATAATAATAATAGCAGTAGTAATGTGTTTATCTCATTCTTTTTTTACTTCTATTCACTATTCACGAAACAGACAAAAATGAAAATAACGGAAATAATACGATATATCAATGAAGCAGATACGTATAAAACCTAACCTAACGATATAAATTTAATGATCGCACACGCACGCACGCACGTACGCACGCACACACACACACCCCTTAACCTACTCCGTCTAACTTAACCTAACTAGCCTATATAAACTAATAGAAGATATGTAGGATACAAAATCTAACCGAACTGTATAAATCAGTGGAACGGATACATACAAAATCTAACTTAGCGACATAAATCAATGAAAAAGATATGTACATAACCTAATCTAACTATATAAATTAATGGATCAGTTATGTACTGTACAAAACCTAACCTAATTTCACCAGCAGTATCACTAACTATTTAGTAAAATGCTATATATCTGAACTGACAAATAATCTAAACTATCGGCAACAGAAACTAGAAACTGAAATAAAACAACTTTAAATATATACTTTCTTCCTCGCGCAATCAATAGGCTCCCAATTCAAATCACAAGCATTGTAATTTGTAGGTTATACGTCATTAATTTGTTATTGTTTGTTCACTTGTTTTGAAAGGCATTGTGGGACTTCTATTACCAACCAAATTGTAATTTACACTTTGCTGGCGTAAAGTGACACTTTGTAAAGTGCACTTCTTCAATCGTCTATGAATACCACTAATATGAAAGAGCCACTTTCGTCAAAAGTGTCATTTGCAAAATGGTGATATAAAGTGTCGACTATGAATACCAGCCTAAGACTTTGTACTAGTATTAAGGTTTCTTTGACATGTTCCATATTCTAGTTGTGAAGCAATGTACGAATACCATGGAATGTAAATAAATACAATACAATGCAATACAATAAAACTTGGTCGTTCTCAAAAATGTTTAAATTGTTTTATTCACTTTTTAATGTTTCCCTTGCAAGTCCATATATGTGTATAAGTTTATTTTCCAGACCTTCTAAGCCTTGACTTAGTTTCTGTTTCAAGGACACCAAGTTAATTAAATCTATATAACAAGCAGAGCGGCTCTAAATACTTCAGAGAAGTGTCAAAACAAATTCAAGTGCCTAATGGAATAAGATATGCAGACACTAAGAGCGTCAAATTTGTTTTATCAGTTTCCGTCATTTTTCTCATAACTTGTCATTAAGTATTTTGATTTAGGCCAGTTTGGAATCCACCTCTTCAATTGTTAAGGTTTGTTATAGACATCTGGTAATGAATGACAATAAAATAAATTGGACTAGAGCTTTATATATTAGCCTACATGGTTAGTTAAAAGTCCTGCACCACCTAAATAACTTTTGAAGCATACGGTTCAGTGACATGAAACTTGGTATGTGGGGATAACCATATACTTTGTAAGAACTCAATAATGGTATTACCGAACTCCAACTCTCTTATTTTAAATGGAACAGCCAATATATTATTTTATTTTTGAATAGCACTCATTAAGAGCTTTTCAAAAAGTACCCACACTCGATACTTCTGTACAAATTCAGTGTTGCTAAGTCAAGAAAACAGAAAAGTGTATCGAATATTAAAATAATAAAATACTCCTTCCTTAACAAAAAGAAAACAAAGCTAGCTCACCTTCTAAATTATGTGTTCAAATTGGTAGCCCTCAGTTGCTTTACAATGTGTCACTCGATCATAGAAACCATTTAAGGAATGATTTAACCAGGCTTTAGGAAAATCTTGCATCACTTCCATTTTTATTTAGCACCACTGAATTTGTACAGAAGTACCATGTGTGGGTACTTTTTGAAAAGCTCTTAAAGAGCTTTATTCAAAAAATAAAATAAAAAATATATTGGCCGTTCAATTTAAAATAAGAGAGTTGGAGTTACTTCCAGTTAAACCGGAAGTAGAGAAAACTCGGTAATACCATTATTGAGTTCTTAGTATATGGTTATCCCCACATACCAAGTTTCATGTCACTGAACCGTATGCTTCAAAAGTTATTTGGGTGGTGCGGGACTTTAAACTAATCCTGTGTGTGTATATATATATATATATATATATATATATATATATATATATATATATATATAAAACAAATAGCAATCGAAAGTTGCAGAAACGACAGGTGTCCCGGAAAGAACTACCCCAAGGATTCTTAGTGAATGGATGAAAGTATGATGCTGAAGGAACGTCGTTCAAATCTTGGGAAAGGAAAACAACGACACAAAGCGAATTACTGCCTAGAATGGTTTCTACAGAGTCACTACTCGACGTATCATAGCAACTTTTAAGGTTCTAGTATGTTTAAAGAAGAACAGTTATTTTAAAGGGGATAGCACAAGTCTTGGATTTGCTTCTCGAGGGCTAGAACCAGAACGGATGTAAGTCTTCAAGATGAATAAAAGACGACGCAGTGAATATCAAAATTGCACAACACCACTGCACTCTCTAAAGAAATACCACTCACGACTACACAACACAACTCTCCTACTTCAATGAATCTCACTGACTGTATGCTGGAAGGGCGCCGTACTTTGCTGAAGGAGAATGCGTGTCCCGAATGGTCGAGTAATACTTCGGGACTTTTAAACAACCCGCACAATATTTCTGCGGTTTACTATATTCGGACATAATAAAAAAATAAAGAGTACACGGGAAAAAAATGAATGTCACAATTCTATTAAGGGTGATATCACAGTCTAGTATATACAGTCACGAAGCTCAATATGTAATAAAAATGCATCCATAGATAGTTGCTAACCACTAGGATCGCTACTATTGCCTCATTACAGACAATGCGAAATAGTACCTGCACAATCTATTGTTTCTAGCAACCTCACAACTCAAGCTTCGTGACTATATACTAGACTGTGGTGTTATCGTTTTACGTACTCATAAATGGCTTTTAAGGAACCTGGAGGTTCATTGCCGCCCTCACATAAGCCCGTCATCGGTCTATGTCCTGAGCAAGATTAATCCAGTCCCTAGTATCATCTATGTAATTCAATATATTACTACAAACTTCAGCGTTGTTCTTATGAAATCTGGTAGAAATGAGAATTATCGCCATGAATACAGCCATTCTTTCCTTAACTATACTAATAATAAATAAATCTGTAGCCAAAATTTTTCTGGTAATTTTCGATTTTCCAAAAATAATTGGTGTTAACATGTATAATTAACCATCCTCAAACCGACAATCGTTTTTTTTTTTTAATTTTTGTTTGTATGTCTGTCTGTCTATCTGGATGTTTTCACGCGATAATGTCTGAACCGATTTATATGAAAATTGGAATATAAATTAAGTTCGTTGTAATTTAGATTTTACGCTATATGACATTCAAAATACTTTATTTAAAAGGGGGCTTGAATTAAATAAATCGAAATATCTCCCTTATTGATTTTCATGAAAAATGTTACATAACAAAAGTTTCTTTAAAAATGATTTCCGATAAGTTTTATTCTATGAAAAATTTTAATAGGACTGATATGTACATAGGAGATCGTGAATTCTTACATTTTCGAAAGAAAGAAATATAATAATTACATATCACTATATATGCTGTATCACTATTTCAATTATTTGAGGGGTTCAGAACCATATTGGACCAAACGCCATTTACTGAAGACGAAGAAAACAAAGGTTAAAATTAAGTTATTAGCATAATTCAATGGAAACATATAGCAAGTAATATAAAGTTTACACATTAAAACTAAATGATACGTCAATCTTCATTAAACTGTGGTTGCATGTAATCACAATTAAGAAACATGTTAAAGGAATTGTTATTGCACCAAATGAGTGGTCTCTGGACCAAATTGATCGCGTTTTAATTATTTAAATACAATTTAAATTAAGTAACATATTAAACGATTTATCCTTCTATCAACACGAATGTTCCCTGGATCAAATGTCCTATTTTAATTATGTAATTACTTTATATTTATTTCTAACGGGTGCAGCGGAGCGCACGGGTACAGCTAGTTTTAAATAAACTTTCAGTTGCTAAATTACATTATTTTCTCACTCTTAACTGAAATGTGTTATCCATCTTCCGTCCTTTGTACTGTACAATTATTTTTTACTTGGTTATTTAACAACGCTGTCTCAACTACGAGGTTACTTCAGCTTCGATGGAATTAGCGATAGGGAGATGGTATTTGGCGAGGTGGGGCCGAGAATTCGCCCCTGACTTTCGCCTTACGGATGAGGAAAATCTCGGAAAGAACCCAACCAGATAATGAGCCTAAGCGGGAATTAAACCCGCGCCCGAGCGCATCTCCAGATCAACTGCACGCATTATTGCTTCAGCTACGCCGCGCCGGTGGCCTTCAATTATTGCTTCAAGCGACAATTGACGAACGGTAAATTATAAGCTGTAAAATTGTCTGAGTTACAGCAAACAGAATCATATTTCAAACTTTATGAAATCTGAATACAAGAAAAAAATCTGAGAAAATTATGAAGAGTGCTTTAACACTATCCTGGGGTTTGTAATACTGTAGAACAGCGTTTCTCAAACTATGGTCCGCGGGCTACCTGTGGTCATCGAGTCTACCCTTGTGGTCCTTCAAAAAAAAGGCAGAAGAAAAAAATTCAAACGAATTGCGTATCACTCGTAGCTGAAAATCTCAGAGTTTGAAAATGACACATGACGATCGCCTTTCATTTTTTCTCTCAGTACTGACATTTTATAAAATTTATTACCATATTCGCCTACTAACTTCTCACTCTACTCTCAACAACAAAAGAGGGATTTAAAGCACTATGAACGTGGTGTTTCTCGCCATCATTTCCCTCCACATCTGGCGCCGCCCCTGTAACCCAGCCAGGGACCACCAAATTAATAACAGAGGGCCGAACCTTTTCATGTATTTATGACTTTCTTAATAGTTTTGCCGACACGCAGTCTGCACATTGAAATGGTCATGTACTGTACGTCGTACACCAATAATATAACTCTGAGGTCACAATTTGAAACTTATTTTCCAAATAAATATGACGAATTTTTATGGGTTCGTGATCACTTCCATTGCGATATTGAAACTAACAAACTCTCACTGACTGAAAGAGAACAGTTAATTGAACTCTCGAATGAGACTGGACTTAAATCCAAGCGGAAGGTATGGTTAATTTCTGGACCGGATCACAAGTGAAAAGAGAATATAGTGAATTGTAAAATGGTGCTTTACAGATTGTAATTCAGTTTGCTTCTACGTATCTGTGTGAGAAAGGGTTTTCATCACAATCTCTAATAAAAACAAAGTTCGCTACCGAAATCGACTCGATGTATGTGACGATCTCCGACTTAAGCTTACACAGCATACATCCGAATATAGAATAATTAATTAATTTGAGTACTAACATTTATTATTTATTTCTTTTTATTAGTTAATAACTGGAAATCAGCTATAGTGGTACCCATACATAAAGGTGGAAATAAATTAGATGTCGGAAACTACAGACCGATTAGCCTTACATCTGTCGTATGTAAAGTCATGGAGCATTTGATATCGGATTATATTCGTCATGTTCTAAATGCGAAAGACTGGTTTTACAACCGCCAGCATGGTTTTAGGGAAGGCTTCTCATGTGATAGTCAAATTACGTCGCTGGTTCAGGATCTAGCTGAAGAGGTAGATAGAGGCGGAAGAATCGATGCAGTTGTGATTGATTTTTCGAAAGCATTTGATTTGGTGCCACATGACATATTAATAGATAAGTTAAGTAGGCTAGGAATAGATAAAAGAGTGGTGCTATGGATCCAAGAATTCTTAAACGGTAGAACCCAGAGAGTTAGAGTAGGTCATGAAATATCGGAAATTGGAAATATAAGTTTAGGGTGCCACAGGGCAGCGTTCTGGGTCCATTACTCTTTATAATATACGTAAATGACCTATGCCAGAATATTACATCAAATATGAAGCTATTTGCAGACGACTGCATTATCTATAGAAAGATTAGAAATAATTCAGATGTAGATGCTATTCAAACAGACTTGAATAAAATTTATAACTGGGCGTTAAAGCATAGGATGAAAATAAATGGTTCTAAAAGTAAATCTATAACATTTTGTAAAACCCGAGAGGAAACTAGTTTTAATTACGAATTCAGTGGTGTTGTAATTCCGCAAGAACAATGTTGTAAATACCTAGGAGTGTATTTAAACTCCAAACTTTCTTGGGGAGAGCATGTTGATAATGTTACGGGTAAAGCATGGAGGGCACTTCACTTTATTATGAGAATCTTGAGAAAGGCTAGCCCCAAATCGAGGGAAATAGCATATCTAACGTTAGTGCGACCGTTAATGGAATACGGAACTACATGTTGGGATCCCTATAGAATATACCAGATAAATTCCTTAGAAAGAATCCAGTATAGGGCAGCGAAATTTGTTAAAGGTAAAAGAGAAGATGGAAACGATACGATAAAAGAACTTAAATGGGAAACTTTGGAAAACAGACGTAGGAAAACTAGAATAACATCATTGTATAGAGCACATCTAGGTCAGAAAGCATGGGTAGACATAACGGCTCGGTTAGAAAAGCCAACGTACTATGGTAGCAACGATCATGATTTTAAAATCAAATGTAGGAAACAGAAAACGGATGTAGGTAAATTCTCATTTTTAAATAGAACTATAAATGATTGGAATGACCTACCTGCAGCGGTCTTTGAGGGCTGTCCTTCCTTAAGGAGATTTAAGAATAATTTAAAAGTTGTATATAAAGTGAAAATTAAAATTAAGGTGACATTCAACATTTAATTTTTTTAAGGTGACATGTATTTATCTAGGCTGACGAGTTTACTTCCTTGGTTTGAATTGTAAATTATTTAAAAATAGCGTGTAAGAGGGCCTTAGACTAGAAATGTTTAGTTTAAATGTAATTCTGTTTATAAGTATGCATAAGGATGTAATTATTTGACTTATTTGAATTGTTGTATCAGTGAAGCGAGGTGAGTCAGTGAAGTTATGGTTTTACAGTGCAGTGAACAGTTCCGATCAGTGATAATTTATAGCGTCAATGAAATGTGTTCTATAGTGTCAGTGAAATGTATTACAGAGTGTCAGTGAAATGTGTGCTAAAGTGTCAGTGAAATGCGTCATAGTGCCACTACAGGGAATGAGATGAGAGTAAAGTGAAAGACTACTGAAACTTATGTAGGACCTATAGATAATTATGTAGGTTGTATTGTAAAATTAGGTATTTTATTTTATGTTTTATTATTATTGTGTATTATTATTGTATTGTGTGTAAAATTGTATTGTGTATTGTAAATTTTATTGTGTATTGGTTATCATTTTATTGTGTATTGTTAATATTGTATATACCACTGCCATGGGTGCTTGCCCACTTGCAGTGTAAATAAATACATACAATAAGTTAAAGATTATACAAGCTGTAATAGCCTCCTATTAAAGAAACAAAAATGAATTTTCTTCTATTAACATTAGCTTAATTAGTTAATACTAATAAAAAGTAATTTAGTTTAATTAATTTTAATTAATTAATTAATTCTGTGTTAAATATAAGTATTCTGGTATTAAAATATGCTACAAAAATGATAAATTTGCTTTCGAAGGGAACAAGAGTAAGGTGGTCCGCGGAACTGTTCTGACTTAAAAAAGTGGTCCCCACTTCAAAAAAGTTTGAGAAACGCTGCTGTAGAATTTCACTAGTCCGAACTAATTGGGACTGAAGCCTGTTCGGATTATCGAAATTTCTAATTTAGTGTAGGACGGGATTGCAAATGGGGAAATCACGCCTTATTCCCTTCACTGTCACCACTTCGTTCAGTTTCGAGGTTTCTGAAGCGTTGGCGGGACATCGCTGCTTCGCTGAGATTCTCTGCTTTTTGTGAACAGAAGCTTCTATAATACGAGTACTGATAGTTTTCCAGTAATATATTGAGCTTAACTAATGTTTGCTGTCATGATAATTATTATCGAGAAATAATTATCTAAGGACACCAAACATTAGTTGATAATATAACAGTCTTGGATTAGGCCTCCTGGCTTGTTCCGCTTCCAGAAGAAAGTTGGTCTTTCCATCTCTTCCTTGGTCTTCCGATGTCTCGTTTTCCATGAGGTGTATAGTCCAATAGTCTCTTGGGTAACCTCTTGTTGGGCATTCTTAATACATGTTCATACCAGTTGTTGCGGTAAGATTCTATAGTATCCGTAACGGCGGTGATATTCAATTCTGTTCGGATGTCAGCGTTCCTTTTATGGTCGTAAAGAGTATACCCTGCAAGAGGTCTTAGCAATCGCATGTCAGCAGCTTCTATTCTTCGAAGTTGCCCTTTCGTTAATGACTATGTCTCTGATCCATATAATAATGCCGGGACTGCCATAACTTTATAGAATTTCAAAATTGTTTCTGGTAGAACTTTCTTTAATTTGATTGTTCTTAACAGTTGCTGAAATTTGGCAAGTATAATATCTACGTCCCTGGAGTTTATATAAGAAAGATTGCAGCCAAGATAGTTGAATGTGTTGATTTGTTCTATACAATTATTATTGATTGCAATTTTGGATCTTATAATATGGTTCCTTCCTTGGAAGCCCATGATTCTGGTTTTATTTATAGAGATTTCCAAATTATAATTTTTTGCTACCTTGTATACTGTGTGTATTGCTCTTTGTAAATTGTCTTCAGAATTTGTTAAGATTATCTGATCATCTGCGTAAAATAATGTGTTACGTGGGAAGTTGTCAATCATAAAATTTGTGAGCAATTCGTCTTCCCAATTTTTGGTAATATTATTTATATAAATATTAAATAAAGTGAGTGACATTGGGCAGCCTTGCTTTACTCCTTGATTTATTGTTCCAGCTTCCTTGCTTAAAGTGTTATTTACTTTTAATTTGATTTTTGTGGTTTTGTACATATTCTTGATTGTGTAAATTAAATGTTGGGGTATTCCCACTTCAACTAAAACATCCCAACATCCCTGGTTACAGCGAACGGGAGAGGATGAGAGCGAGAGTCCGGCGCTCACAAACCGGACCCCTCTGGCTATGGGAGCACATCCAAACAGAAAAGCAGGCACGTTCATAGGCCTTAAGATGGCATTCCCACCATTGGACTTACTCAGCGAAGGATTGGTACTCCATCCTGAGGACATTTTAAATACTCGAAAACTCCAGAAGAATAACCAAACATTAGTTAAAAAGCGAAATTAAATTACCTGAGGATAACTATTATCACGAATTGTATTCGGCAAGATAGTTCCAAAGTCCACCGCTGTGGAGTAATGATCAACACATCTGGCTATGAAACGAGTGGTGGCGGGTTCAAATCCTGGTTGGGACAAGTTACCTGATTGGGTTTTTTTCAGTGGGTTACCCTCAACCAATTGAAGCAGAATTGCTGGATAATTTTCGGCGTTGGACCTCGGACTCATTTCACCATCCTTAATTCACATATCATCATTATCATCCATACAATAGCCCGGATTAAGTTCACGATGCAGCGTGCTGTACTTGTACAAGAGCGTGGCCGTTGGCTACCAAATCATTCACAAAAATAGGAGTGGTAATCACAATAAGTCTCAGGTTACAATGTAAGCCTTCAGGTCCCTCCTCTGTACAAAGAGAGAGAGAGAGAGAGAGAGAGAGAGAGAGAGAGAGAGAGAGAGAGAGAGAGAGAGAAAGAGAATTCCAATGCGAACAAATGTAATTCTGAACAACTAAACATTCGAGGATATAATAATAAGATCCAGAAAAACAGTCGAATCGAAGCAGAGATGAAAAGAATAAAAGGCTCCTTGGAATAAAAACAACTGAACATTTAAGGTTATAACAACAATTTATTTTAAACTCTTTTATCATTGCTTATCTATAATTCTCAACATGTTTAATTTTATTGTAAACATTTTTACTTATAGTAATTAATTGTGCAATTATTGTAATTAATTATTGTTGCTGTTGAGATTGCGAGTCTCACGTAACTGTTTGATTACTGATACATCAAAGCAAATACGATACAATGACTGTAAAGGCTGTAATTTATTATTATTCTTACTTGCTTACTTACTTACAAATGGCTTTCAAGGAACCCGAAGGTTCATTGCCGCCCTCACATAAGCCCGCCAGCGGTCCCTATCCTGTGCAGGATTAATCCAGTCTCTATCATCATACCCCACCTCCCTCAAATCCATTTTAATATTATCCTCCCATCTACGTCTCGGCCTCCCTAAAGGTCTTTTTCCTCCGGTCTCCCAACTAACACTCTATATGCATTTCTGGATTCGCCCATACGTGCTACATGCCCTGCCCATCTCAAACGTCTGGATTTAATGTTCCTAATTATGTCAGGTGAAGAATACAATGCGTGCAGTTCTGTGTTGTGTAACTTTCTCCATTCTCCTGTAACTTCATCCCGCTTAGCCCCAAATATTTTCCTAAGCACCTTATTCTCAAACACCCTTAACCTATGTTCCTCTCTCAGAGTGAGAGTCCAAGTTTCACAACCATATAGAAGAACTGGTAATATAACTGTTTTATAAATTCTAACTTTCAGATTTTTGGACAGCAGACTGGATGATAAGAGCTTCTCAACCGAATAATAACACGCATTTCCCATATTTATTCTGCGTTTAATTTCCTCCCGAGTGTCATTTATATTTGTTACTGTTGCTCCAAGATATTTGAATTTTTCCACCACTTCGAAGGATAAATCTCCAATTTTTATATTTCCATTTCGTACAATATTCTGGTCACGAGACATAATCATATACTTTGTCTTTTCGGGATTTACTTCCAAACCGATCGCTTTACTTGCTTCAAGTAAAATTTCCGTGTTTTCCTAATCGTTTGTGGATTTTCTCCTAACATATTCACGTCATCCGCATAGACAAGAAGCTGATGTAACCCGTTCAATTCCAAATCCTGCCTGTTATCCTGAACTTTCCTAATGGCATATTCTAGAGCGAAGTTAAAAAGTAAAGGTGATAGTGCATCTCCCTGCTTTAGCCCGCAGTGAATTGGAAAAGCATCAGATAGAAACTGACCTATACGGACTCTGCTGTATGTTTCACTGAGACACATTTTAATTAAAAAAAATTGTCACTTCAAAATACTAAACATTTCTGAAGATAATCAGTTTTTTTAGGTCCTGAAAAATGTACTCAAATAGTCATGTGAAGTTTCTGGAATTCACGATTCATTTTAGGAGGAGAGTTGCAGATTAAAGTATGAGAGAAAGTATTTTTTTAATGTGATATCTCTAGGCTTCCAATATGCAGCAGAGAGATAGGATAGGAATAGGAAGCTATAATGATAAATAATAATAATAATAATAATAATAATAATAATAATAATAATAATAATCTTCTTATTATTATTCTTCAAGGTTTAGGCCTTTCGAGCTGTTGTGCCTCCATTAAAATTGATCTCGCCAACGTTTTACTGGTCTTCCTAATGATCTCCTTCCTGATGGATTATAATTCATGGCTGCTTTCGTTATACTTGTTCTTGGCATTCTGTTTACATGTTCTTTCCAATTATGTTGATATTCTTTAATAAGCTGAATTATAAGTACTATCTATTTTTAATTCTTTTCTAATATCTTCATTTCTTTTTTTGTCCAATAGTGTATAACCCGCAACATATCTAAGAAATTTCATTTCACCTGCTTCAACCCAAGACTTGCAGCCGTGTAGAAGAGACGGAATTGCCATTACTTTGTAATATCTCACTTTCTTCCCCAGTGTCCTACGTATTGTTCCATAGAAATAGTTGAATTTATTTAATTTTTCCTCGATTTCGCATTTTTTGGCATATGTTATTGAACAACCTAAGTATGTAAAAGTGTTGATTTGTTCTATTATTTTGTTCTCTATAATCAATTTCACTCTTATTGGTTGAGATCCAATAAATGCCATCGCTTTTGTTTTATTGGTCGATATTTTCATATTAAAATTTGATGCAATTCGATCTAATTTGAAGACTGCCTGTTGTGAAGCATTTTCACTCTCGCTAATGACCACTTGATAATAATAATAATAATAATAATAATAATAATAATAATTATACAGCGTTTAGAAGTTTACTATATCTCGTGTTCGTATGATTGTTATTTTAGAAGCGCTCTAATCTGGACCCGTCTATGTCTGAGATGGATGGGTACTTCACGACTTCATGCCCCAAAATATGAATAAAAGAGTTTTAATTACTTAATTTTCTATTATAGTGATTCTATACTCACTGCCGCTTAGAGTTGAGTACGCATATCAATAAATTACCATTACTTTAATGAAATAACTTCAAAGAATGAAATATTGCACAAAGTAAGTGCAACACTCTTGCCTGCCACTATTTGAACACAGGCCCTGTAATCAATACGTCCTCACGCTCTGCCACTCAGAGTTGTGACACAACCGTGAAATATTCGATAAGCGATCAAAAGTAGCTTTGATGAAGGCACGAGACTAAATAAAATGGCCGCAGAAAAATGTGTGCGCTGAAATGGACTTCAAAAGATGCAAGATTGAGTCCAGGGTTAGAATTCTTTTTTAAATTTCTCTTGGTTCTGTAAAATGTGATTCTGTGTAGGTCAGACACAGATATTTCTAATTTCGTACATTCTTCTCAAATTAATGATTTCACTACAATTTTGTTTATTCTGTCCGAGTTGCAGAACAATAACGATGTGCAAGAATGAACATAATAGACAGTCTGCATCACAAAATCAATTAGCTATGATCTTGCTGTGGCTAAATTGGAGATTACATTTACAGGGGGTTAGGTTAGCCGTAAATAATATCTCGAATTGCTTCAAAGCGTATACTTTTTTATTGTAGGAAACTGAACTCTGATGGCGTCCGGGTAGCTCAGTTAAAATAGCAGCTGGATATGGACAGAAGGGTCCTGGATTCAGTCCTGAATGTTTGCGGGGTCTTTCTCCAGAACGGCCTCGGAATCCTCTCATCCTGTTATCAAATTCAGTACCGGGTTTTTCTCGAGAGTAAAAGGCGGTCGTAGCGTGATACTGGCCTGGATTGATTTTTCGAGTGCTGGACCCGGAATGTATCCTTGCACATAGGAATGTTGTACTCACTACATTAGCTCATTTTAATGCTGAAGTCATGAAAGCGTGGATATTTGTCCACCTTTTTTTTATTATTTAAAACTATTAATAAATTTCGTCACTTTGTTAGGCCTAACGAAATTTTCTCTCTGACTGAAACCAGAGACCATCTGGCTCGGTTTCGCTTTGCTTATCGAGGGCCGGATTCTTTCACTAGGCCTATTGACAATGAAAATTAAACATAACCGTAACATAAACACAGAAGTTTGCGGCCAGGTTACCAAATGGGATCATTCACAATGATTCACATAAAGACTGACATTAACATAAAAGTTTGCAGACTCGAAACTTTCATGCTTATGCTTACGTGATTTGCAAACAGAACACATTAATGGAGCGCTAAAGTATACGACAGAATATGAGAGGACCGTTTTTGCAAAACTTGCTAACTGCAAAATTTGCAAAATTGAGATTTTGATGGATTCGTTAACATAAGGCAGGCCTCTACATGATGTTAAAGGCGTCTTAGTAAAATCTGATTATTTCTCTTCATTGTAATGTGTCAAAGTGTGATCGTTTTTCCAAAACTTGCTTTCTGCTATGTGAGAGTTACAGCAAAATTTTGCTTACTACAATGTTTTGTCTCTCCTGTAAAATTTAGTTTTTTCAGTTAGCAAGTTTTGCAAAAACGGTCCTCAGTCGTTGTTATGTTTCCATGGTTACCAAGTATGTTTGCAGTTATGTTCATGTCCCCATCATGAATGGTGTGATTTTACTGTAACGTTTACATTCTTAAGTTAACGCTTACGATATGTTTAATTTTCATTGTGAATGAGAGGCTTGCTAACTTTCGTAAATAAAAATTAGGGACACAAACGTTACTGTCAATTTTATTGCACTAATTTTATTATTTCTACCTATCAATCCACATATTCAACAGTTTATATACATATATATATATATATATATATATTTTTTTTTTTTTTTTTCAATAAACCGAGGAAGTTGTACTATTAATATTTTTGTTCGCTTGCATCGAACCCATCCATAGCATTTTCCTCATACACAGCGCAACGTAGAATAAATTTAATGCTTGAGGTAGACTTGTAACGTAGATTATATACACCGTGTTCCGCTTATAAGTATAACAAAAGAAATAGCTATAACTTCTGAATTAATACAAGTATATAGTTGAAACCAACTGCTACAAAGAATGAAAACTGGGAATTTTTGTTACCTTATGTTCCATAAACCTCAACATGGCTTCCATTGGTGGCACGGGAAATATCCAACCGGTATTCAACCTCGACCCAAGTGTTATGAAGCATCTGTGGTGTAACATTGTTGACAGCAGCATAAATTCTTTCTTGTAAGTCTGCCAAATCACGTACTGGCGTCCTGTAGACCTGGTCCTTAACAAACCCCCACAGGAAAAAATCAGGTGGTGTTAGATCTGGTGATCTGGCAGGCCATGTGATGTACGGTGATCCTCTTCCGATCCATCTTGCAGGGAATTGTTCGTCTAAGAATGTGCGAACCATGTTGGCAAAGTGTGGTGGAGCCCCATCTTGCTGGAAAATTGCTCCATCTGGGAGTTGTGGCACAGCATACAGTTGCAACATATCCAGGTACGTGTTTGCAGTGACTGTCTTTTCAGCAAAGAAATAGGGACCAATGATTCTGTCACGCATGATCCCACACCAAACATTCCATTTAGGGAATCCCGTTGGTGTTCAATTACGACACTTGGATTTTCCGACCCCAGATGCGACAATTGTGTCGGTTTACTTTTCCACTGACGTGGAAGGTTGCCTCATCTGAGAAACAGACTCGAGTTAGAAATGTGTCGTCATCGTCCACTTTATCCAACATTGTTTCTGCAAAGCGTTTTCGTTCCAGTTTATCATTCGGCGTAATCATCTGATGAAGTTGCAGCTTTTACGCTCGCAAACGCAATCTTTTATGGAGCACTGTATGCACTGTTGTTGGTGGGATGTTCAACTGCACACTAGCCTGTCGAATGGATTTCCGCGGGCTTCTCTGAAATGCCTCGCGAATGCGTTCGACATTTTCGTCAGACACTTTACGCTTGGAATGTTTACCTGCATTAGACAACAAACTTCCTGTTTCTCTGAGCTGCCTATCCCATTTCATTATTGAGACGTACGTCGGTACAGCTTCCCTCGGTCTAAGATTGTACTGACGGCGAAACAAGCGCTGTACACGAATTATGGATCTATGTTCTGCTAATGACAGCACACAAAAGGCTTTCTGCTGTGGCGTCCACATGCTGACTGACTAAAGATACGATACGAATTCTCTTATTTAATGATCTACGCATGCGTGAGTCTTCTAAAAATAAGTAACAACAATGGATTAAAACTTCCCAATTTCCTCTTTACAATGGTACCAATCTTAACCCATTTGCATGCATTGTTATGAAATTATAACTATTTCTTTTATTATACTTATAAGCGGAACACGGATATTAAACTAGACTTCGGAAAGCAACATTTACCAACAGAGGGGCAAAAGCAGCGGAGGCGGCCAGAAACATTTGCGTCGTGTATATATAGAACAGAACCACATCGATTCATATGTAAAAAAAATTACAAAAACTTACAAAAATCACCATAAAACAAGTTGAAAAACGGTATAAATTCCTTATAAAAGAGATGTTAACGTGGTGGAAACTAGAAACCTATGATATTGATGTAATTACTAACCTAATATAAACTAATCTAACTTAACGTAACCTGGACTAACATTAACTAAGATTTCAACCATTTTTCTCGGAAAACACAGAGACGTTTACGTGATTTATCACCAGAGCTATCAGATCTTATCACTTCTGAGGGGCTGCGGTATTTTACAAGTCTTTGTTGTTGTCCTCGTTGATATATATATATATATATATATATATATATATATATATATATATATATATATATATATATATATATATATTTTTAACTTTTCCGCCGAAATCAATAAAAGACGCATCAAATGGAACAAAGAGGACATAATAATGAATGGCGCGAAACTAAAGTCATACTCTAATACATACAGTCGCGCAACTCCGACATTTTTTTTGCTAACACAGTAGCGCTCTAGCGGCAGGCAAGTTATGTGTGTAGCGTACATAATTATGATAACACAGCATAGAAATGATACGGTGTAGCTTATTTGATATTTTTATGCCATACTACAGGAACTGTATATAGTTCTTATCAATTTTATTTTAGAACCCTACAAGAACTTTTACACCCAGTTAATCTGAAAAAAAAACGTTATGAGAAAAAGAGAATAAATTTAAATCCTTCTGCTTCTTACTTTCAAGTAAATTATGGTTATAATTTTTCGAACTTGGATGGCAAATTCAGTTTATTTCTGAATATATTTATGGATCATTTGAACTCTGTGCGTATTGCAATACATGTCCACTTTCCACAAATAGGCGTACTGTCAACTTATCTTACTTATACGATACATTTACATGCACTTAGTGCTAATATGACATACGTGCGAACAAATGAATACACAGGTTTGATGAAATTTTAATTTCAATTAACAAATAAATTGTAGCAATAGGTCATAGGATTGCTACCATAGATCAATATTGCTAATGCAAGCACGTTCTTATGAAAAGGGCGTGGGTTGTTAATAACTTTTGAATAATGTCTCTCCATAAAATAAATGTGTGCAGTGCTGTAAACTGTAGTAACAACAAACTAAAATCTCTCCGATTCTGTAGTTATTCAGATTTCCTAAAGACCAAAAGAGGTAATAAAGTCATAACTCATAATCAAAACCAACAACGTAGTATTATGTTCTATAAAACACTTAGGGGAAACCCGGGTATATTTTGGTGCTCCCGAAATAAAAACTTCATGACATTGGTTGTGACACATGTTGTCCACATATCTACAAAACAGCAATTCGTTTCTGGTACCTACGGAGAGTGATATGATTTGAGAACGAAAATATAGTTAATTAGTGAATATCCCTACAATATTTTCACCTTTCTATTCAATTTCTATTCACTGATAATAAAAATAAATCAACACATAAACACGATGTTAATGAGTGTAATTGATGTATTGAATATTTCGTCAATCTCTGAAGATGCCGACATCACAGAGGTGGTTGATTCTGAGTGAGCATTAACTGTTTCTTCAGCCGCTGAAGAAGCTGGCACCGCGGAATTTGTTAAATCTGAGCCAGCTGTCGTTTCGCTGATTTCTGTCTCAAGTGGGCGATCTCTAAGTTCATCTGGAGCAAACTCTTCATCAACAAACACATTATGGTTGTATGGCCAGATAGCAGAACCAGTGATTGGAAATTTCTTCAAGTGCTTTCTTCATGGCTTCTTCAGACCATTTGGCTTGCTCCGTCTTCCGTTTGAAAAATTAAACCATCTGAAAACACATTACGACCTTTTTAAGTAAAAATTAAGATCAGTGTTGCTGATTTATAATTTAATTAGTGTGGCTTAATGCCTCCACTATGTAAAATGATCTAACACGCTTTATTACAATAGACAAATACATACAAAAATACAGCTGACACTTATATAGTGGATAAGTTATCCACTTTGCCCGCAGACGCCACTTCGCTTTTCATTTAAGATTATACAAACATAAATATCAATAACCTTCTTCGTAAGTACAGCATTTTAGAACTAATTATATCGCCTATATATGACTATCACATAACAAAGAGTTTCTGCAGTACTGTGTGTTGTACATATGTTTCTCTTACCTTGAAATATTTTAAGAAAACAGTCAATTTTCTTCAAACACACGCTGACTTCTTCTCTTACTAGCTAGAATGACGACAAATCAGTTTCAGTAGCAAAATCTGGTAGGATTCTTCCCCAACATAGCAGAAAGCGCTACCTGTTGGCGTTTCTAAGAAACAGGCATTATTCTCTTTGCCCGGGTTATTCGTTTTGCCCGGGTCTCCCCTATTGGTTATCAGTTGCCCATTCGTATGTCAGAAAGAATAGTTTAAATACATTGTTAAAAAGACGTACAATCGGTGTAATATTTTTTTCAAAGTAGTACAGGTTATTTGCCTTTAGGCCTACTTGTCCATCTTACGTCTTGTTTTTCTTTCTTTCAGGAGTAGAAAATACTGATAAGTTTTAGAAGATTAGATTTAATGAACAATAGTTTCGATTATTTTTATTTGTAGGCCTATAATAATATCACATTGTTTTCACTTCATTTTGAAGAGTGTAGGCCTATGTTAATGAATGCTGAAAGTAAGAAATTTCTTTGGATGTTACACCTACGTTACTTGAAATCCCCATTACTGGGTGTAAAAGTTTTGTAGGTTTCTAAAATAAAATTAATAAGAACCAGGTACACTTACTGTATGGCATAAAAATATCACATAAACTACACCGTATCATTTCTCTGCTGTGTTATCATAAGTACTCTACACACATTTAACTTGCCTGCCGCTGGAGCGCTACTGTCGCGCCAGCTGTCAAATGTTGGCATATTTTATACGTATGACTTGCGCGACTGTATGTATTAGACCAGTGATGTCAAAGCAAGCGCATTTTTCTCACCTTGACGTCGTGCGCGGGCAGCAAGCGCTAAGTATGTAAGGAGGAAGGATTATGTATACGAATAAGCTGCCTGTTGGATTAAGAAAACAGTGGTGTACTGACTTCAAACGGAACGTGAAATTTTATGTCGTTATTTTTATATGGCTTGTTTCTTTTTGATATTATCTATATTGTTTGTCAAACAAAAGTATTTACACCAATTTCTTAATACTGCAGTTGTGTTTTGAACGTTAATAACATAATAAAGAGTTAAGAAGGAATATTCACATAATTTGCATAGCAGTTTAACTATACTGTACAATGTGAATGAAACACATCATTCATAAAGAAAGTGATATTCCAAGGAAAGGGATTGAGTATGACATGGTAAGTTGAAATTGATGTTGATGATATCTTCAGCCTTACAAAAGTAATCAATGAACTAATCAAAACAATATTACAGTACAAAGCAAATTTACCTAGGTATGTGTTTTAACCGTAATTAATATTACATAACAAAACTCTTATCACATTATGCTTTTAAGGTGATATTGGTTGCGTAACTTCCTATCATCAGAATATAAAATTATTTTCTCGAAATCTGCTGAAACTATAGAGCTGACTTTTACAACACATGGGCACATATCTTTTGTTTATAATGTAACAATAGTTGCTTTCTTAATTTATTTCCTTACAAACATTTCCCATGCGAATATTTTCAAAATTTGTAATGTACTATCTTCAGTTACACTTGTCTAGATAGAATTATGTTCAACAGACAACTCAGCAAATATGGAAAAGAACCAGTTGTAGCAACGGCGAAAGTGGTATGGAGAGCAACTAAACCTCATCAAGGGATCCGTGGTTCTCATCAAAGAAGCTAATCTCCCCCCTCTTACGTGGAAAAAGGAACTAGTTACAGTAGTGCATCCTGGCAAGGACAATCTAGTGAGAGTGGTGACAATAAAAACTGAAAATGGAACACAAAAGACCTATACAAAAGTTGTGTTTGTTACGAAATTTCAACAATAGTTGAATATTATGTTTGTATGTTAGCATATTGGAAAAATTACATGAAGACGAATAATATTACTTTGACAGATTTGTAATTAATAGTCATTAATTAGGTGGGCGGCATGTTTAGGATATTCAACAGTATTTAATGTAGATAGTTGGTAGCATTGATAGTTGGTGACATTTGTACGACAATCGTTTGCACAGATGTAGTCTAGGTCAGCCATTACCAATGGTCTGAATAATATAAAATGCAGTCCGCTTAATTTAGTAGTTTTAGACCGTATTAACAAGAGCAGATCATGCTGCGATGGATATTTTACAATGCAAATTTTGATTGAGAAGCATCGAGAATTTAATACAGAAACACATTTGGCATTTATTGATTTTATAAAAGCATTTGATAAAGTGAACAGAAGTTTGTTATTCGAAATTTTGACAAAGGATCAGAACCCAAAGCAGATCATATATAATATTTATAATCTTTATAAATCAAACCTTATTGCAGTAAAAATAAAAGAAAAAATAACTCATTGGACGGAAATAAACTCAGGAGACAGACAAGGTTGTGGCCTCTCTCCTTCGCTTTTTAACGTTTATATGAATGCCACTGTGAAAGATTTTAGAGAAACAAAACACGGATATATCACTATTACCAGAAATTTAAAATTAGATGTAATAATGTTTGCAGATGATCTTCTTTTACTAGCAACATCTGAAGATGATTTGCAATGGTCAGTTCACAATTTAAATTTAATAGCTCAAAAATATTCAATGGAAATATACATTAACAAAACAAAAATAATGGCCTTTTGTAGTAAATACCCAATACCAAGCAACATTTATTTAAATAACACAATTTTGGAACGAGTTAATGAGTTTAATTATTTAGGATATAAACTTTCTTTTTTGAAAATTTGGATTTATCGAGAAAGTTGTAAAATTCAACAAACCAATGGGCATCATTAATAGAGTTTTAAAACCTTCATTAGAACAAAAATCAACTCGTACTCGTCTTTATCAAATAATAGCTCGACCAGTCTTATGTTATGGGAGTGAAGCGTGGACTATAAGGACAAAAGATGAAAGAAGACTAACAGCTTGCGAGATGAGATTCATGCGCCGATGGGATGGGATCGAAAGAAAAATGAAGATATCCTTCAAGAACTAATGTGTCATCAATACTGGACTATATCTCCAGACATCAGTTAAACTGGAACACGTCTCAACAATGGTTTCATCCAGGATCCCTAAGGCAATAATGAAGTATCGTCCAAATGGGAAACGGTCACTTGGTCGACCTATGAAGAGATGGCAAGAAAATCGCTTTTTCAGGCCGTAACAGTTCTTTTGGGACTAGTACTTGACAGGATGATGATGATGATGATGATGATGATGATTAACAAGAGCTACCAGAGAAAGGCGGTATGCATCCGTTCCCAGAAGGAGCACGAATTATTATCCATCCGACAATTACATCACTGTGTAGATTTGGGAGTGTCACAACCACATTAATGAAGGAACGCAACAAACAATGAATTGGACAGTAGTTTTACTTACCGTTATGACGACGATGATGACAGCACAGGCTAGGGTGCCGGCTGCAATGAAGACGTTGTGCAAGTGGTCCAGGTGGATGGAAATCGGCATCTGGAGATCTAGCTGGCTGTCTCTGTTGCTTGGCAACGCTTTCGGAATTGCTTCCAAGACGAATTCTTCTGTACAGAATCACAGAAATATATTTGTTCTGCAATTACAGTATACTATCACAGCTAAAATTATTCAACAGTCAACGTTTTGTACTCTTACCTACTTACTTACTTAATTACTTATGGCTTTTAAGGAACACGAAGGCTCTTTTCCGCCCTCACATAAGCCCGCCATCGGTCTCTATCCTGAGCAAAATTAATCCAGTCTCTATCATCATATCCCACCTCCCTCAAATCCATTTTAATATTATCCTCCCATTTACGTCTCGGCCTCCCAAAAGCTCTTTCTCCCTCCGGTCTCCCAAGTAACACTCTATATGCATTTCTGGATTCGTCCGTACGTACTACATGCCCTGTCCATCTCAAACGTCTGGATTTAAAGTTTCTAATTATGTCAGGTGAAGAAAACAATGCGTGCAGTTCTGCGTTGTGTAACTTTCTCCATTCTCCTGTAAGTCCTTCCCTCTTAGTCCAAATATTTTCCTAAGAACCTTATTCTCAAACACTCTTAATTTCTGTTCCTCTCTCAAAGTGAGAGTCCTCACATAATATGTACAATATGTCAGTTACTTCCGAAGAGTGAAACACAGTGCATCGTCTTCTACACAAATATACCACCAGTGTAACGTTAACAATTACATTAGAATATTAAGTTCTTCTTTTCTATACCAATGTAATTATCACATCAGACGGAGCAGTTCTACTGTGTATATTTTTTTAATAACGTGAGTCACTATACAGATATATGTGTGTGTGCCCGTGCGTGCGTGTGTATTTTTTATTGATAATCATCAGCATTATCAATAATATTACATGCTTTCTTTTATACAGGGTGATTCACGAGGTAAGGTAAAAAATTTAGGGTACAATATCTTAGGTCATTTTGAGTGGAAAAGTTCATATGAACATAGGTCCGTTTTCGAACGATGACGGAGCTAGATGCATTTTTTTGGTAAAACGTCTCGCCCCAATGTGAATCAGACGTTACCATATGCTGCTGACGTGAGACGAGGCGTGAGACAAGGCCAAGGTCGCAATGAATGACGCAACATTGGAATCTGCATTGTGAACGATGTAGATAAGAGGAAGAAACCGGGTGGTGGGGCATTACAAATGTCCAATCGCCTACTCTTGTCTGATGTAATGACACAGAACCTGCAGATAACACAAATAGCCTAATAATTTCATGTTGTATGGTTTATCCGATAAGCAAGTTGTAATACAATGTTAAAATTGACAATTTTAACATTGTATTACAACTTGCTTATCGGATAAACCATACAACATGAAATTACTAAACGCTAGTCAAGTAAAATTACTCAATTCTTTTGTGAAAGAGTCGTAGCCTAGCCAACGTCGAGCACGCAACACGTCCAGCCATTTGTAAAGGCTTGACTGATAATCGGACGGTGACAACCATGAATATGTAATAATCCAACCACGGCAAACCGAAGGAAAACAATAGCCAGGTATCAATGTAACTTATATTACGCACCACATTCGATCATGGTAAAGTGCTCCAAAATGTGAAAGTGAACAAACAAGGAACCTTGGTGTAATAACAATGAATTAACATAAAGAATTTTTAATATTTTAACAGTTAGTATCTCAGTGTAAGTTTATAACATTTTAAGTAATTGAATAACTGCATTTGACAAAATAATACGTCAAGATAACCCCAGTGTTCCACCAAACGATGGATAATTGCAGCAGAAAATTTAAACAGATTTTAAATGTTAGTAATAAGTGTGTGTTTTTAATTTTAATTATTTAATTATCTACATATAGATTGTTTTATATGTGATATGAGACCATCAAGGGTACACATTATATGTTTTCATTCACACAGTTCATGTGCATGTATTTGAACATGTAATTAGGCAAATTTTCATACATTTGAAAATGGCACATTAGTGCCGAAAACGTTTATGTTATAATCAATTATATAAAAACTAGATAAGTATAGACGGTATTTTCAATTTTAACATTGTATTACAAATAGCCTAGCCTACACTATCACATATCAATTCACAGCAGTTCAGCACAGGAGTGTGGTCAAGAAATTAAAATGCTGAGTCCTTTCATATTACTAAGGAGACAACTCTTATAGATTAAGTCTGAGAAACTCACATTCGTCAGTTCATGAAAAATACGATATAGAACGTTTGGAGATTTTGAATTCCTAATCTCATATATATATATATATATATATTATACCACATCGCTGACCATATCGTACTATCAGGGACTGGAATGCTTTACCTGCAGACTTACTAAAGGCTTTACCAACAACCAAAAATGTATTTAAAAATAGGCTTAAGGACCTTACTAATAGACGGTAATTATACACAGTATTTAAAGGATGTAAATGATATGTTGTTATTGAAGTGTTGTATCAGTGAAGAATTATGTTGTGTCAGTGAAGTGTGTTGTATCAGTGAAGAAGTATGTCGTGTCAGTGAAGTGTGCTGTGTAAGTGAAACGTGTTCCTGTCAGTGAAGCTTTATAGTTTATAGTGGCAGTGCAAAGTATTTGAACAGTGAAATGTTTTTGAAGTGTTAGTGAAATCAGGATAGAATCAGTGAAATGTGTCGTAGTTCCAGTGCAGTGAGTGAGTTGACAGCGAAATGAGTGTAATGTTGAAAGGTACTTGTGCAGATATGAACATATACTCGTGGGTTTTAGTTCGATCTTAGTTTTAAGATACAAATTAGAATATTTCAAATGTTATTTTAAGTGATCGTTTCATTTAATTTAGTATATTCCTGTTGTTCTTGTTATTATTATTATTATTATTATTATTATTAGTATTAATTATTAGTATTATCATTAATTGTATTTTTAATTAATAAGTTTATTATTGTCATTATTGAGTGTAATTAGTTACCACTGCCACCGGGTATATACCCATCGCAGTGTGAATAAATACATACATACATATCAACACAACTTGCATTCCACCAAGAGCCGTCCACGAATAAGCTGCCCAGTCTCCAGGATCATTCGTAAGGTGAAGGATATTGGCGCTTAGTCTTATCGCATAATTCTGCTTCAAGGATGTCGTTGTTGTTTAGTCAGCTGTCTGAGGACAGGTCTGTGGAGGGCTTTATATTTTCGTTTATTTATCTTATTGGCTTATTTTACGTCGCTGTATCAACATCTAGGTTATTTAGAGTCTGAATGAAATGAAGGTGATAATGCCGGTGAAATGAGTCCGGGGTCCAGCACCGAAAGTTACCCAGCATTTGCTCGTATTGGGTTAAGGGAAAACCCTAAAAAAACCTCAATCAGGTAACTTGCCCCCACCGGGATTCGAACCCGGGCCACCTGGTTTCGCAGCCAGAAGCGCTGACCATTACTTCACAGGTGTGGACTATATTTTCGTTCTTGATTGAAGTACTGTGAACGTGTACTGGCGAACCTTCGAATTGGCGAGGATCTACATTACAGTGGTTATTGGTGATGGTCTGATGGAATGCCACGTTCTCGCAAACAGAGCAAACCATCATTTTATTTCAAAGACTTTTTTGTTAATGGCAGGTACTAGACAATTCGTCATTCTCCCATATGAAGCCAGTTCTGTCAACCAATTTACCGACAGTCGTTGCTCAAGGTGCGCTACAGGAAGCTGATCTATGTTACACCCGGATGACATGCGTTGATGATGGAAATTTATTGGCATGCCACATGGGAACCGGAGCTCTCGGAGAAAAGTTATAAATTAGGGTAAGTCGGAGATCGAACACGAGTCCACAAGATTATAAATCCAGCTCTCTAACCATTAAACCAGGAATGCAAAACTGTGCTACAATTGTCCTACACGTCAAAAGCCGTAACACGTGACTCATCCCTTCCTTTCACCTCAAACGTCATTGACATAGAGTGTGTTTGCGGACGTCACATATACTTAATTCAAGGCCGGGGATTGTAGACGGGGAACAAACTATTTCCCCATGCTTCCACCTCTCCCTTCCCCAGTCTGCAATCCTACACCAGATTAACGTTGCGGATTTATTTAAAAGCTATTTACAATAATAATGTGAGCTTAATAATCCGGATTCTTAAAAGCAAGTGTCTTATCAGAACGAAGCACCCTATAACCAGACTAATAAACACAGAAATATTAGAGGAATTGTTTCTATATTCAAATCTGGCTTTCAGGTATAGCTTCCTGTGAAGCTGACTTGAATAACATATTTCAATGGAAAAATTGTTCCAGGGCCGGGTATCGAATCCGGGACCTTTGGCTGAGCGCGCCAACGCTCTATCAACTGAGCTACCTAGTAACCGAGAACGACTCAATTTTTCCTTTTATGTCCACATAGCTCAAGTGGGCTGACAAGACACCAGATTCCAATACTGAGTGCACACAAACTATGTGCGATTTGAATTATGTTTCCCGGTTAACGAACAGTGACATATGTTATGCAAATCTGGCTTTCACAAGTATAGCTTCCTGTGAAGCTGACTTGAATAATTTCAAGGGAAAATTGTTCCGGGGCCGGGTATCGAACCCAGGAACTTTGGTTGGGCGCGCCAACGCTCTACCGACTGAGCTACCCAGGAACTGTAACCGACACCGGCTCAATTTTTTCCTTTATATCCACATACCTCGAATGGGCTGACAAGACGCCAGAACCTAACACTGAGTGCACATAAACTTTGCGTGACTTGAATTGTGATTTTCTGTCAACAAACATTGATATATGTTATGGAAATCTGGCTTTCAGATATAGCTTCCTAGTATGAATAATTTTAAGGAAAAATTGTTTCGAGGCTGTGTATCGAACCCGGAACTTTTGGCTGAGCACGCCAACGCTCTACCGACTGAGCTAGTCAGGAACTGTAACCTACAGTTGTTGGTTTTATGAAGAGGGGTCTACTTTTCTTGATCACCTCTAAGATCACACCCCACGTTATGTCATGCGTTTCTGTGGAGAATGTTGAAAAAAATTGTTTCGCACTTACTTCAAGGAATATTTTTATTGAAAGGATACATGTACTGTAGATCATCCTATTAATATGAGAAAGAGAGCCTAAGTGATATAATATAACTTACTGTACGCACCGAATTTCACTTACCATTATTTTGCTACCCACCTGTATCAGCTATGTGGTATATATATATATATATATATATATATATATATATATATATATATATATATATAAAACCTTAATGTATGCAAGAAAATAATACCGAATTTGATAACTGAATTTGGATAAGTTCAAATGGAATTTGTAATGTTTCGATCATGATTTTGCAAAATTTCCATTTTCTTTGTCAATGTTAATGTTAATATCACTTTCATTGATTTTTATCGATATTTTTGTGAATCGTAGATAGAACTACTTTGGTACATCATGATCTGATGATGAAGGATGAAAACGGAAAAGTAATCTAACGAATCGGAGGCTTACTTCTAGAGGAGAAAACTTGTGATCAAATGGTTAAGAATGGATTATTAATATATACTATATTTACTGAGATGGAAAACAGGAAGTATACAGTTGTTGGAAATATATCGGCTGCAATTACTATAAGGATAATATTAGAGAATGATCCGGATCGTCACTTACAATTCTGTGAGGTACTTTTGAATGAAGAAAGAACAGATGATGAATGAAAGAATGAATGAATGAATGAATGAATGAATGAATGAATGAATGAATGAATGAATGAATGAATGAATATTTATTAGCTACAAATGGGCTATGGGTTTTCACCCAGTAGTAGTCAAAGGGAAAATTACGAAATATAAAGACGAGAGGGATACTGACAGAAAAGCTAAAGAAATATAGAGTACAAATATAAACAAAACAAGTCAATGACAGCAAAGAAGAAAACGAACAAGAGAACATCCGATGATATGATCACATATCACCGTCCTTCGCAAGTCTTTCGTGGCTCCGACTTAAAGAACGTAGAGCTTTACACTCTTTGCCTTTACTCTTTCGAATTCTGCACACCTCAACACCAAATTACCTTTCGTCTCGTTTCTCTTATCTATACTCTAACCACGACGTAAATACCAGATCAATTATCTGTGGTACGGTAAGTATACCTCTTCATAGAACATCTCGTTATTCATAATCTTTTACAGTATGCACCTCGCGACAATGGAACTCCCTGTCACAAAGTATTAGGGCTGCAAGACAATACACACTTTTAAAAACAGCTTAAAAGATAACCTTATTAGCATTTCACTCCAATCATATTGACTTAAACTATCACTGACTACATTGTTACTCCTTCCTTTAGACATGCATTCTGATAGTGCTGTATTTTCAAAATTGTCTCACAATAATCTTTTTCTATTATCTAACATTATTTGAAATGTATTAACATTCTATGTCTTTTAGCTTAATTCTGCTACATAGTTTGTATTTCAGTGTTTAATTAATAGTTCATAGGATTTTGTTGTTTAATTCGTAAATAACGCTTGTATACATGCAGCTCTTATCTAAATCAAATTGTTGAATTCTTTGTAAGTTCATACATATGTATGCATACTTTTTGCTGATTGAGTGGAAGAGAAGGCCTTACGGCCTTAACTCTGCCAGCTAACATAAATTATTATTATTATTATTATTATTATTATTATTATTATTATTATTATTATAGGAGAGAGTGGGGCATGTGAGTCAGGGACGATAAGTGCGTCCATCTCTTAAACTTGGTAAAATTTTAAATCTTAATGCCTTCTGCAAGGCTAGAACTTCATTTCGAATAGTTTTCGGACGTGTGAGTATTTATATGTGACAATGCGCTTGAATTTGAAGAATTCAGAAGCAATTCGCTGTTTTTAGTAACATTGATGTAAGCAAACTACAAGTTTTGTAACAGTATTGATAACTACTGGAAGTGATTTGGTGGATAATGGGTGGTGTGTGTTAAAAGATAATGTTTTAGTTCCCTCATGGCGGCTTGACGGGAGTCTATATTCTTTAGCCTCGTTCACAGGTGTCAAAGAAGTCCAGAGTGTAACATGGGACAAGCAAGTCGAGTGAATTTACGTGGACTCACTTCCAGTTGGAAAGATCTCTCCTCTGCTGAGGAACATGGGCATTGGTGGAGAAAATAAACGCAAATCTAACCAGCATGAAAATCCAGAAAAAAACACAAGCTCTCCGTATAAAAAAATTATGGAGGAGAAGAACACAAAAAAAATCTGACACCACAGAGCAAATCAATAAACCCAAAAACTGCAAAGAGAAAACTACAATTAAACGAAGCTTCTGTTTCATTCTTTGAACCAGATAATGTAAACAACTTGCTGTGAGAGCTATCCAGAGACAAACATGAAGGAGTGAATAATGTGTGTCAAGTGTAGTCAATGGCGCACTGACAATGGGATTGGAAATGATAGATTTATTTGTGACACTTGTCGTTAGACTTAAAGTCCTAAAATGAACAAAGACAAACATTTTTAATACAGGCTGAATCAAAAGTCTGGAGCCACATAAATATTTTCCATATGCTTGATTTTCGATTACTATTGGTGTTACCAGTACTTGTAACACCAAATGCTCTACCTGTGACACATTCGATTCTAGCCCTCAGCTATCTCAAAATCATGTGAATTTTAAATGGTAAGGGGGTCATGTAGGTACTCAAAATCATGTGAATTTTAAATGGAATGGGGGTTATGTAGGTGCTCAAAATCATGTGAATTTTAAATGGAAAGGGGTCATGTAGGTACTAAAATCATGTGAATTTTAAATGGAAAGAGGTCATGTAGGTACTCAAAACATGTTAATTTTAAATGGAAAGAGGGTCATGTAGGTACTCAAAATCATGTGAATTTTAAATGTAAAGAGGGTTATATAGGTACTTAAAATCATGTGAATTTTAAATGGAAAGGGGTCATGTAGGTACTCAAAATCATGTGAATTTTAAATGGAAAGAGGGTCATGTAGGTATTCAAAATCATGTGAATTTTAAATGGAAAGAGGGTCATGTAGGTACTCAAAATCATGTGAATTTTAAATGGAAAGAGGGTCATGTAGGTACTCAAAATCATGTGAATTTTAAATGGAAAGAGGGTCATGTAGCTCCTCAAAATCATGTGAATTTTAAATGGAAAGAGGGTCATGTAGGTACTCAAAATCATGTGAATTTTAAATGGTAAGGGGGTCATGTAGGTACTCAAAATCATGTGAATTTTAAATGGTAAGGGGGTCATGTAGGTACTCAAAATCATGTGAATTTTAAATGGAATGGGGGTTATGTAGGTGCTCAAAATCATGTGAATTTTAAATGGAAAGGGGTCATGTAGGTACTAAAATCATGTGAATTTTAAATGGAAAGAGGTCATGTAGGTACTCAAAACATGTTAATTTTAAATGGAAAGAGGGTCATGTAGGTACTCAAAATCATGTGAATTTTAAATGGAAAGAGGGTTATATAGGTACTTAAAATCATGTGAAAGGGGTCATGTAGGTACTTTTAAATGGAAAGGGGTCATGTAGGTACTCAAAATCATGTGAATTTTAAATGGAAAAATGGAAAGGGTCATGTAGGTATTCAAAATCATGTGAATTTTAAATGGAAAGAGGGTCATGTAGGTACTCAAAATCATGTGAATTTTAAATGGAAAGAGGGTCATGTAGGTACTCAAAATCATGTGAATTTTAAATGGAAAGAGGGTCATGTAGGTACTCCTCAAAATCATGTGAATTTTAAATGGAAAGAGGGTCATGTAGGTACTCAAAATCATGTGAATTTTAAATGGAAAGAGGGTCATGTAGGTACTCAAAATCATGTGAATTTTAAATGGAAAGAGGGTCATGTAAGTACTCAAAATCATGTGAATTTTAAATGGAAAGGGGGGTCATGTAGGTACTCAAAATCATGTTTTAAATGAATTTTAAATGGAAAGGGGGGTCATGTAGGTACTGTGAATTTTAAATGGAAAGAGGGTCATGTAGGTACTCAAAATCATGTGAATTTTAAATGGAAAGATGTAGGTACTCAAAATCATGTGAATTTTAAATGGAAAGGGGGTCATGTAGGTACTCAAAATCATGTGAATTTTAAATGGAAAGGGGGTCATGTAGGTACTCAAAATCATGTGAATTTTAAATGGAAAGGGGTCATGTAGGTACTCAAAATCATGTGAATTTTAAATGGAAAGTGGGTCATGTAGGTACTCAAAAATGGAAAGAGGGTCATGTGAATTTTAAATGAATGCAAAGAGAGTCATGTAGGTACTCAAAATCATGTGAATTTTAAATGGAAAGTCATGTAGGTACTCAAAATCATGTGAATTTTAAATGGAAAGAGGGTCATGTAGGTACTCAAAATCATGTGAATTTTAAATGGAAAGGGGTTCATGTAGGTACTCAAAATCATGTGAATTTTAAATGGAAAGAGGGTCATGTAGGTACTCAAAATCATGTGAATTTTAAATGGAAAGAGGGTCATGTAGGTACTCAAAATCATCAAAAAATCATGTGAATTTTAAATGGAAAGAGGGTCATGTAGGTACTCAAAATCATGTGAATTTTAAATGGAAAGAGGAATTTTAAATGGAAAGAGGGTCATGTAGTACTCAAAATCATGAATTTTAAATTTTAAATGGAAAAATGGAGGGTCATGTAGGTACTCAAAATCATGTGAATTTTAAATGGAAAGAGGGTCATGTCATCAAAATCATGAATTTTAAATGGAAAGGGGTCATGTAGGTAAAAATCATGTGAATTTTAAATGGAAAGGGGTCATGTAGGTACTCAAAATCATGTGAATTTTAAATGGAAAGAGGGTCATGTAGGTACAAAATCATGTGAATTTTAAATGGAAAGAGGGTCATGTAGGTACTCAAAATCATGTGAATTTTAAATGGAAAGAGGGTCATGTAGGTCAAAATCATGTGAATTTTAAATGGAAAGAGGGTCATGTAGGTACTCAAAATCATGTGAATTTTAAATGGAAAGAGGGTCAAAATGTTTTAAATGGAAAGTACTCAAAATCATGTGAATTTTAAATGGAAAGAGGGTCATGTAGGTACTCAAAATCATGTGAATTTTAAATGGAAAGAAAGGGTCATGTAGGTACTCAAAATCATGTGAATTTTAAATGGAAAGAGGGTCATGTAGGTACTCAAAATCATGTGAATTTTAAATGGAAAGAGGGTCATGTAGGTACTCAAAATCATGTGAATTTTAAATGGAAAGAGGGTCATGTAGGTACTCAAAATCATGTGAATTTTAAATGGAAAGGAAAGGGTCATGTAGGTACTCAAAATCATGTGAATTTTAAATGGAAAGGAAAGGTCATGTAGGTACTCAAAATCATGTGAATTTTAAATGGAAAGGTGGTCATGTAGGTACTCAAAATCATGTGAATTTTAAATGGAAAATGGAACTCAAAATCATGGGAAAGGGGTCATGTAGGTACTCAAAATCATGTGAATTTTAAATGGAAAGAGGGTCATGTAGGTACAAAATGGAAAAATGGAAAGGGGTCATGGGTACTCAAAATCATGTAATTTTAAATGGAAAGAGGGTCATGTAGGTACTCAAAATCATGTGAATTTCTTGAATGGAAAGAAAGAGGTCATGTAGGTTGAATGGAAAAATCATGAATTTTAAATGGAAAGTCATGTAGGTACTCAAAATCATGTGAATTTTAAATGGAAAGAGGGTCATGTAGGTACTCAAAATCATGTGAATTTTAAATGGAAAGAGGTCATGTAGGTACTCAAAATCATGTGAATTTTAAATGGAAAGAGGGTCATGTAGGTACTCAAAATCATGTGAATTTTAAATGGAAAGAGGGTCATGGGTACTCAAAATCATGTGAATTTTAAATGGAAAGAGGGGTCATGTAGAAAATCATTGAATTTTAAATGGAAAGAGGGTCATGTAGGTACTCAAAATCATGTGAATTTTAAATGGAAAGAGGGTCATGGGTCATGTAATTCATTTTTAAATGGAAACTCAAAATCATGTGAAAAATGGAAAGGGGTCATGTAGGTAAAATCATGTGAATTTTAAATGGAAAGGGGTCAAAAAATCATGTGAATTTTAAATGGAAAGAGGGTCATGTAGGTACTCAAAATCATGTGAATTTTAAATGGAAAGAGGGTCATGTAGGTACTCAAAATCATGTGAATTTTAAATGGAAAGAGGGTCATGTAGGTACAAAATCATGTGAATTTTAAATGGAAAGAATGTTACTCAAAATCATGTGAATTTTAAATGGAAAGAGGTCATGTAGGTACTCAAAATCATGTGAATTTTAAATGGAAAGAGGTCAAAATCATGTGAATTTTAAATGGAAAGGGGTCATGTAGGTACTCAAAATCATGTGAATTTTAAATGGAAAGGGGTCATGTAGGTACTCAAAAAATCATGTGAATTTTAAATGGAAAGGGGTCATGTAGGTACTCAAAATCATGTGAATTTTAAATGGAAAGAGGGTCATGTAGGTACTCAAAATCATGTGAATTTTAAATGGAAAGAGGGTCATGTAGGTACTCAAAATCATGTGAATTTTAAATGGAAAGAGGGTCATATAGGTACTCAAAATCATGTGAATTTTAAATGGAAAGAGGGTCATGTAGGTACTCAAAATCATGTGAATTTTAAATGGAAAGGGGGTCATGTAGGTACAAAATCATGTGAATTTTAAATGGAAAGAGGGTCATGGGTACTCAAAATCATGTGAATTTTAAATGGAAAGTCATGTAGGTACTCAAAATCATGTGAATTTTAAATGGAAAGAGGGTCATGTAGGTACTCAAAATCATGTGAATTTTAAATGGAAAGAGGTCATGTAGGTACTCAAAATCATGTGAATTTTAAATGGAAAGAGGGTCATGTAGGTACTCAAAATCATGTGAATTTTAAATGGAAAGAGGGGTACAAAATCATGTGAATTTTAAATGGAAAGAGGGTACTCAAAATCATGTGAATTTTAAATGGAAAGAGGGTCATGTAGGTACTCAAAATCATGTGAATTTTAAATGGAAAGAGGGTCATGTTACTCAAAATCATGTGGGAAAGAGGGTCATGTAGGTACTCAAAATCATGTGAATTTTAAATGGAAAGAGGGTCATGTAGGTACTCAAAATCATGTGAATTTTAAATGGAAAGGGGTCATGTAGGTACTCAAAATCATGTGAATTTTAAATGGAAAGAGGGTCAATGGAATTTTAAATGGAAAGGGGGTCATGTAGGTACTCAAAATCATGTGAATTTTAAATGGAAAGGGGTCATGTAGGTACTCAAAATCATGTGAATTTTAAATGGAAAGGGGGTCATGTAGGTACTCAAAATCATGTGAATTTTAAATGGAAAGGGGTCATGTAGGTACTCAAAATCATGTGAATTTTAAATGGAAAGGGGTCAAAATGTAGGGAAAGAGGGTACTCAAAATCATGTGAATTTTAAATGGAAAGAGGGTCATGTAGGTACTCAAAATCATGTGAATTTTGAATGGAAAGAGGGTCATGTAGGTACTCAAAATCATGTGAATTTTAAATGGAAAGAGGGTCATGTAGGTACTCAAAATCATGTGAATTTTAAATGGAAAGGGGTCATGTAGGTACTCAAAATCATGTTTTAAATGAAAGGGGTTTAAAAAATGGAAAATGGAAAGGGGTCATGTAGGTACTCAAAATCATGTGAATTTTAAATGGAAAGGGGTTCAAAATGTAGGTACTCAAAATCATGTTTTAAATGGAAAGGGGTTTTAAAATGGAATTTTAAATGGAAAGGGTCATGTAGGTACTCAAAATCATGTGAATTTTAAATGGAAAGAGGGTCATGTAGGTACTCAAAATCATGTGAATTTTAAATGGAAAGGGGTCATGTAGGTACTCAAAATCATCATGTCATGAATTTTAAAATGGAAAGAGGGTCATGTAGGTACTCAAAATCATGTTTTAAATGAATTTTAAATGGAAAGGGGTCATGTAGGTACTCAAAATCATGTGAATTTTAAATGGAAAGAGGGTCATGTAGGTATTCAAAATCATGTGAATTTTAAATGGAAAGGGGGTCATGTAATTTTAAATGGAAAGAGGGTCATGTAGGTACTCAAAATCATGTGAATTTTAAATGGAAAGAGGGTCATGTAGGTACTCAAAATCATGTGAATTTTAAATGGAAAGGGGTCATGTGAACTCAAAATCATTTTTAAATGGAAAGATGTAGGTACTCAAAATCATGTGAATTTTAAATGGAAAGGGGTCATGTAGGTACTCAAAATCATGTGAATTTTAAATGGAAAGAGGGTCATGTAGATACTCAAAATCATGTGAATTTTAAATGGAAAGAGGGTCATGTAGGTACTCAAAATCATGTGAATTTTAAATGGAAAGGGGTCATGTAGGTACTCAAAATCATGTGAATTTTAAATGGAAAGGGGTCATGTAGGTACTCAAAATCATGTGAATTTTAAATGGAAAGGGGTCATGTAGGTACTCAAAATCATGTGAATTTTAAATGGAAAGGGGTCTCAAAATCATGTGAATTTTAAATGGAAGAGGGTCATGTAGGTACTCAAAATCATGTGAATTTTAAATGGAAAGAGGGTACTAGGTACAAAATCATGTGAATTTTAAATGGAAAGGGGTCAATGGAAAGGAAAGGGTCATGTAGGTACTCAAAATCATGTGAATTTTAAATGGAAAAATGGAAAGGGGTCATGTAGGTACTCAAAATCATGTGAATTTTAAATGGAAAGAGGGTCACTCAAAATCATGTGAATTTTAAATGGAAAGAGGGTCATTTAAATGGAAAGAGGGTCATAGGTACTCAAAATCATGTGAATTTTAAATGGAAAGAGGGTCATGTAGGTACTCAAAATCATGTGAATTTTAAATGGAAAGAGGGTCATGTAGGTACTCAAAATCATGTGAATTTTAAATGGAAAGGGGTCATGTAGGTACTCAAAATCATGTGAATTTTAAATGGAAAGAGGGTCATGTAGGTACTCAAAATCATGTGAATTTTAAATGGAAAGAGGGTCATGTAGGTACTCAAAATCATGTGAATTTTAAATGGAAAGGGGTCATGTAGGTACTCAAAATCATGTGAATTTTAAATGGAAAGAGGGTCATGTAGGTACTCAAAATCATGTGAATTTTAAATGGAAAGGGGTCATGTAGGTACTCAAAATCATGTGAATTTTAAATGGAAAGAGGGTCATGTAGGTACTCAAAATCATGTGAATTTTAAATGGAAAGGGGGTCATGGTACTCAAAATCATGTGAATTTTAAATGGAAAGAGGGTCATGTAAAAAATCATGTGAATTTTAAATGGAAAGAGGGTCATGTAGGTACTCAAAATCATGTGAATTTTAAATGGAAAGAGGGTCATGTAGGTACTCAAAATCATGTGAATTTTAAATGGAAAGAGGGTCATGTAGGTACTCAAAATCATGTGAATTTTAAATGGAAAGAGGTCATGTAGGTACTCAAAATCATGTGAATTTTAAATGGAAAGAGGGTCATGTAGGTACTCAAAATCATGTGAATTTTAAATGGAAAGAGGGTCATGTAGGTACTCAAAATCATGTGAATTTTAAATGGAAAGGGTCATGTAGGTACTCAAAATCATGTGAATTTTAAATGGAAAGAGGGTCATGTAGGTACTCAAAATCATGTGAATTTTAAATGGAAAGAGGGTCATGTAGGTACTCAAAATCATGTGAATTTTAAATGGAAAAGGGTCATGTAGGTACTCAAAATCATGTGAATTTTAAATGGAAAGAGGGTCAGTAGGTTTTAAATGGAAAAATGTAGGTACTCAAAATCATGTAATTTTAAATGGAAAGAGGGTCATGTAGGTACTCAAAATCATGTGAATTTTAAATGGAAAGAGAGGGTCATGTAGGTACTCAAAATCATGTGAATTTTAAATGGAAAGAGGGTCATGTAGGTACTCAAAATCATGTGAATTTTAAATGGAAAGGGGGTCATGTAGGTACTCAAAATCATGTGAATTTTAAATGGAAAGAGGGTCATGTAGGTACTCAAAATCATGTGAATTTTAAATGGAAAGAGGGTCATGTAGGTACTCAAAATCATGTGAATTTTAAATGGAAAGAGGGTCATGTAGGTACTCAAAATCATGTGAATTTTAAATGGAAAGAGGGTCATGTAGGTACTCAAAATCATGTGAATTTTAAATGGAAAGAGGGTCATGTGGTACTCAAAATCATGTGAATTTTAAATGGAAAGAGGGTCATGTAGGTACTCAAAATCATGTGAATTTTAAATGGAAAGAGGGTCATGTAGGTACTCAAAATCATGTGAATTTTAAATGGAAAGAGGGTCATCATGTAGGTACTGTAGGTACTCAAAATCATGTGAATTTTAAATGGAAAGAGGGTCATGTAGGTAAAATCATGTAAAAATGGAAAGAGGGTCATGTAGGTACATGTGAAAAATCATGTGAATTTTAAATGGAAAGGGGTCATGTAGGTATTCAAATCATGTGAATTTTAAATGGAAAGAGGGTCATGTAGGTACTCGAAATCATGTGAATTTTAAATGGAAAGAGGGTCATGTAGGTACTCAAAATCATGTGAATTTTAAATGGAAAGGGGTCATGTAGGTACCCAAAATCATGTGAATTTTAAATGGAAAAGTGGTCATATAGGTACTCAAAATCATGTGAACTTTTCTGAGAAAAGCAATGGTGCGATCCATTTTGAGATGTCTCTAATCGTTTTCAAGTTATTTAAAGGTAACTGTAATAATGACACAAACATTAGTTACTGCATCTACAGATATTTTGTAATATGGTACGGTACTAAGGAGGCTTTGGAAAATGTGTTTTTATGCAGTTCTGGTAATTAACTTTCATGCTTTACTGTTTGCATTGTTGTAATTATTTGAAGCTTTCCTGTAACAAATGTCTTGATTTTCATGATGACATTATCGAAAGAGGAAAGAATTGATATCATTCTTCATTCTGGTAGGTTAAGCAACAGAAATGTTGCAGCAGACTGAACGAACAGTTCCCTGGACATTGGATTGGTCGACGTGGACCAGTAGTATGGCCGGCCAGGCTTCCAGATTTAACACCCCTTGATTTTTTCTTTTGGGGTTACATAAAGAACTTGATAGGATGAAGAGAAAATTGAGAATGTAGAACATTTACGAGCAAAGAACGGTATCATTGAAGCCTGTGCTAAAGTCACCCCGGAAATGCTACCAAATGTTCTATCCATATTCTCAATTTTCTCTTCTTATATCAAGCTCTTTATTTGACCCAAAAAAGATAAAAAAAAAATTAGAACATAAGAAGGTTTTTAGTTTACATTTTGGAGAAAATATTAATGGACTTTCTTACCCCTCCTGGTGGGGTAAATGCGTCCACTTGTAGTGTTTGCATTAGTATTTGTTAATTAAGTAATGTAAAATGCATGCACACTTTTGATCACTTAACTTACTGCAACAGATCTCAATGTGTAATTTGTGATGCTTTTCCGTATTTTAAATATTAAATTTTAACTTTTATGAGCAATTTTACCTGAATATGCCTGACTTGCCCCACCCTTCTCTATAATGACAAGCCTATAAAGAGATATACTATACTATTACATACTCTCTCCACTGCAAACATTGTAATATTCCTTGTGCAATCTGTAATCATAGTATCCACACATTAACTACGCTCAGGGTTGCCAGATTTTAGATCTACCAAGGAGGGATATTTTTTTTTTTTTTTTTTACCATATGTAGTATTTACGTTTTGTCTTATAGAAAGAGTAATATGAATTTGGGCAGAGTTGACATTTTCATGACTATACAAAATAAATAAATAAACAAAAATAAAATAATTATCCCGCAGCTGAAGAAAGTAATATGAATCTCAAAATTAAAATTTGAATAAAAAACATATTATAGATACAGCTATCTAAGTACAAACAATACTTATCTGGCAGTAAGTTACATGACGTTTCTCAGGCCTCTTTCTGAAGGGCTTGTGGCAATAATACGTTAGGCCTATACAAAATTATTAACTTAAGTGACTTAATCATACCTCTGTCTTGCATCACATGCAACAAAATATTTAAATTTCAATGTTTATTAATTGATGACAAAATTTATTTATACCTAAATTCATATTTAGTTTGTGCCTTAGCATATTACTGCTCCAAACCCATCAAAATATTTATCACCTAACTTCATTTTCAACAAGCTTCTGTCCATTCTCTGAGCCCATGCATTTCTGATGAACGTCTCTTTTTAAATGTTTATAAATATCATATTCATCACTGAATTCTCTGCTACAAACCTTACACTTGCCAAAATGTTCGTTTTTTTTTTCCAATGTGCAAATCTAGATTGTTAAGAAAATTAATTCAAATTTAATGTAATTATTTAGGCCTAGAAGAAAATAGTTACTACGTAACGATGAAGTTATTCAAGTGATGTTAATTCTCTAAAGAAGGGACTCTTTGCGTTCCGCCTCGAATCGAAGCGGGACCCGGGACTTTTATATGAAAATCGGGACATGTCCCACCAACTCGGGACATCTGGCAACCCTGACTACACTCACTATCCGGTCACTTAAAACTCACTGAACTGGCTCTGTACCTTACATGATTTCAAAAATTACTTGGTCAGACGAAGCACGTTTTAATCTTTAGGCGCTCTTAATAGGCACTATTGTATCTGCTACTGAACAGAAAACCCCCATCTAACTTCCACGATAGCTTCCATATTTTCACAAAAGAAAAAATAACATGCACGGAAATAGAGACCTAAACGGCAACGGAAATAGACAGAAATTATAATATTTTGCACTGGTGTGTTCTTTGGGTTAGGGTTGCGACAAGTGTGGAAGTTGGGTGAATATACGCATGCGCAGCCACACGACTTCCTGCATGTCTACGACAATATTTACAGTAACTGTCTTTCTCCTCCGGTTGCCATCCCCCGATTTATAATAGGTTTAGCATTCATAGGAGTAGCCTACATCCTACATCAACAAAAATAACGATTTATTTTTTGAGACAATTTTATTCCTTGAAGCTGTGAAATATTTATTCTACTTGAATGCGAAAAGTTATTATTTTTCTGTAGAGATAAAACTGTTGAAACTCTCACAGGCCTGCATGTCTCTAAAACAATCCGTCACTGGCAATCTAGTGTTTGTAATGATCGGGGAAAGGAAGTTCATGCCCTAAAAACGTGAACAATATGTATGCATTTATGCCGTAAAAAGAGACAAATAAGCTGCAAAATATACATTATCAGTCTGGGGTTATTTTAACAGAATAATAAGGTATAGGTAACTTACGTTTAGTCTATGCTTGCCTCATTGCTGAATGCTCCATTTATGCTGTTACAGTATGTTTTCTGTTGTCATTCTTTGCCTGTTGTCTCTTAGGATAACTTTGTAGCGCGAAAAACTTCGTTCTACATCACAAGAAGTAAGAGGGGCTTGCACAAAGGCTGTGAGCTGTTCTATAGAAAATTTTGTTGGTTTTGGGGTGTTTTTCCTTCGAGAATATCTTGAATTTCTTTAAGTTGATAACAGCCAGGGTTTCTGGAAAGAATATTTTCTCGTTCACTTTATCTCCTACGTTTCCTGGAACTGATGTTAAACTGGATAAGACTGCAGTAAATGAATACCAATTGCTAATTTGAGAGGCTCCCCAGCGAATAGGAATTATATAGAATGGACACTGAGCGAATTTTCCTGTGTTTTGTTTCTCTGTGCGCCGGCGTTTAGTTCCGATTTCAAGCGCTAGAGGTTAGTGTAATCGAGCACACGCTAAGATAATAATTGAGTATACAGTTGAGACATAGGATCCAAACATCGGCTACCTTATTGCATAATCCAGTAACGCTTTGCTTCAAATAAATTCAAGTTAACAGCTTTTCCTTATTTCTCAGTGGCAAACTAGTTGTAATAATATTTTTTTAATATTTCAGATATAATAAATTATATTATAAAATAATATAATACATTATAAAATTAAGTATCGAATTCGTTTAATATTAATTATATATAATATAATATAGGTATATGGTTTTACTTCTCATAAGAGTTTTGTTTTTCCATTTTCAGCGCTATCAAATCATTACATATTTTAATTGTTGTTGGGGTCAACGTCTCAGCTCTCATTATAAAGGAACTCTAGAGTCTAGACATTACAATTAATGACGGATTTATTATTTTATGGATCCAATTTATTTTATTTGAGTACATAATGTACCTAGATGTATTAATTGTATGTGTTATATTTCCGCTGTGTCGACTGCTAGCTGGTGTGATGTCAGCACCAACTCTAGGGAGAAAGCAGAATCTCTCGCTCTAGCTGGCTTGAAGGTCATTGAAATCAGTCCGGCTACATCAAAGGTACCGACGCGAAGTGTCCTTTCTTAATTATCTATACGCTGGGCTCCCTATGAGGGCGTCATCGTTACGTTCAAAATTCATAAACATAAATTAATCGTGTTTACGAGGTTACACACTTTTAAAAATGAGGGAAAGATAAATTAACATACATAATATGCAGTTTCCCTGCATAAATGTTAAATATGATGTTTTTATAAATAAAGGTAAAATATGCACTTTTATACACAATAAAATTAATATCATTGTATTCAGAAATTTGTTATTCATGTAGATAATCTTTCAGCATATTCACACAACGATAGAGAACAAAATGCAAATGCATGAACTTCCTTTCCCTAGTTATGATCCTAGTTCCAGAATTGCTCGCACGTCTGAGTGCTTCGTAATTCTACAGAATGCGTACAGTTTTCAAACACTTTAGTGCAGAGTTAATCGAACCTTGACAAGTCTTGCCAGTGTAGCCGGGTCGACAGGCGCAGTAGAAGGAGTCCACGCTACTCCAGCATGTGCCGCCATGACGGCAGGGGTTCACACTACATGCCTGCAATTATACACAAACAGAATTAGTTGCTAGGATATAAAATCGTAACAATAAATTGAGCCAATTTCCGCGCTGATAAGTTCACTATCTATATTAATTAAAATTGAACCTGATATGTGTTGTTAACATGATTATTAATTCAACTTTTATATGGTTGATATGATTTAAAATCACAGTACATTAGAGTCTAACAAACTCGACCTAATATGGACTGAGAGGGTCTCGAGTTACGAAATGTCCAGTTTTGCAGATTTGTAGAAGTGTTATAATTAATAAAACACATTATTTCAGAATAAAATATAGGCTATTAAAAAAACCTGAAAGCTTTGAACATATAAATGCCAAAAGAAAACATAAAATCTAATCTAAAACAACTTATTAAAAAAATATACTTTAAAACTTACATATACATGAAATAATACTTATGGCTTTTCGAAAACACGGAGGTTCATTGCCGCTCTCACATAAGCCCGCCATTCGTCCCTATCCAGAGCAAGATTAATCCAGTCCCTACCATCATATCCCTCCTCCCTCAAATTCATTTTAATGTAGTTCTCCTATCTACGTCTCGGCCTTCCCAAAGATAATTTTTCCTCCGGTCTCCCAACTAACACATTATACAGGATGATTCATGAGGATTTACCGTCCCTTATGGATATTATTTCCGAAGACGTTCTGAGCAAAAAAGTCATATACACATGTGTCCTAATTTTAATATTTTCAAATATCTTGGAGCAACAGTAACAATATAAATGGTATTCGGGAGGAAATTAAACACAGAATAAATATGGGAAATGCCTGTAATTATTCGGTCGAGAAACTTTTATCATCCAGTCTGCTGTCGAAATTTATAAAACTGTTATATTACCGGTTGTTCTTTATGGCTGTGAAACTTGGACTCTCACTTTGAGAGAGGAACATAGGTTAAGGATATTTGAGAATAAGGTGCTTAGGAAAATATTTGGGGCTAAGAGGGATGAAGTTACAGGAGAAAGGAGAAAGTTACACAACACAGAACTGCACGCATTGTATTCTTCACCTGACATAATTAGAACATTAAATTCAGGCGTTTGAGATGGGCAGGGCATGTAGCACGTATGGGCTAATCCAGAAATGCATATAGAGTGTTAGTTGGGAGGACGGAGGGAAAAAGACCATTAGGGAGGCTGAGACGTAGATGGAAGATAATATTAAAATAGATTTGAGGGAGGTGGGATATGATGATAGAGAATGGATTAATCTTGCTCAGGATAGGGACCAATAGCGGGCTTGTGTGAGGGCGGCAATGAAGCTCCGGGTTCCTTAAAAGCAAGTAACTAAGTAAACCTCTCTATTAACAAAGTTTCAGCTAATCAAATGTGTCCCGATGTTTTAAAAATATAATACTAGAGGAACACTGAGACTTCACAACACTGACATGATTTAAAATTATATTTTTTTTTCTGTTTGGTTTAATCTCACATAACGAACTGAGCTGTGTGAAGTACAATATTCCATGACACAGGAGAGACACTTACGGCTCGTGAGGGAATGAGGCAGTCAGGCCCTGCGAATCCCTTGGGACATTCACAGGAGTAATTGTTGCCCCGGTCGACGCAGTAGTGGTGGTCGTGGCACGGGTTTGGGTCGCACAGGTCGATCTGCAGACAAATATCAAGAAACTAAACTCTGTCCAGCGAGTTCACAGTGCAGGAAACTTTTCTGCGTCACATTGACTGATTCATTCTGTAACATTACACCTTAAATTAGGGGATTAATAATAATAATAATAATAATAATAATAATAATAATAATAATAACAACAACAACAACATTCACACAATGAAGACGTTAGAAATTTTATTAAACAGCGTGTTCACAATATCTGCGTTCGTTTTGTTTGTAACATTAGAAAATTCGATCATGTAACACCGTCACTAGAATTGTTGTCTTGGAGTCCACTTAAAGAAAGAAGATTCTTCAACTCCCTCTTATTACTATATAAAATCATCCACACCCTCTTACCTAGCATCTAGTTTTGTTTACCTTTCACTATCTCGAACCCGGAACATGTACCTTCTCTCTATTTCTCTGCACAGAACATCCTTCTACTCACCATCTTTCAGCATACCTATTCCACGCTTCTGGAACTCTCTCCCTGACCATGTCAGAGACTGTCGGACAATGTCAAAATTCAAATTTAGATTAAAAAATCATATTCTAGTTCATGGAATTGCTTTTTGAACACCTGTCAGGTTACGCAACTTCGGTTTAACCCATGACATATAGTAAATATTGTAACTATGCTGTTGTAAAATTGAAAATTAACATGTAATGTATTTATTATTATTATTATTATTATTATTATTGTCAGTTATCAGTTATCACTATCATCATTGCTATCTCTGTTTTTCTTTTTTTTTCTTGTATTAGCTCGATGAGAGCTCCATAGTGTTCTTTTGATCCTGTCCTCTATAGGGCTTTAATTTAATTTGTATTATTTTCATCAGCGTTTGTAATTCTTTTTTGCATTTATATTTGCTATCTGGCAGGATGGAAGAGAAGGCCTTATGGCCTTAATCCTGTGAGATTAAATAAATAGATAGATAGATAGATAGATAGATAGATAGATAGATAGATAGATAGATAGATAGATAGATAGATAGATAGATAGATAGATGGATAGATGGATAGATGGATAGATTGGATGGATTGGATGGATTGGATGGAATGGATAGATAGATAGATAGATAGATAGATAGATAGATAGATAGATAGATAGATAGATAGATAGATAGATAGATAGATAGATAGATAGATAGATAGATAGATAGATAGATAGATAGATAGATAGATAGATAGATAGATAGATAGATAGATAGATAGATAGATAGATAGATAGATAGATAGATAGATAGATAGATAGATAGATAGATAGATAGATAGATAGATAGATAGATAGATAGATAGATAGATAGATAGATAGATAGATAGATAGATAGATAGATAGATAGATAGATAGATAGATAGATAGATAGATAGATAGATAGATAGATAGATAGATAGATAGATAGATAGATAGATAGATAGATAGATAGATAGATAGATAGATAGATAGATAGATAGATAGATAGATAGATAGATAGATAGATAGATAGATAGATAGATAGATAGATAGATAGATAGATAGATAGATAGATAGATAGATAGATAGATAGATAGATAGATAGATAGATAGATAGATAGATAGATAGATAGATAGATAGATAGATAGATAGATAGATAGATAGATAGATAGATAGATAGATAGATAGATAGATAGATAGATAGATAGATAGATAGATAGATAGATAGATAGATAGATAGATAGATAGATAGATAGATAGATAGATAGATAGATAGATAGATAGATAGATAGATAGATAGATAGATAGATAGATAGATAGATAGATAGATAGATAGATAGATAGATAGATAGATAGATAGATAGATAGATAGATAGATAGATAGATAGATAGATAGATAGATAGATAGATAGATAGATAGATAGATAGATAGATAGATAGATAGATAGATAGATAGATAGATAGATAGATAGATACATACATAAATAAGTAAATAAATAAATGTGTTCTCCTAATGGTTAGTAGGGCATCTCAGGTCTTAAGAATTAAGAATTGAGAGAAAGATGTTAACAGGTTGACATCAGTACTATCAGACAAAACGCTTGTATATCTATCTTTGCAACAGGCGATTTCCATAATGAGGTTGTAAGGAACTTATTGAAAAAAAAAAAAAAAAACAGACGCTGGACATGTGTGAAGATTTCCATGGAACCTGGTATTGCAGCCACAGAATTCTAGTAAAAAAACCTGAAAATGAGGAAAGTTTGTGCCCACTGGGTTCCGCTGGAAAGTGGCATGCGAATGAGATAGCAAGACTGCATCTAGAAAAATATGGACATGAAAGTGAAGCCTTTCTTCGTCGCATCATCTCAATGAGTGAGACATGCATACATCTGAGCTCAAACGACAATCAAATGAATGGCGACATACGGAATCAACACACCAAAAAGATGCCGTTCATTGCAAAATCCTTTCAAAGTAATGATTATTGTGTGTTATGATTAGGAAGGCATTATTTTGGTGCATTCTGTACCTCATCGTACAAACGTTAATGCAGTTTACTATTCTTATTACCTGGAACATCAGTTGCGCTCAGCATTGCGTCCTAAACTTCTAGCCATTCAGCAGAGGCCTATAGTGCTACATGATAATGCTGGCTGTCATGTTGCTGACACACTGCGCAATTTGTTAAGCAGATGGAATTGAGAATTACTGCAACACCCACCAAATTCACCACACATGAGCCCTTATGACAATAATGTCAAAGCAAATAGGGGTGGGCAAAATAAAACTGGCCCGCGGAAAAAATATATGAAATATATGAATTTATATGTTTAAGACTGACGCGGAAATGACCCTGACAATGCAGGAAGCCGTGATTTCGGTGCAACAGTCGGTTGCTGTCACATGTCCGCGCATGCGCATCTACCGTTTGTTCTGTCCCGAGCTTCGCTGCGTCATTATTACGTTTGAGTGAGCGAGAGAAGCAGACGTGTTTAGTGGCCAGTTGAAAGCAACACAAAATGGTGCCCACGATAAAACAACGCGTGTTCATTGCCGAGTGTTATGCGAAGCACAATTCATGGAAAAGGTGTGCGGTACTGTTTGCGCAAGAGTTTCAGACTGGACGTGTTTTGGAAAAACCTCCAGTAAAGGCTGCAGTGTAAAGCTTAGTGGCAAAATGGCGTGAAACGGGCTTTGTAGCCAATAAAAACCGTAACTATGCAAAAAGAGTTCGAACACCAGAAAACATTGCTCGAGTGCAGGAAAGCCTGGAACAGAGTCCGACGAAATCGCAACGCCGTTTATCTGTGCAATGGAAAATTATTTAGTTCGAATATACTCCTTGTAACGGGATTGTGTATATCATGCAATGCAATTAAAATTATGCCGTAGCCCAGTGATGTCAAAGCAAGCGCATTTTTCTGACCTTGACGTCGTGCTCGGGCATCAAGCGCTAGGTATGGAAAGAGAAGGATTACGTATATGAATAAGCAGCCTGTTGGATTAAGAAAACTGTGGTGTACAGACTTCAAACGGAACGTGAAATTTTATGTCGTTATTTTTATATGGCTTATTTCTGTTTGATATTTTCTATATTGTCTGTAAAACAAAAGCACTAACACTTATTTCTTAATATTGCACTTGTGTTTTAAATGTTAATAACACAATAAAGAGTTAAAATGAATATTCACATAAATTCCATAGTAGTACAACTATACTGTACTAAGTGAATGAAACACATCATTCATAAAGAAAGTGATATCCCAAAGAAAGAGACTGAGTATGACATGGTAAGATGGAAATGATATTGATGATATTTTTAGATTTATAAAAATAATCAATAAACTAATCAAAACAATATTATAGTACAAAGCAAAGTTCCCTAGGTATATATTTTAACTGTAACTAATATTGCATAACAAAACTCTTACCTCATTATGCTTTTAAGGTGATATTGGTGCGCAACTTCCTATCATCAGAATATTAAATTATTTTCTCGAAATGTGCTGAAGCTATAGAGCTGACGTTTTTACAACACATGGACACATATCTAAATAATTTTTGTGTGAAACATTAATTATGTTGCCATTACTTATTGAATGCTCTTAGTATGCATATTAAGAAAAGACGGTAGGTTAGCCATTTACACAACAACATTTTTTTCACGCTTTAGTGGCCACATCGCGTGTTTTAGGATCTGTGGGCATGCCAGTAGGCCGTTGTTACTATTGTTCAGTTCCTCTTTCTGTTGTAGGCCTATTTTGTAGATGGCTTGTGTTCATGTAATCGATTTTAGATTTGCATTAATACTTATGATATTGGTGACTGAGGCGGTGATGAATCATGATGTGTAATTTTTCCAATCCGGCATTTACCTTTGTTCCTTTTAATCTTTGCTTGTACGTTTATCCATTTTTCGACATCCCTCTGACGTTTCCTACAATAACCAGATATGCCTGTTGATTATCACTGTCACTATTACTCATACTAAGCTATTACAATGGCTTTAAATACACGTAATTCCTCACTACAGTTGTACTCGTTTGTGTGGTTACAACAACACTGAGACAATGAATGGCGCGCACCCTCGGGTAGAGTGGCGTATTCGCCCTTCTCGTTCGGAGTAATATGAATATTATGAACCTGTCACAGACTACGCAGTTTCTCCAACCTTACAAACAATGATAATTTCGATGTAGAAAGGAAGAGCCCGCCAACGTCTGCCAGGCTTAAGTTGCAGATACGTGTCTTAAATATTCGGAGGAGTAAAAAACACAAAATTCGACCCTTGGCGGGCTCGCCCTTCTCTTACGAAACGCTTCAATTGTTATACAATAGAACCCTGATTATCCGTCACCCTATTAACCGACTGGTGGATTATCCGACTTTCTTTCGCCTTTATTTATTTATTTATTTATTTATTTATTTATTTATTTATTTATTTATTTATTTATTTATTTATTTTTGCTGCAGAAAACATGAACACTGTATTAGTACGAATTTTTTCTGCACAGTGTTTTTTTTACAAACTTTACTCTTACAGAGTATGATCTACCCTTCGAGTGGCCGTACTTCTTCCACAGGTGTCAAAATGAAACGTGAATAATTTCGAGTGAAAAATTGTTCCGGGGACGGGTATCGAACCCGGGATCTTTGGTTAAACGTACCAACGCTCTATTAACTGAGCTACCCGGGAACTCTACCAGACACCGATCCAATTTTTCCCTCTATATCCACAGACCTCAAAGTGGGCTGACAACCGTCAAGCAACCAACATTGAGTGGACACTAACTCTGTGTGACTTAAATTGTGGTTTTCTGTTAACGAACAGTGACGTGTATTAAGCAAATCAAGCTTTACGTTTAACCAAAGGTCCCGGGTTCGATACCCGGCCCCGGAACAATTTCTCCCTCGAAATTATTCAAATCAACTTTACAGGGAGTTATACCTGAAAGCTTGCATAATACACGTTACTGTTCGTTAACAGAAAACCACAATTTAAGTCACACAGAGTTAGTGTGCACTCAGTGTTGGTTGCTTGACGGTTGTCAGCCCACTTTGAGGTCTGTGGATATAGAGGGAAAAATTGGATCGTCTCTGGTAGAGTTCCCGGGTAGCTCAGTTGGCAGAGCGTTGGTACGTTTAACCAAAGGCCCCGGAACAACTTTTCCCTTAAAATTATTCAAATCAACTTTACAGGGAGTTATACCTGAAAAGCTTGATTTACAAAATAGAACGTGTTGTGCTGCGGAAAAAGTGTAAGTAATTGGTTTAGGAAAAGAGAAACTGTGATTCATCTTGTATCAAACTACTAGATTAGAATTACAACTGTGCGCCATTTAATAAAAAAATAATTATAATGTCTATTAGGTATATAAATCTACAACATGGGACCTCTACTATTCCCATCTTTCCACAGACAGCAGCCATAAGGAGTTTCCTTGGCCATTAAAACCCGTGTTCAAAACCAGACTTAAATTAGCGAACTTTTTGTGAACCTACCATGTTAAAACAAATGACTACACGGGAAATTACGAAACGCTATAATGCGCTTAAATTATGAAAATCATTTATGGTACGCATTACCCAATTTTTTCGATTGACCGTTCACTCCACTACCTTCATTACGACGGGTAATAGAGGTTCTACTGTGTTTATTTTGTAATTAGTAGCATAAAGTTAATAAAATTAATCAATTTGGTTTAGGTAATATTTTAGCTGTTGTCAGTGTTATGAATATTGTAATTTTATTTTTCATCAATGTCTTCATCTCTTTGGCCCGTTCTATCCTCCAATTCATGAATATTTCTAACCAATATTCGACATTGGTAAACAGGAGCATTCCCTTGTTATGAGGTGAGGTTTATATGGCTCAGCGTGGTGGCTGAAAACAGAGCAAACATGGGACTTGCCATACACATCAATCTCTATCGGATGAAAATAACTTACAATTGAGACAGGGAAATCAAAAACTTCCTAACTCCAATAAACAAAATTTTACAGGAGAGAGAAAAAACTTATTATTTCTCTTACTAACTTTAAATATTATGCATTTATCTATTAATATTGTGTAAAATTACATTCTTTATTAATTAAATACTTAAAAACCTAAGTTTTTACATTATCTTACGCTACAATTTGAAACAAGCACTGCTGGAGTTAGTGGTTTTCTGACTTCCACAGTGTATGAATTAAGAAAAGTGAATAAATATGAGCCATGTGAAGAAAAAAAGATAAGTATATCATAATTCCCTTATGAAATATTGGAATATACGAGAAAATGGAAGTTTATTATTAAGATTAACTTTGCTACACTTTTTTTTTAATTTCAAATATATGAGACAGAAAATCACAAATTACCATGAAGCACATCAAAATACACAAATAAAACCACAAACAATATTAAAATGTTAACACAGTCTCATTCATGTTACAGATTCTGTTCTTTTCTCTCACTCTCATGTTCTTCCTGTGCATCTAGATTCTAGATTATTACTGTCCGCAAACAGAGTTTGGTAATTCATCCTACTTTCCTCAGAAATAAACTGCATTACATTTTGCAAGTCCTTTTGCTTTCTTCTTTCAATGGCAATGCTGAATTGTACTTTAGTTGACTGGGGATTGATGCATCTGTATTGGGTTTCTGGAAGTTAATCGACTCGATATTGTGTCTTTAATAGTCTTACTTACATGGATTTCATAGATTTTTGTGACATTCTGAATACCGTATCGTATCACTTTACTCAGCTGGTTGAGCGATAGTGTTGCCATCTACCGGGAAATTAAGCTTGGAATGCAAACACTCTTTTATTCCATGGAGTAAGTGGAGTTCTGACTTCCACGAGTTTTAAAACAGCCCCCAGAATGCAGATGAATGTCGATATTAGTGTATTCTTGCCTTCCACGCATGCGGGACAAACTAAAAAGCACCATCCAGCCCATAACTCAATTTTGTAAAAAAATTGGCGTTAGTGGGTTTTTGAACTCCCTGTGTACCAGACGTTGAATCTGGGCGTAATGAATTTGCAGCCTCAAAGGTTACTACTTGAGCGAAACCTTACTTTTTAAGGCGAATTTAATTTTTTTTTCAATATAAAAGAGAGTGACAAGCAGATGGGAACACTATCGAGGTACTTAGATAAATTATTTCATTAAATATAGAGTAAACGACGATTTTAATGTTGCATCTCTCTCCTTTATTAGATGAAGAAAGGGATGACAAGTATCTTACTCATTTGGGCCCTTGTAGACAGCTAAATCCAATTGTTCACAACAGATAATGAGATAAGCATAAGAAATGTACAATGCTTTAACTAAATCACACCCAGAACTTCTAACATGTAACCCACTAACATATAACAAGAAAATTAGAAACGTGTTAATATCTTCAATTTGATTAAATAAACTTATAGCCTATGTGTATGAATTAATCAACCTATATTATATTTGTATTCTATAATTTTGAAATATATATTAGTCCTACTTTTCACGTGATATATTATTCTTCTCTAGTGTTAATATTATATTATATAATTCCATTGCCGCTGTAATTATATTTTAGTTCCTATTTTATTTTACTTATTTATATTATTATTATTTTTTATTTTAATATTAGACCTATATCTGAACTGCGACCGAGCACGAGCGCTGCTCATTCGGTCTCAAATTTTGTTAATACTACTGTATCTTCTTTTTATATTGCTTGTATTATTTTATTTATATTTCTCTTTGTTTGTTTTGTAATTATATTTCTTTATTCTGTATATTTGAATTTAAATAAAAAAAAAAGAGACCGGTAATTATTTCCAACATAGCGTAAGTATGGGATAAGGAGATATGAAGTAACATAAATTGACAATGAATAATTTTATTACAATAAATAATATGAAAATACAAATGGGACGTATAGCAATTAGTTGATGATTATTGCCAGGATTCAATTTTATAATATCCACAGGAAATTAAGAGACTTCATGAAAGTCACCACAGTCTAAATAAGTACGGAATTCATTTATAATTTATCAATGGCGATGTGATGTGATTTGTGTTTTTTTTTTCTTTTTGAATCTAGATTAAAATTGCAAGTTTCTTGTTTATGTTAGTTAATTAGTTAGGATAGAATTAATTATGACACTTAATCACTCATTTAAAGTTTGTGTGACTGCAACCTGTGTATATTTTTGTGTGGCTTTACTTTGTTTATAGAGTTTCTCTCTCTCTCTCTCTCTCTCTCTCTCTCTCTATTTCTTGTGTAGCTTTATTTTGTATATAGTGTATTTTTTTCTGTTTATTTCTATTATTGTATTTGTATTCCTGGTGTTGTGGAAGAAAAGGCCTGATGGCCTTAACTACACAAGAATAAATAAATAAATAAATAAATAAATACATATATAAACAAACAAACAAATAAACAAGGAAACAAACAAATAAATAAACAAATAAATAAATAATAAATAAATAAATGACAACGGTTGCTAAACATCTGAAGTCTGATTAGTGCAATATGTAGCTAAACAGCGATGTATGTAATGGAGGGGAAAGAAACTGGCCACCCTAGCCCATTATCTCCTGGCCTATTTGCCTCGTAAGTAGTGCCTTGCCGTATTGGTGCCACTTGTGAGGATCAGACCTGTCTTCCGACAGTTGACTAAAGTTGAATTAAAAAAGTTTAGGACTCCACTCATAGTGGAATGACTTTTCATGAACACAGTGGAAGTAATAAAAGTGTGCAAAAATGTTGCAGCTTATAACTTGGCTAGAGTACAAAAAAATGTAACAGCATATTAGTCTCAAATGGATACTTTCTTAGGAAAAAATAATTTTCCCTAAATGGCAACACTGTTTACTGGATAAACACTATTCGTAAGATTCTGAATTTTACTCTTATCATTAAAGAAACTGAAACAATGATTTGTCCCTTTGAAATCTTTCAGTGGGTTTCTCGAAAATTAAGAAAACACAATAATAATAATAATAATAATAATAATAATAATAATAATAATAATAATAATAATAATAATACGTATCTTTATTTCCTTCTATTAGGAAGTATCATTTAGCCCCATTATCTAATTAACTATGCACTTGATTTCACAACGCATACTAGGATTTTTATTTATTTTAACGTATTCCATTACTCCCTGCATAGTTTTATCACTTCCAGTCTGTATAGTAAGGTATTTCTTGCCAACTAGGTTTTAATTTAGAGTTCTCGTTACTTTGTTTTTCTCCAACTTATTTTATTTCATAACTTCCACTTATATATCTGTAGTGCTCGGGAAAAGTGACATAAGTCAGTTTCCAGAAACCTTTTTTTTTTTTTTTGATAATTTATTGACAACTTACACTGGTTTATGTCGATTTGATTTTTTTCTGTATGAATTATTGTAATGGGAGAAATACTTATGTATTTTTTTCCAAGCGAGCAGATGTTCTGTAAGTTGTCAATAAATTATCAAAAAAGGTTTGTGGAAATTGACTTGTGTCACTTTTCCCAAGCATTGCAGATATGTTGTTATAAATCCACTAGAATACTGCAGAAAGCGTCGTTTATATTCGACTGGTCGGAGAACAACCAGCGAGGTTGAACATGCGACCGAATATCCGATTTTCAAGCGGTTGCGCCTAATGATTTGCAGTCTAGACAGAACACCAGGCGCACTTCACCATACAAGAACTCCGATGACATTTTCTAACTACACAAATGGAGTAACAATTGAAGGAAATTCACTTTTTCTAATTAAAAAAAGTGTTAGCTTGAAATAGTTCTATAATTGATAGACATTTTGGTACATTTATATTAATAATTGAAGGGCTCAGAGCCAAAGGCGACTAACCCACAATTACAAAATGAGTAAATAAGAGTTGAAATTGAGAGGATCCTGACAAAAATGATTGGTTTCACAATTTATTAATTGGTCTACATTGAATAAATACAAAAAAATATCACGAATCTATAACAACAATGTATAGTTTTGAAAAAAAGCTTAATAATGAACAATATAAAATTGTGGGTTGGTCGCCTTTGGCTCTGAGCCCTTCAATTAATATACAGGGTGTTAAAAAAAGTTTCAATATTTTAGGAGGTGCTAGTATGCATCAAAACAAGAAAAAATTGTTTAATAAACATGGGTCCTACAGCACATACTTTCTGAGATCTGAACACTTGTTCATAGGAGGTGCTCATTGTGACGTTCATTCATGGCAATGCATTCCTCTGCCCTTTGGCGTAAGGAATCACGCACTCTTTGAAATTGATCTGGTTGTTCTTGATAACCAAAAGTCTAGGGGTTTTAGATTTGAGGAACGTGCAGGCCAAGGTGTGGGGCCTCCCCAATCAATCCAGCGGTCCTGAAACGTCAGCGTCAGGTGTTCACGCTCATTGCGGAAAAAATGTGCTGATGTGCCATTATGCATGAACCATATCTGTAGTCTTTGCTGACATGGCACATACTCCAGCAAGGTAGGCAATACGTTAATAAGAAAGTCCTGATAACGAGCCCCAGTTAATCTCTGTGGTAGCACGTATGACCCTTAATCTATCGCCAAGAACGCCTGCCCATACGTTGATTCAGAATCGGTGATGATGCCTTGTTTCTTCAACTGCATGGGGATTTTCATCAGCCCACACATGCTGATTACGAAAATTCACAACATCATCTCTGCTGAACTCTGCTCATATCCGCAACCAAACTTTTCTATTCAGCATTCCTTGCGACGTATCAGTATTCCATGCCAGAGGTGTCAACTACGGTGTGATTATCTGGTAGTCTGCTGTATTGTAGGGCAGAAAAATGCATTGCCATAAATGGACGTCACATTGAGCATCTCCTATGAACAAGTGTTCAGATCTCAGAAAGCATGTGTTGTAGAACCCATGTTTATTAGACATTTTTTCCTTGTTTTGATGCATACTATCACCTCCTAAAATATTGGATGCTTTTTTTTTAACACCCTATATAAATCAACTAATGAACACCGGTAACCACAAAGGAAATAAGCGTAATGCATAGATGAAATCTGACATGTAAACAAATAAAAGAATAAAATAAATTACAATTAAGTTACTTAAGAATAGAAGAGCAAATAAGTACGTAGTTACTATTGTAATGTTCATACTTCAAACTCAAATTGCATACGATACTTCTAAAAGAATGATTGTTAATATAGCTCGTGTTTTTATTCTAAGTGGATTTAGGCTATTATTATTTCATTAATAAATCATGTTTAAGGAGCTAAAAACTTACTAACAAAAATAAAACACTCTCAAGCTATAATGATTGTACTTTCATGAAATGTTGCTTCTGACGATACCTAACTGCAATACCTGAATGAATGAATGAATGAATGAATGAATGAATGAATGAATGAATGAATGAATGAATGAATGAATGAATGAACGAATGAATGAAAGGAGGAAATAACAACTGAAAGGTACACGATGATAATCGCGTCCTTACAACAATTTCTTGAAACTCCTGGATGGCTCAATGTTGTCTGTCTCATGATCCAGAGCCGTCCATCCGAGAAAGACTTGGACATTCGTTAAATCGAAAACTGGATCACTCCGCGAGCTTTGCATACTGTCTATGTACTATTATTTCTATTTTTCGTAACCGGTTTTGCACGGCTCTAACATCCACTGCATACTTTTTTTCAGTTTCGTACATTTGATAGTCCTTGTTTTTCCTCTTAGTTATAATCATGAAACTACCTAGTATTTTGTGCTTATTACCTCAGAATTTCTGCTCCTTTTCTTCGCAATCGATAAGTTGAGTGGATTTAGCGGTTTATAACGGCCAAGAACAAGCTGCCTTCTGTCTTGCCTTTTTATCTGAAGACAGAGCGTTTAGAATAGAAAGTGTGGTAACTCGGCAAGGGTGTAATGGGACTTTTAAATCCCCTAGTTTCACCACGGCAACTGAGCGAAACATTGGCGTGGCGATCGTTCTAAGACTCCAGTTTTCCTCTTAATACTGTGGACAGAGCAGGTAGAACTCGTTATGCTATGGAATTAAGGAGATATTTTTTGTGGTGTTCCGGTGATTTTTATTGTGCCGCTTATGTGAGCGAGTAGTAATAAGCCTAATTGTTTTGTTCCTGATGTAAATCCGGTTATATAATCTGTAAGGAAGAGACGTTTCTTTTATCCATCTAAAGCCTAGACTACTTTTCAGAACTGGTGTAGAGCAATTCCACGAAGACAGAAAACTCTATGCTCGTTATTATATCTGTAATATCCATTTTTCTGCGGTTTTGATTGTAAGAGCCGATAAATTTATTATTGTCGGTAAAGAGGTAGGACTTCCACGCAAGAACTGGCGACCAAGACCGTATGCCATAACACATGTTTTCTCAAACTTGCCTCGATATCTTAAAAAGAGAAAAGAAGAGAAAATATTCAACCAAGAGGACCTCAATCCTTTCTCAAAACAATGCACTCTTACCAAATACCATCTGGCTATGACCAATTCCATTGACGCTAAATAATCCAGTAGCTGACACAGTATCGTTAAATATCCGAGTAAAAATATAATTGGATGTGACACCCGAAAATCAGAAGAACGCCTTAGCTAATCTTGCGCTTGTGTGCATTTATGTGCCATTACTCCACACCAGAATGCCCAAAATTATGTCTAGTTACATTGATCTTAATTCCTTCCAGTGAATGAACTCCAGACCAGCATTTCAGCTGATTAGTGTGAGTTTTTCAAAATCGATATATTTTTTAGAGTCATAAACTGTGATGGGTTCGAGGAAAGTGAAAATACAAAAGAATATACAAGGTGAATGAACGACGTTGCAGATACGCTGAACTCCGCCCTGTACAAAGGATCCTAGCATTACAATATCTTAGAAAATATATTATTACACGTAATTGGCAACAGAAAGAACACGTTTGCCTAAGAAAGAACCCTTGAATTATTTACAGTGGCAATTCAGAGCACTCACGAAATATATTAATTCTTGTGGGATTGCAGATTTAAATATGTTCTGACAGACAAAATTAACCAGGATTCTCTAGAGTGACATTTTGGAATTAGAAAATGATTATCTTGTGACGCTTACAATACACTTTCTACATCTGAAAATTTTTCAATCTATGTGCCAGTTAAAAAATGTGCTGTATTCAAGTGCTAATTGTGAACTCCTAATTGAATCCAAGCACCTAGCTTCTACTTCATTAAATATGCATGTTTAATTATTAATTATTTTATAATAATAGCACTTTAGTCATAATTAACGTAAAAGTTATTTCGGTAACAAAAGTACAGTATAATTCTACTTTGCATCTGGTTTACAATTTTATTACATTTATTTATTACGTTTCTACATCATACGAGGTTTCTATTCGAGCATATGAGGAAGTAATAGGCCTAGATCTCATGGAAAAGTCGTTAATTTAATATTCTTCAATAAGTAGCATACAACTAGTTAATACAGTGCTACCAAATTGTTTTAATTTTACAAAACACAAAACAACCTAGATATTTCAAAAGATCAAATCTTACATTAGCATAGATATAATATCGAAGCTTAATTTATGGGTCTAAGTTGTACGTAATATTTTTTGTTCCCCTGAATTACGCATAAACCAGATACAACTGCAACTAATGACTAAATAGTAGATAAAACTATTAGTGAAGATAAAGTGTCTCCTTTATTATATAACATTCTTTCCTGTGTATAAAAAAAGTATAATTTCATGTCAATGCGTACTTTATAATGCCATAAAAATTAGATTTTGCGAAGCTGTGCTTTTTTTGCGTATTTCTGGCTGAAGCCGGTACAATGTTCCATTTTTCGGTTAATTATTATATTTACTATTCAGGGTTGTGTTATGTAACTCACAATTTGTTAATGTAATAATATTACATTTTTGAACTAGTAAAATATTGCAACAAAGTACTCTGCAATACATTCTTATCTAATATGTTATTTTTAAAAACCTTTTGTATTCCCTCGAATAGCGATCCTGAAACTGGGGACGGAAAACAGAGCTAGCGTCACTCGGCGACGAGCCGCTGAACTAGAAGAAGTAACGTCACTTTCTCTTCTACCCGCTCTGCTGAAGGTGTAATACCTACTTCCCATGTTCGAAATATCACACTTCCTACATTTCACCATAAATTGAAAAAAATCCAATTCACACGCTCTCGAATAAGCTACCATTGCTTTCTCCTCTAGTTAAGGTGGTGACGCAATCTCTCACCTTGACGTGGCATCTCTTGCCGGTGTAGCCGCGGCCGCAGATGCAGGTGTAGCTTCCGATGTGATCCATGCACGTGCCGCCATTGATGCAGGGTGAAGACTCGCACTCGTTGTACTCGTACTCGCAATGCTGGCCGGCGAACCCTGCAATAGTATCAACATGTTTGTAGCAACACATAGGGCGAGCGCTGGGGCTTAGAGATGGGAGGTTATTGGAAAATAACCGGTTATTTTGAAATTGATTTAACCTGAAGGAAGTTAACCGATCAAGAATAAAGGTTGGTTCACAATAAACCGGAAACGAGAATCAGAAGGAAAACGGAAACGGTAAAATTATTAAAATGTGTACATTTAAATGTGAGCATTCACAATTAACGAAAAGGTTGCCGGAGCCCGGGATCGGGAACGGAGAGTTGGCCAAGTTTCAACTTTGCAAATTAAGATTTCAGGTATAACTCCCTGTAAGGTTGATTTGAATAATTTCGAGGGAAAAATTGTTCCGGGGCCGGGTATCGAACCCGGGACCTTTGGTTTAACGTACCAACGCTCTACCAACTGAGCTACCCGGGAACTCTACCCGGCACCGATCCAATTATTCCCTCTATATCCACAGACCTCAAAGTGGGCTGACAACAGTCAAGCAATCAACTTCGAGTGCACACTAACTCCGTGTGACTTAAATTGTGGTTTTCTGTTAACGAACAGTGACGTGTATTATGCAAATCAAGATTTCACATATAACTCCCTGTAAAGTTGATTTGAATAATTTCAACTTTGGCGTTCACGTTTCCGATCACAGCCCACTAGATTCATTCTATTGCCATCTAAAAGCTATTTTGTCGTCGTATATTTTGTAGCAAGAAGACCGTGACATAACCTATGCATTATTTTGTTCTGAGCTGTGCATCATGGAGCAAGTTTTATTTGATGAGATCCTAATATTGAGTGTCGAGGAAAATCCTCACGTTTATGGTAAGCGGCGCCTCGTATAAAGATGAGAAAATGAAGGAGAATACATGGCTTTCAATAGCTGCATCTTTGAACACCGATCGGAAGCGAATCATATTTTATTACTGTATTGGTTGTATTACACATTACATATTCATGCTACAATTCAATAATTACTGTTGTGTTCATTTTTGTTCTATTACAAATGTTTCTTCTCTAATTATTTTACGTTATGGTAGACTTAAAATAGGTTGTGATAATAAAGATGCATGGGCATATTTATAGTACCATACCTAATGAAATGTTTCAGTTGAAATTTCGAAGTTGGTTAACCTGGGTTTATGTTGGCTGCCTTGTACTCATGAGAGAACGCCATTGGTCAATTATACACAAATAACATCAGAATGCGTAATATCGACTTTACATATCGTTATTGACATGCATATCGATATGCGTAGTCGTCTACGTTCTCGGTTTATTGTGAATCAAAAATGTTCATATTCACGTCGTCTGCTTCTCGTTTTCATTCTGGTTCTCGTTCCCGGTTTATTGTGAACCAGCCTTAACCAGTTAACCGGTTATTTTTCGGTTATTATTTTTTTAAGAAAATTTTATAATCAGGAAATTAGTCAGGAAAACAAAATTAGAAATTATTTGCAATAGAAATCAAAGAACAATTTGCAATCAACTGTAAGCCAACCAGAAGGTAGCTAAAAGAACGTCATTAGGTGCTGAAGATCATCAATGACGTCCCTAAACAAAATATAAAAAGTAATAAGAGGTTATGAAATTGCATTTAGTTAATTACTTCACTCCATTAGCGTTATAGGTAAGATAAGTAAACAAAAACACAAACTGCATAATTTTTTACAGTTTGGTACATTTCGACGGGCACTATTTTCCTGCAACCAATAAATACTCAAGTGAAAGTTTCTCACTGTTCGAAATGCTCCAATACCCCCAGATTTACATTATAAGCCAATCAGAGAAAGTCAGCTATTAAGATAGGCATTTATTATTATCACTGAATCAAAGTCCAATTTCGTTTTGCCTTCTACGGACAGATGAAGTGAATAAAGTAGTAACCCATACCCCATCTGTAAATGGCCCACGAGACAATTTGTATACAAGTTTGATTACATAGGCCAGGGGTTCCCAACCTTTTTTAACCGACGACACACTTTACTGAACGCCCACGATATCGCGACACACTTATTCGTTTTTATTAAAAATAATGATATAATAATAACGAGTAGTTTTCTTCTGTAGAAAAAGGTGGTGGATCTCTGTGTAGAAATTTTTGTAGCCGTCGAGGAGATGGTTACTGTTCACTGCACGGAAATTTTGTCGTTTTTAACCTCCTTTTCGTCCAACTAATACTTTCAAGGTCTAAGCGGAATTCAAAGAAAAATAATATTAAAATAGTACATTATGCAACGAGCCTATAATGATAGTAATTAAGAAGCGAGTATGGATGTTTATGAAACGAGCGCAAGCGAGTTTCATAATTTTTATACGAGCTTCTTAATTACCATTATAGACAAGTTTCATACGGACTTTTTATGCTCGACCATATTTCTAACTTGAAATTATTCAGATGTATACATTTTATTTGTATCTGACAACATCGGAAGTGACCTTGTTCTAGATCGTGAATTGTGAGATGTGCGCAGACGCGAAAGTATTGATTTTTTCCGAGGAACAATAATGTCATTGACCTTGGTGTAATCCCGTTAACCTTGGTATAACCGTGATTATTGAATTCGACATTGAAAAACGAGATGAGGAATTGAATTTATTTGAATATTATTTAAAATTAACGCTAATATTATAGTAACAGAACATAACCTTCTGCGACAGTATTGGATTTCCAGCCTCCGTGACTTTTCGCTAATTCTCTTTTGATTGCATATCCGAGAATAATCGATACTTGCGGTTTTATAACGGTACAAAGCTGACTTGTTATTGGCTGAACACCCGTAAGCTGAGTTGTCATTGGCTGAAAACACCTGTACTTTAATGAGTAGGTGTACTTTAATGACATGCATTAAAGGACTGCTATCAGGTGTATAATTACTACATTTCGGCATGGTCGAGCATTAACATAGTTATTAACATATATCCCGGTTCCATGATACAAAATGTAACAAAAAGGTGCCGGAATGCCGTTCCAGAGCGTTCCGTCAGAAAAGAGCAATAATAACAGTTTCTATGTAGTGTCGGACATCCAGAGTTGTAAATAGGTAGATGTTAACACGCCAAAAAAAAAAAAAACAAAACAACAACTTGAGTGGCATTAGAAAAAAAAAACAAAGGTATGTGTCAAAAATCTCAACCTGTCTATTCTGAATGTCAGATAAAAGATTTTTATTATCGTTCTTGGAAACTCACCTATGTGAAGTCTGCGCTTGGTGGGTTGCATAGAGTTTCTCTATACGTGGCCTTATGATTCACAGACCAACGCGTAAATCATATTCAAGATGCAGCAGTCTGTTACTTTGTTTAGAGTTCACTATTTTTATGGTAGAAAATGCTGATTCACATAAGTATGACGTTGAAAACGGCAGTTCTAAATGTCATTTTAGTTTATTCTGCACTATCGACTGATCTAACAAAACATTTTCGCATATAAGACAATCGGGATTTTGTTCATATTCATCTCCACGCCACGTAAAGCCATATTGCAAGTATTCATCACTATATTATTTACGAAACGCAGAAAGCTTACGTTTTTGCGAACCTTGAAGGGAATTTTCGATCACATTATTTGAATTAGCACTGATGTCATTTAACCCAGAACTTAATACAGATTGAGTTTTTCGAATTAAAAGTTTGTCCATAAACATCTAAATAAAGCAATTTTGATAAAATAATCGCATTATCACCCTCTCACATGTATATACTGAAACTGACCAATAATATGTTCTGATGATTCTAAGCTCTGTTATTACTACAGAGGTGTGAAAGTTATTAGAATAATCTTAATTTTAAAGGTATTTTAATAGTTCCTCCACAAATATTAATCGAATTGATGAATATTGGTATACATTACTATACTGATGTAGGATATATTTACTACTAACAATGCCGGAAAGCATTGTTGTACATTGGTATTTTTCTTATTTTACAATTGTTATGGGAATTAAGAAATTATTATATTATGTTGGCGGAATTGGAAACATAAAAAATTATATACACAAAACAGATGTATACGTTCATTTGAACCTTCAAAACAATGTAAACGCAAAGAACAATTTGTTTAAAGCATTTCTTAATTAATTTTTGATGTTTCCAATTCCGCCAACAAAATATAATAATTTCTGAATTCCCATAACAATTGTAAAATAAGAAAAATACCAATGTACAACAATGCTTTCCGGCATTGTTAGTAGTAAATATATCCTACATCAGTATAGTAATATTATATACCAATATTCATCAATTCAATGAATATTTGTGAAGGAACTATTAAAAAACCTTTAAAATTAAGATTATTCTAATAATTTTCACACCTCTGTAAATGGGAAGAGTAAATGAATTACTAAGCATTGTTCACTATCATTCGAATTATCGCCAAGCAGAAAAAATAAACTGAACATTGTTGCAGGTGTTAAAATTTCATTGGTAAAGTCTGTCTCAAAATAAAATTTACCATATCAAAAACATCGTTGTAAATTAAAAAAATGCGTTGTAAAGAGGCTTCCTTGATGGTATAAAATTTAGTTTTCAAATCCAAAATTTCGCGACACACCGGTTGGGAACCCCTGACATAGACTACAAAATAATAAAAGGAAACATTTGATTCGGTGTATATTTAAACAAAAATAACCGGCGTTTGTGTTATTATGGAAAATAACCGGTTATCAGGTTGAACCGGCAAGCAAAAAACCGGTAATTAATCGATTAACCGAATGGAAATAACCGGTTATTTTTTTCCCATTTCTACCGGAGCTTCCAGGTTATAAAGTCCATAACAAAATGTCCACAAGTACAAAAGTTCCACAACAAAATGTCCACAAACTAAACAGTCCAACATTTGAAATCCTACATACAATTTGTCCATGGTGTGAAAAAGCCCGACATCTATGTGGTTCACCATATTATAAAGCCCATCATACAAAAAGGTCCATCATACAAAGTTGTTCAATATAGATGAGTTACTAACTAACCTCCCGGCTCTGTTGTCAGACAGGAACTTGCTGGAGTTCATAAATTATCGTAAGTCTTCCACAAAGAAATGCAGTAATCAGAATGGTTCCCTATCAGCAGAAGCTAAATCGTCCTCCACTTCCTCAATCAATAAGAGAAATTGACATTGTTGGACCCTACGACAAAACATTGAGGGGAGAAAATTGTATGTTCTTTGATTCAGGTGTTAATGATGAAGACGAGTGTTAATGTTTGCCAGCGATAGAAATTTAGAACTTTTGGCTGCCAGTGACACGATTTTCAGTGATGGTACGTTCAAGACTGTACTAAATCAATTCTTTCAGCTTTTCACAGTGCATGGGATTGTTGGAAGTTTTGTATAGTAGTTTGTAGTTTTAGTATATTACCTAACTGCAAATAACACTGAAAATACTTACCGCACTTTATGTATGATGAGATTTTTTTTTAAACAATAGATGTAGCTTTTGTATTACATATGTAATATGTATAATATAATTGAAATGACAATAAATTTCTCGGCACTTTCTTTGCACTTTTCCTTGTCGGACATTTTAGGGAAATGGACGAATTTATTTGTGGACATTTTTAAACGTAGGACATTTTTAAGAAGAGGACTTGCTAACATTGGACTTTTCAGGTAAGGGCATTTTTATGGCATGGACGAATTTTCTATGTGGAAATTTGTAAACGTTGGACATTTTCGTAGAAAGGACCTATTGCAAAGTGGACCATATCTCACTTAACCCTACCGGAGATCCCTTGCGTGTCGGATTGAAATCAGCCGAAGAGTCAATATTACAAACCTCTTGACAGTTCTAATGGCTAACTCACACGTTCAATTATAACGTCATTATTTGGACATAACGACAGCATTACTGATCATGGTAGGTCTTTAAGAGGCGTTTCCACTTTTCCTAATGCTCTGGAATAATGAGACACAAGCAACAGTTGCCAGTCAGCCAGATATGCTGAAGATGAAAGGCAGGAATAAAATGTGTGCGTACAACCCTTGTGCGCATCTCCCGCTGTGGGACCGGAAGATATCGGCAACTATCGGCCATTTCATCAGTTGTGTTCAGGCGTTGCATTTCGATTGTTTATATTATTTTGTGTAGTTTTGGTGCAGTTCGGTCAGATTTTTAGTATTCTCATATATTTCCTGTGTGTCGGAATTGATGAAGTGGTCTAATGAGAAAAGGATAGAGACCTTAGAAGACTGTGGAAAATATCCTTGTCTTTGGCGGTCCTCAGGTCCGAATTGTAAGAACCAGCAGAAAAGGGGGATGCGCATCAATTTTTGGAAAAGAAAGTATGGACTGGGAACTAGAAAAAAAAATCGACCAGGTTCTCTTCTATCAAGACCCACGTTTGATCTCTTCCTCTGAGAGACTCAATAATAGACAACTTTGGCACATATCGGTCAAAGCGTATAGATTTGTATAGAGAAACATACATACATACATACATACATACATACATGGTATTTAGTATTAGTAGTATTTATTTCTTTAACCTGGTAGAGATAAGGCCGTGAGGCCTTATCTGCCCTCTACCAGGATATTCCAACTATAATATGAAGAATAAAATTACAATTAGTATTAAATTTACAATTACAATTACAAATAAAATTACAATTAGTATTAAATTTACAATTACAATTACAATAAAAATCAAAATACGAAAAGATTACTTGACTAATTAACAGGGAAAGGGATTTGGAGTATTATAAAGAATGGTGAAACGCAGTATAGATATTCGTAGCTCAGTGACTGTCAAGTGAGCTGCGTCACGGCGCATGGAAGAGTACAGTCCACTTCATACAAACTTACACGCAACGTCTGTAAATATATTTCAGAATAAACAAATGGAATAGTTTAATGACATATAGTGACCTACATACATAATCTGCATTTCTTTTTGAACTACATGTGCTTTTCTTCGCAACGCACAAGACACCAATAAACAACATTACAAATATACATAATTAAATATGAACCTCTGCATCTTCGCGTGTCAGTGGACATATTGATGTTGATAGACAGTTGTCTTCTGTATGGAACTCGCCTCTGAATATGTAGATCCAAACGAAATGGCATTTTCAATTAATGCTATGCCTTGTTATAATAAATTGTAAATATTATTTTTCAAATTTTCAAAATCAACTTTGCTCTGTTGCAAGGAAGGAAATTTTGTAACGTGGAAAAACTCCGCTCTCCATCTGCAGAGACAAATAGAGAGTACTTGAAACAAGACACGTCAATTGAATTCACATGTTGAATGACGTCATTGGGAAACGTCTTTGTTAGTACATCTGAAATCCGACTAAGAATATCGTATCCATAATTTTTAATCAAAACTTTGTTCATTTTTTCACCAACACGTTTTCCTACTTCACCTTCTACTGCACTCAGTTTATTTACAATAGTCCTCATAATATTTATTTGCTCAACTAGTTCTACTCCTGACTTTTCTAATTGAATAATGGCATCCGGTAAATATCCAAAATTTGACTTAATATCTATGACTTCTTTCTCGATTGTTTCATCATTTAGCAGTTCCTGGCGTATTTGAATCGCAGCCGCGTCATCGGTATCGAAAGACTGGACCACTTTCTTCACAGATTGGAGGTGACGTGTGTAATAATTGCAAGCTTCTAACCATGACCCCCATCTCGTAGGAACTGGACATGGGGGAAGCGACAATTTAGGGAATTGATTCCTGAATTTTGATACTTGATCTGGAGGTTTTACAAATATAGTCTTTCAATACTGTATTGTTAGTTGGTTTCACTTTCGGCATTGTACCTACTACTCTGAACTGCAAACCTGCACGTTGAAGTTCTTATGCGACAATTGTCCCGTTTACCTGTTGTTGACGTGTAGAGACCTGCGAGTATGTCATGGAGGGGAGGACTTGGTATAAAGGGTTGTAAACAAATGACTGTGTAGATGCCAATACTAGCTTTTACTACTCCAAATTCCGTTCCCTACTAATTAAAGCTAGATAATTTATCATAGAAAAACAAAGAATATTTTAGATTTACTGAATTATAAATTAAACCTAGAATAACAAAATTGTATAGTGATGAAATTACTGGATATTGAAATATTTTGTGATAGATTAAGGAAACTATTTACAAGAAATCATTTACTGACCAAGTGCCTAGTAAGTTTGCGTTTGAATTCAATTTTATTTCGACAGTCCCTGATGCTAGCAGGTAGCGAATTCCAGAGTCTTGGCAGGGCTATTGTGAAAGAAGATGAGTATGAGGAGGTGCGATGGGATGGTATTGTTAGTATTGTTTCATGGCGAGAGCGTGTGTTCAGATTGTGGTGGGAAGAAAGGTAAGTGAAGCGAGACGACAGGTACGAAGGAATAGAAGAGTTCAAGATTTCGAAGAGAAAGAGAAGTGAATGTAAATTTCTTTTCTTATCTAGTTTAAGCCAACCTATTGTTTCCAGGGATGGGGTAATATGATCATATTTACGAACATTGCTTACAAAACGTACACACAAATTATGAGCACTTTGAAGTTTCGTTTTGTTGTCGCTGGAGAGGTCAGTTAGTAAAATGTCAGCATAGTCAAAATAGGGAAATACAAGCGTCTGCACAAGGGACTTTGTTAAGCAAGAGGGGAGATGAACGTCCATCCTTTTTAGCACATTGATAATAGAATATAGTTTTTTGCATACATACATACATACATACATACATACATACATACCCACATTCACTTTTATATATTAAGATATATATTAGGGATCAGCGTAGTGTCAGGTCACTAGTTAAGTCTAGGACCAGTTCAAGCAATTTATGAATAAACGTCGCTAATAATTTCTCTTATATAATATTATAGAACATTAATACTCGTATTTAGTCATGTAGAATATTATTAAAATCTGAAATGTTTAAATTGTGGTAACTCCATTCAGTCGCTTTCTCCCAGATGTTTGATGAGAGAATATTCACGAATCCCTCTTCCAGAGCATCAGAGATTAGAAAGAAAGGAAAATTAAAGAGACGCGAATATTACATTTTTATCGCGTGTTTATTCGTTGAATGCTAAAACGGAATTTCTTTGATTAAGAAGGCTCTTCAATTTGGAAGACTTCTACGTTCGTGATATGAGAGTTCATTTCGAATTAGAGTGCAACTAGTACAAAATAATGTAAATGAAGCGCCACTCCACGCATTCTTCGTAAAGGAAGTACGTACAAAACACGTTGGCATAATAAATTAAAGGCATACGCAGTTAGTCAAAATTCGTTATTGATTGTGAAGGATGACTAGATTAAAAACCAGTTTGAGAGGAAACCATTTCGCACATTAAACACACGTCACTAAGTACCATTCACTGCTTTGTCATCGATACAGATAAGAGTGAACTGTTTTATACCGACATTTTTCCAACCGTCGTTACCATCACCATCACAGTCACTAGTAACAGAAACAACGACAGCAGTCACACAGTTTATGAAAATATTGCGTATTTATCGCACAAGTAACAATTGACACATTCCATTACAGAGTTGTATATTTAGGTCTAACTGGCAAGTTTTAGACGAACATAATATCGACACGACGCACAGAGTGCAAATTTCCCAATCTAGGTAGAAAAAAATCATATTTCGACTTGTTTAGTTAGGCATAGGTGAATATGAATTCGTGTTCTTTAACATTTGGAGAATGTTGTGAGTAATAGCTTTTGCTGTTTTATCAGTGGCAAGCTATGTATGTGTACAAAGGTATGAACAATGAGTTCTTTCTAACACTTCTATCTCCTGTTCAGTCGTAGACAGAGAGGCAATTTTAGTGATTTTTTTGTGTTGTGAGATGTGGAATCTGTTCAGATAGGTACGTTCTTACTCAGGCCTGCAGAACTGCAGCTCCTGAGAGCACTGCTATACAATACGCTATCAAGAATTACAAGTGAACAGTTAATAAAATCCTTAGGAACATACCTTTAGAAAGTAAGAGAAAAATGAACGAGGGAAAGAAATAAATTAAAAGACATGTAAAATAAATTTTAAAATGTACTTGTGCTAATAATCTAAGAAGGTCTACATATGTGTAGCGTCCTATTACTAGTAAAGCCGATTAAATCCACTTTTTGTGTAAAATAAGTTAAGTACAGTCCCCGACATGTCTTTCCGTGCTCTGTATTTTACTAAAATGAAATAAGTCCGAAATGTTGCTTGCAGGCAACAAATCAATTACATTATATGAAGAATTTATTATGATTTTTCGTGCATTAATAAAGTTTTAATTCCTGTTTTTACAAAACTTGTATTACTGGTCTTAACTGGTTTTACTAATAATAGGACGATAAATAAATTGTACGTTGATAAGTGAGTGATAGCTATATGACCGGATGTCAATGCTTTCATTCAACATTGTAACGCACTCCAGCCAAATAAATATATAAATTAATAAATATATATAATTAAATAAGTAAATACATATGTAAATAAGTAAGTAAGAAAGTAAGAAATTAAGTAAGTAAATAAATAATAAATACGTAAATAAATAAGTAAGTAAAGAAGTAAATAAATAAATATATAAATAAATAAGTAATTAAGTAAATAAGTAAGTAGGTAAAAATAAGTAAACAAACAAATAATACGCGTACTGCATTTTAAAGAGAACTGGAACATGGCAAAATCTAAACCCGTGAAGGAATACTACTTCCAAAGGAAATAGTAATATGATTATTTTGTTGTTGAAGACGAAAGAATTGCTCGTTTACTGTGTCCCATCCAATTTATTTCCAGTCGTCATTTCAATATTAAACTACATTTCAACAAAGTCCATATTAAGAATTATGGAATGCACAAACTTTCGGGTAAGTTCATTATTACGAACTGTATATTGATTATTTATTTATATACTGTAAAATTAAAGACGTCACTCGTTGTGTTCATTTTGAATTGAAATTAATAGTGACTTTCAAGGTTCATTACTTAAATGCTATAAATTTATGTTTTCATAGGTGATGATTGGAGAAAAGTTTACGAAAATGTAAAGCAAGTTAGGTGCAAAGAAATCTCAAAGAAACTACCGACAGGAAATCTAGCATAATTGTAAAACTTGAAACGAGATACCGCATTATAAAAACGATGAATTTATTACAATCCTTTTTGAAAATTACATGCGACCACTGATGGACCTTTGGCGACAAGAGAAGGTAAATAACTCTACGCGGAAGTCGATCATCCCAAATAGAAGTGGAGTGAGGGTGACGTCATATTTCCCCTTCTTACGAGTTCTGAAGGCCTGTTCTTATTAATGTAACTTCAATTACAAGTTTGTAAAGTATTTTTATTCTTACAGTGCGGTTTAAATATTACAATAAAAAAATAAAGTTCTCCAAAAAGGGGTGGGCAAAATAAAACTGGCCAGCAGAAAAAAATATATGAAATATATGAATTTATATGTTTAAGACTGACGCGGAAATGACTCTGACAATGCAGGAAGCCGTGATTTCGGTGCAACAGTGGGTTGCTGTCACATGTCCGCGCATGCGCATCTACCGTTTGTTCTGTCCTGAGTTTCTCTGTGTCATTACGTTTGAGTGAGAGAGAGAAGCAGACGTGTTTAGTGGCCAGTTGAAAGCAACACAAAATGGTGCTCACGATAAAACAACGCGTGTTCATTGTCGAGTGTTATGCGAAGCACAATTCATGGAAAAGGTGTGCGTTGAGCAAACAGTTCCTGTTTGCGCAAGTTTCAGACTGGACGTGTTTTGGCAAAACCTCCAGTAAAGGCTGCAATGGAAAACTTAGTGAAAAATGGCGTGAAACGGGCTCTGTAGCGAATAAAAACCGTAACTATCCGAAAAGAGTTTGAACACCAGAAAACATTGCTCGAGTGCAGGAAAGCCTGGAACAGAGTCCGACGAAATCGCAACGCCGTTTATCTGTGCAATGGAAAATTATTTAGTTCGAATATACTCCTTGTAACGGGATTGTGTATATCATGCAATGCAATTAAAATTATGCAATAACCTCTACAATGTTAGGTGCAATAAAGATGACTAATTACGTCTTAACTGTGTCTCAGTTCATTAAAGCATATCTTCCATATATCTAACTTTGCATTTCAAGCTATTCTTTTATTATTTATTTATTTATTTATTTAACCTGGTAGAGATAAGGCCATCAGGCCTTCTCTTCCCCTCTACAACCAATAAAGGTTAGTACAGATAAAACGTAAACAGCATATTCACTCGGTACAGACTACAGAGTGCAGCCTCATAGCGTACTGGAGGGAAGGAGTGGTGGCAGAGGTCTTCAACGCTTAGCCAGAGTAGCCTATTGCTCGTGTGCATCGAAGAGCTCTGTTGTACAAAGAACACGGATTGGTCATCACTGGTTTAGAATATGAACTTCCATGTTTTTCCTATATCTAGTCCTGTGGCAAAATAACAATATGAGCAAAGTTATGAGTGTGTTTTCGCTTTCACTACCCTAGGTTTTGACGCGCCAGTTTAAAAAGACTGTCTCTTGTGATTACTTTAGAAGAAGAAATTCTTTAATTTCATGTTGGTATTTTTAGTATTGTGGTAATGGGTAAGTATACCAGTTTATTTATTATTTAGAATAAGTGCCTGCGTACATATTATATGAACTTCATTGCGACCTCTATAAAAGTAACTGTCACATTAAATTTAATTAAATTCGCAAGAGTTTTTTTAAGTCTGTCTAGTTCTATGCATTCTTTTTGATCCCATTGTGTAATAATAAGTGTATTCTTTAATTCCATTTTTTTTTTTTTTTGAGATTTCATGCGTTAGAAAAAAATTTTTTTCATAGAAGTAACTCCGCAGACCCGCAGACGCTGTATCTATTTGTGAAAAATAAAGAGTTTTTGAAGCGGTTATTGTGCACTAAACATTCTAATGAAACATCATATGACTATGATTATGTTGTGCACAAATATGATCTTGAGTGCAGCTCTGTAGATATGGAAGGAGAATTGCACAGAAATTAAATGTTTTCAACTATGAATTATGCAAGAGATGGAAACACTGCAATAGAAGAAAACGAAAAGTAGATTTCTAACAAACTGTAGTGCTGGGCTGAATGGAGAAAACACATTTTCTGACTTTTACACATCGAACCTGGGCCATCAAGAAGGCTAAGAAAATTGTTTACTGGAAGTGTAAATAAAACAAAAAGGAAACGTATTCAGTCATTTGTTGAAGAGGAAATCCTAAAAAAGTCTAGTGTTGTCAACGAAGGTTTCTCTTAGAGATTCTGGTAAACGGGATGCTGTGGAAAGGGTATACAAGAAAGTCTCTTAATCTGTTTTGCCCCACCAGCGTATAGGTAACTAAGTATGAATACTTCGCGTCGGTACCATTTATATAGCCGGACTGATTTCAATGACCTTCAAGCCAGCTAAAGCGTGAGATTCTGCTTTCTCCTTAGAGTTGGCGCTGACATCACACCAGCTAGCAGTCGACATAGCGGAAATATAACACATAATTAATAGACTACATCTAGGTACGTTATGTATTCAAATAAAATAAATTGGATCCATAAAATAATAAATCCGTCATTAACTGTAATGTCTAGACTCTAGAGTTCCTTTATAATGAGAGTTGAGACGTTGACCCCAACAACAATTAAAATATGTAATGATTTGATAGCACTGAAAATGGAAAAACAAAACTCTTACGAGAAGTAAAACCATATACCTTATATTATATTATATACAAATATTAAACGAATTCGATACTTAATTCTATAATGTATTATATTATTTTATAATATAATTTATTATATCTGATGGCCTTATCTCTACCAGGTTAAATAAATAAATAAATAAATTACAATGCAAAAAATATAGCATATATATATATAAACATTTATTATTACAACTAGTTTGCCACTGAGAAATAAAGAAAAGCTGTTAACTTGAATTTATTTGAAGCAAAGCGTTACTGGATTATGCAATAAGGTAGGCGATGTTTGGATTCTGTGTCTCAACTCTGTACTCTATTATTATCTTAGCGTATGCTCGATTACACCCTTAACCTATGCTCCTCTGTCAAAGTGAGAGTCCAAGTTTCACAACCATAAAGAACAACCGGTAATATAACTGTTTTATAAATTCTAACTTTCAGATTTTTTGACAGCAGACTGGATGATAAAAGCTTCTCAACCGAATAATAACAGGCATTTCCCATATTTATTCTGTGTTTAATTTCCTCCCGAGTATCATTTATATTTGTTACTGTTGCTCCAAGATATTTGAACTTCTCCACATCTTCAAAAGATAAATTTTCAATTTTTATATTTCCATTTCGTACAATATTCCCGTCACGAGACATAATCATATACTTTGCCTTTTCGGGATTTACTTCCTAACCTATCTCTTTACTTGCTTCCAGTAAAATTCCCGTGATTTCCCTAATGGTTTGTGGATTTTCTCCTAACATATTCACGTCATCCGCATAGACAAGCAGCTGATGTAGCCCGTTCAATTCCAAGCCATCTCTGTTATCCTGGACTTTCCTAATGACATACTCTAGAGCAAAGTTAAAAAGTAAAGGTGATAGTGCATCTCCTTGTTGTAGCCCAGAGTGAATTGGAAAACCATCTGACAGAAACTGACCTATACGAACTCTGCTGTACGTTTCACTGAGACACATTTTAATTAATCGAACTAGTTTCTTGGGAATACCAAATTCACTTATTTTATAATAATTTACACATTTTTAAGTTATGTTGTATATCTGTCAATTTTTAATCAATTTTTGCAAGAGCAGAAGCTCTCTGTTTGAAACTGAGTACACATGATTTTTGAATGTTAGAATTTTCGAAGTAATAATCCCGTCGACTGTTTGCATTGCAATTGATCAGTTACAGAACGGAGAAGCAAAATAGAAACTGCCTCCGGCGGCAGAATATCTAAATACGGCACTGCCAATTCCATACAGTGCAGTAGAAGCCTTGGGGCTTTTAATAATGATTTATCGAAAAGAGAATAATATATAGTCTTCCTACAACGACTGAGGTAAGAAAGGAAACAGTGATGTCTATCCAGCATGTATAATGTTGTGAGAGAGGTAAAACTGAAGTTCTATATCCACCGAAGCTATAGCAGTGACAGAGATCTCTGTAGGCGTAGGTATTGTGGCCTACACTATTCAGCGACTAGTGATTGTGCAAGGGCATGCAATAAAACAGTGCATTAATGACAGTGAACGCGGTGATGAAATGGGGCTGTGACGGCAGCAGAAATCAAAGTGTATGCAAATAAAAACTCCGCTCTGACAATATAAACCTCAGTAATTCACAAATATATGTTGTATCTTTGGTGCCATTGCATAGTTTATATGCGGACAAATTTCTATACAAATTCCTCGTCCTTCCTTTCAAAGATTTTGTTGTTCAATTAAAGTTCTTTATCGGGAAGAGACAAATCTACTATATAAAAGAGAAGTTGCGTTCACTGAAGAACGAACTCAGTATTTTCTTCCCACAAAAGTTAAAATGAATGTTGTGGCTATTAATGTCATTCCTGAATTTATATGGACTACGATAGATAGCAAAATTTCTAACTCAGCCCGAAATGTAACCAAAAAAGTATTATGTATGTGAAGCTACTCCAAAAACCATAAACGAAATTCAGTTGAGGTGAGAAGTAGAGAATGTTAGTCTACATGGATTCGGTCTATCACTGTTGTATGCATATATTAGAGCAGCCGTAGCGAGAACGTGACTCGCGAGACATTGTGGCTCGCAGTGATAGCTGTGCATTTCGCTTGCTTCTAACCTCCGCCAACCCCCACCCTCTCACTCACTGGAGTCAAACTCCGTTCCATTTGTATTTGTCTCTGACCTGCGAGTGGCATATATCTCTCTCGAAACCATGTACGAAAGTTCCAAGTAGGATGGGAGGACGCATTTTTTTGCTGTCAATATGATGAGAATATTAAATGCATGATTTGTTCACAAGTATTATGAGGAAAACGGTTGCATAACATAAAACGGTGTATGACTTGAGGCTTTCCCGGCGTTTGATGTAGAATAACTCTTCTCGGGTTCTCAGCCAGGTGAGTTGGAGATTAGCTTCCAAGCTTTCGACGGCTAGCTCTGCCATCTTCTTCAGGGACGAAGAAGATGGCAGAGCTAGCCGTCGAAAGCTTGAAGCTAATCTCCAACTCACCTGGCTGAGAACCCGAGAAGAGTTATTCTACAACATAAAACGGCATCATACTACATGTTACTGATGAAACATTAAAAGGTTAAGTATCATCATCATCATCATCATCATCATCATCATCAACATCTCTGTACGTCGGCCCTTTTTCAGCAGATGTACGAATAATGCGATTAGCTCTTCAATTTGAACTCACTGATTTACTACGTGATGTCAAATGAAAGCTAGATGTAAGGACTTGACAAATGTTGAACTTTCAAATCTTTGCCAAAAAATAAATATCCGAAACTTCGTTCTTTCCCTTGCTTTGTTGAAGCCATGTTCGCAACAACTTACGTTTGTGAAAAATTATTTTCAACAATGAAAATAGTAAAAACCAAATTTAGATCACGACTGACAGACAAATACCTTCGTGATGAACTACGACTGGCAGTAAGTGACATCATTCCTGATTTTGAAACTCTGTCGCAGAGACATTCTGAAGACAGTTAATTTTAGGTTGTGATATTGTGTCCTATGTTTTCTTGTTCATTTCTTTCTTCGTTACAGGTACTAAACATTAGTTTGTAGCCTTGTACTGTATAACATTTTAAGTGCTTGACGTAAGGAAAATGAAAACCGTTAATAAGTCAGACTTTACTTCCTCTTCGGGTGTCCGCCTCCTTCCATAGGTGCTATGCACGTTGCAGATTACACAGTGTCTCGGCGCACGATCGCATTTTCGCCACAGCTGTATTAGATTCTTTGAGCAACTCTTGTATATTGCCTATCCGCTTGAAGTGAAAGTATGGCAGATTAGAAAACCAGAAGGTCAAGCCGAAATATTTTTAAAGAAGCAGGGGATAGTGAACAGATGTCGCATTCGATTTTAGATGGAACTTGTGGAAGAATAGGCAATTCCAGTGACGGCAATACTGCCCGAAAGTTCTTTCGCGACCCAGGTAAGTCAACTGAAATTACTGGCATTAGTGAACAATTGACAAAAAGTTTTGTGTCATCCCGCGTGCAATATTATGCGGTAACAACAAGTTCTTGTTTTTTTTTTTTTTTTTTTTTTGAAATGAAAACCCATGCCACTACAAACGGAACCAACAACTGAATGGAGAATTTGCAAAACGACTTAAGTCCACATTTTGGGGGTTTTGAGTTGAGAGCATGATTATGTTACTGTGTGCAAGGGGCATCGTTTAGAAGCAGAATGACTTTAATCCACAATTTTTGTATAGTATTTCTTAGCAACAGAATATTTGGTTAATGGGTAAAACGACTTTAGTCCTGGACTTAAATTATTTTGCCTGTCAAGTACTGAAGAAACTTACATAATATCTAATTTTAATCATACAATCAGCTGACGAAGTGTTTTTTATCTGTTGTCATTGGTAATTCTTTAGTTGAGAAAGTTTATTACGTTTGAAGGACAGAGCATGAAAATGAAAAGCAATATGTTCAGTAATCCTGCTAAACTTGTAGCTGAAGTAAAAAGTATTGCAAAATGGAGCCAAGTTAAGTATCAAGAGAAAGAATTTTCTTGCTGTTACATTTGGCTACATGAAAAATGTATGCTTGCCTAAACACCAGTTCAGGATATGCACTACTATAGCCAGCTTACCGTCCAGCTTTCTCTGTGCACATCAATAAGACTAGTAAAATGTCCTTCTGTTCTACCATGAGCGACAAGCCAAGAAAAGTCTTAATGAGGTATGTAATTTTCTCCTGGACATTACTTCAATAACTGTGTCCCATCCAGTATTCTAAGAACTGTGGTTGTTTTGCGACAGTTGTCCGGAACAAAATTAGAACAACACACTAATCAAAGTCTTAATGGCAATAAGTGCTCAGAAACATTTTCTTCAACATCATACTTTTCTCCATCAGAGGTCTGTGCTCTTGTGATTAACAAATTGTTAAAAATAATGTTGTTCAACAATTGCATTAAGGTTATTTTATTATTTTTGTATAAATAAATTTAGTTAAACATGTTTATGTGTCAGTAACCTAATAATTATGCTGCATTGTTGAAGTTAATTTGCAGAACAACTTAAGTCCTGAAGATAATTAAATTTTTTAGGACTTCAAGAAGAGTACAAAAGTATGAATTTTTACACTAAAATGATTTCTCTTACATATAAAAAATTATACTGTAATAATATATAGTTCAGCAACGCCAAAAACAGTTTTATTTAATTTTCTCAAAACTACTTGTAGGGACTTAAGTCGTTTTGCAAATTCACAATTCAATTGTATTGTCAGAGGAACTCAACTTACGCAATATGTTGATTTTTTTGCTGATTTTATTAAGTTTCCTAAGATAAGTGATTTGGAGTTGATTGTGAGACGAAAGGTTTTTCAAGGCATTTATTTCATTTTGATTGTTTGTAACCCACAGTAATGCTTCGTTAATCCGGACTGATTGGGGATAAGCTGACCGGTTTAACGGAAGTCCGGATTAAGTGAAATAACTTAAAAGAACAGGAGAAAGCGTATTAAGATTCCCTTTATAGCATCAAATCACGTTTGTTATGGTGTATTTAAAGAGCATATGCCTAAATACAGTATACAGCACAGTAAGATGTAAATGAATACATACAATGCAGTACATACATAATACCCAAATCATGATGATGTGCCCCACGGACCAGGCTCTGCATCATTCGAAACTCTTGCTGCGGATCGTGGTTTGAAGTACATGTCTATATTCCTTTGGGACAGTTTGGAATGTACAGTATTTCTTTCACTAGTCTAATATAATTTGCGAAGGTGTCTCAAATATTCTTAGCCGTTACGGTGCTCTATAACGAATGCGATTGTTGACTTCTAGCCACATTTAAAACCTTGCATTATCGTTTTGCGTCTTACTTATACTTTAAACTTTTGTTTGTGTAATCTATAATAATATTTGTTTCTATAGTTTAATTACTTTAAATCAAACTTAATGGATTTTCTTTATTTTTAATACTATAGGTGCAATATTATAATTACTGTAATTCCATAGTTGTAATGTATAAAAGTAAGTCTTAAACAAGGTTCTTCAATTTTTTTTGCCTGTCCGGATTAAGCGAACTCCGGCTTATCGGGGTCCGGATTAACGAGGTTTTGGTTCTTTCTTCGAATTTTAAATAGCGATTTTTTCTAGTGTCTCGACTGTGCAAGATTTTAGGCGCGATACAACCACATTAACAAATTTTGTTCCTTTTCTATAGAGACTCCAAAATATACTTAGTAACTGAATTGTTGGTGGTTTGGAATGGAATAATTGTTGAAGAGTATTTGACACAGTTCTATCCACATGTTGTTAAGGCTCTTGAGGTAGGAATCTCTTACCTAACTTCAGTCCAGCTCTCTTCAAACTGTCTGTTGTCTAGCACGAAATAATTCCCTGTTTGCTTTCCGAATGTAAACTTGTTTGAGATAGAGTTTCCGCCTCGTGCTTGCCGCGTAGTGAATCGAGTGTAATTTGGAACTCTATTGCTTTGCGGTCAGAGAGGAATTCTTCTGGTAATACGCACCAACTTGATATTATTCTAACAGACAACACAGAGATAGAATAAGGAAACAGAGATCTACAGTACGCTGACAGAGAAGACCCAATTTGTATTAAATAAGACGAGAGCCAAGAAGGGAACGTTGTGATATTTTCTATGGTTATTTAGTTATATGTTATTCTATTGAACTTATGTGGAATTTTCAGTTCTGATTATTAAGTCGAACTTTGATTATTAATCCTTATTATCAGGGAAAGGGATTTGGAGTATTATAAAGAATGGTGAAACGTAGTATAGATATTCGTAGCTCAGTGACTGTCAAGCGAGCTGCATGGACGAGTACAGTCCACTTCATACAAACTTACACGCAACGTGCTGTAAACGTATTTCAGAATAAACAATTGTTATAGTTTAATGACATATAGTGGCCTACATACATAATCTGCATTTCATTTTGAACGACATGTGTTTTTCTTGGCAACGCATAAGACACCAATAAACAACATTACAAATATACATAATTAAATATCAATCTCTGCGTCCTCGCGTGTCAGTGGAAATGTTGATGGCTGATAGACATTTGTCTTCTGTATGGAACTCGCCTCTGAATATGTATGTTTTTCTGTCAGGAGCGGTTAAATTAAAGCCTTTATTTACAATATTATGAAATGTAATAATATGTATACATCGTATACTACAGTATTTACAATATATACAATATTTACAACATAGCCTATTACAGTATCATTAAATGTTGATCAAAATGTAGAACCAAACGAAATGGCATTTTCAATTAATGCTGTGTTTTGTTGATGAAACAATTATTCCTGCTGTGCCTTGTTATAATAAATTGTAAATATAATTTCCAAATTTTCAAAATACAACTTTGCTCTGTTGCAAGGAAGAAAATTTTTAACATGGAAAAACTCCGCTCTACATCTGCAGAGACTATTGGAGAGTACTTGAAACAAGATACGTCAATTAAATTCACATGTTGAATGACGTCATTGGGACACGTCTTTGTTAGTACATCTGAAATCCGACTAAGAATACTATACCTATCATTTTTAATCAAACTATGTTCATTTTTTCACCAACACGTTTTCCTACTTCATCTTCTACTGCACTCAGTTTATTTACAATAGTCCTCATAATATTTACTTGCTCAACTAGTTCTACTCCTAACTTTTCTAACCAAATAATGGCGTTCGGTAAATATAAAAAAATGACTTAATATCCATGACTTCTTTTTAGATTGTTCTATCATTTAGCAGTTCCTGGCGTATTTCAATCGCAGCCGCGTCATCGGGAATTGTTTCCTGAATTTTCATACTCGATCTGGAGCTTTTACAAATATAGTCTTTCAATTTTGTATTGTTGGTTGGTTTCACTTTCGGCATTGTACCTGCACTTCACTACTCTGAACTGCAAACCTGCATGTTGACGTTCTTATGCGACAACTGTCCCGTTCACCTGTTGTTGACGTGCAGAGATCTGCGAGTATGTCATGGAGGGGAGGACTTGGTATAAAGGGTTGTAAACAAATGGCTGTGTAGATGCCAATACTAGCTTTTACTACTCCAAATTCCGTTCCCTACTTATTATTTCACCATCTTTATTCTTGTTTCATAGGTCTAACTATTAGTAATGCGTAAATATTTTAAACCGTATTTTATTGCTTGCTTCTACACTTTCAAGTTAAAAAGGCATGGAAGAATTGGTCAAATATTATAGGGAAGGTAACTGAGTAATTGAAAATAGACAAAAAAATAACACAAAGACCTTATTTGTAGAGTGAATCGTAACTACTGTCATTAAGTTAGGGGATTATTCCTTGAGATGTTTCAAACAAAATGATTCAATACAATGTTGCTCATTTCTGCTCTCCTTTCGAGATAAAAAAATTCTTACATCAAATATTTCATAGCGTGTTTTGGAAAAGCCGTTCATTTAATTCCCAATATGCTAAGTCAAGTTAAGAGAGCAGTCTATTATTATAATACGTGATTGAAAAATTCTAGTTTTGTCCATTAAATGTGCAAAAATTTTATCTGAACAAATTCAGGGAACTTTTCGTTCTGAAAAGAATATTGAAATGTTACATTTGTTCGAATAAAATTTCTGCACATTTAAATAACCTAACTAAAACTCATTCAATTATTTATTATCATAATACTCTGCTCTCTTAAATTGATGGAGCATATTGGCAATAAAATTATTACATATTTGTTTATTTCTTCAATTATTGATTTATTTATTTATTTATTTCAAAGTACATAGGCATTTACTTACTTACCTATTGGCTTTTAAGGAACCCGGAGGTTCATTGCCGCCCTCACATAAGCCCGCCATTGATCCCTATCCTGAGAAAGATTAATCCAGTCTCTACCATCATATTCCACCTCCCTCAAATCCATTTTAATATTATCTTCCCATCTACGTCTCGGCCTCCCCAAAGGTATTTTTCCCTCCGGCCTCCCAACTAACACTCTGTGTGCATTTCTGGATTCGCCCATACGTGCTACATGCCCTGCCCAAGTACATAGGCATTACTGCCCATAAAAGCACCTTCTTAACATTTTTATTTTACAACAAAAAAAAAAAAGAAAACAGTAAGCTAAATAATGTAAAACAAATTTAATTTTGCAGCAGACTATTGTAACATATTATACTTAAAGCATGGGTAGACATAACGGCTCGGTTAGAAAAGCCAACGTACTATGGTAGGAACGATCATGATTTTAAAATGAAATGTAGGAAACAGAAAACGGATGTAGGTAAATTCTCATTTTTAAATAGAACTATAAATGATTGGAATGACCTACCTGCAGCGGTCTTTGAGGGCTGTCCTTCCTTAAGAAGATTCAAGAATAATTTAAAACGTTGTGTATAAAGTACAAATTAAAATTAAGGCAACATTTAACATTTAATTTTTTAAGGTGACATGTATTTACTTAGCCTGACGAGTTACTTCCTTGGTTTGAATTGTAAATTATTTAAAAATGGCGTGTAAGAGGGTCTTAGGCTAGAAATGTTTAGTTTAAATGTAGTTCTGCTTATAAGTACAGTATGCATAAGGGTGTAATTATTTGACTTATTTGAACTGTTGTATCAGTGAAGCGAGGTGAGTCAGTGAAGTTATGGTTTTACAGTGCAGTGAATAGTTCCGATCAGTGATAATTTATAGCGTCGATGAAATGTGTTCTATAGTGTCAGTGAAATGTGTGCTAAAGTGTCAGTGAAATGCGTCATAATGCCACTACAGTGAGTGAGATGAGAATAAAGTGAAAGACTATTGAAACTTATGTAGGGCCTATACATAATAATGTAGGTTGTAATGTATATTTATGTTTTATTATTATTGTGTGAAATTATATTGTGTATTCTTATTGTATTGTGTATAAAATTGTAGGCCTATTGTGTATTGTATAATTGTATTGTGTACTGCTTATCATTTCTTTATTGTGTATTGTTTATATTGTGTATACCACTGCCACGGGGTGCATGCCCACTTGCAGTGTAAATAAATGCATTAATTACTTATGGCTTTTAAAGAACCTGGCGATTCATTGCCGTTCTCACATAAGCCCGCCATCGGTCCATATCCTGAGCAAGAGTAATCCAGTCTACAATCATATCCCGTCTTTATTTTGTTGCTGGAACTCAGGATGACAATTCTGCTCTACTATGAGTTGACAGCGCTAATGAAAGATTTAACTGCCATTGTCGAAATGGGCTACTAATGTGAAGGAACTATGGAAAGCTGAAGACCAGGAAATTAAAACCCAAACCCGGGTCTTCGGAATAGATTGCAATACTGGTTCTGAATCCCTTTATTCCAAGTGACGACATGGACAAGATATCCGCAAGATCTCGCTGCAAAGAGAATCATCCTGCAAGCAACTACCAGCTTCTATTGCCCTCTTGGTTTGCTAAATCCAATCTCCATAATCGGAAAAATACTACTTCAAGACACTTGAAAGAGAGAAATAACTTGAGATGAACTGCAACTCTTGGACTCGCTGGCACAGTTGGATGACTCCCTACCTTCACTTCTTGATATGACCATTCCAGATGGACTGGTACCTCAAACCACTATCCCTATGAAATTGACGTTTTCTGTGGCTCTTCAGAACGAGCCTATGGAGCTGCTCTGGACATTCGGTCCTCTCGACAGAATGCCGTAGAAGGTCGGCTTATATGCAGTGAAGACGACTCGCTCCAATCAAAAGAGTAACACTTCCGAGACTAGATCTCCTCGCAGCCTTAGTAGGAGCCAGTCTCTTACATTACTTCTGCAAATCAACAGGGTTTGGTGCTAAAATGCCACTCTATGAACGGACGCAACCAGTGTTGCCAAGTCAGCGGTTTTGTAGCTAAATCTGGTGTTTTCAGGACTATGGTCAGCTACAGAATTTTACCGTCAGCGGCTAGCTATTTATTTGGCGTTTTTCGATGATTCCGGCAGAGGGAGACAATTTTTTAAATATTTTGTTCTGTAAGGATGTTATAATTGTTTTTATATGTACTTGCGGACAACAACATTAGTTAATCCTAACCAGAGATTAATATGTATTATCACAATTTTTCATTGTGCGAGTATAAAATATCAATGTTTTATGATAACTCGATTTCGTACAACCATTCCCATTACCTACCTCATCCATTGTTGTCGTACAAATAAGGTATGCCACATTCGTTAAACTCTTACAGTCTTACTAATAAACCGTGTATAGTTTTTATACGAGACTTATGCAGAGTTGAGACAGAAAACGTTACTAATAAACCGTGAATAAGCTATGGACATATAAACAGGCTGTAACTATACAATGGGAGTAGTTATATACACGAAACCCCTTGTTTAAGCGTTGTATATAGCGAAAAAATGGCCGCCCCTCTAACAGCTGTTCGTATCGACTGTCAATTTATGATGATGGTTACCTTGTAACCACAGAAGAACAAACCAAAGATGATAGAATTATTAGAATAATATTGCTGTAGCTTGTACTCTTTGACCAAAATGTAGTGTGGTAATCGATTAGAGCCAGTTGGACTATCGATATTTAACACGCCACACTAGAGCGCTCTACCGGATGCAATAGAGAACCTCAGATATTCTATTACCTTTCGTAACGAAGTAATGACGAAACTATGACGTAGCTGTGTAACAGTTATACTGTTATACACTACGTATGTAGTGATTATTAGTAAGGAATTTACACACGACTTATAAACGAGCTACTCATTGTATAAGTATAAGACAGTTAAATGTCTGTACATAGAGTTTTTATTAGTAAGACCGTTAGTCTAATTATATAGGCATTGTTTTTGTAAATGAATTAATATGTTTAATCATAAAGAGTAGATAATGAACTGAATTATTATTTTCATTTATGATAACTTATATTATGATTCATTCATTCATTCATTCATTCATAGTGTTCTGTCCATGAGGTCTTTCACTGCAAACCCAGTATTCTCCAGTCTTTCCTACTTTATGCCTTCCTCTTTGTCCACTCATATGATCCATATATCATAATGTCGTCTTATATTATATATATTATTTAAATTACCATTCCGCATTGCAGTTTATGTAACACAGACATACTGAAAACCAGACTCATTGTTGGCAAGCACGTCTCCAGCTCAGTGTGAAATCAGATTTCGAACCGACTGGTGTAACTGTGAATGTGATTGTTTCCGAAGTGTCTAGGATATTCTTGAGCTACTTCATTCAATTTTGAAGAAATATGCCGCGTAAAACTCCATACGTACAAAAGTTTACAGAGGTGTGAAAAAATATACTGTGTTGAAAGACTGGGTGGAAGAAGTTGCCGGTGATAGTTGGAAAGCTCGATGTAAATGGTGTAAGGTGATAATGAATGCAAAATATTCAGATTTAATGGTTCATACGATTTTACATAGAACATAGAGCCTACGAAGTGATACACATTTTCCATAATTTAGTCTACATTTTTATAAAATTATCCAGTTCCTAAAGCTGTATAGTTTGTATTTCAAATTTGGGTGATGTGTTAAGAAAAATCTGGAGTTTTTCAACTACAGTTTACCGGTTTTTTTAAGCTTGTGTAGCGGTAAATGGAATTCTGAGTTGGCAACACTGGACGCAACTGTCGCTGTGGATTGGACATGGAGCGACCCCAGTAGGTGGAAAACCTTTGTGAGCAACCATCACAATGGCGACAATGGCCGGGAAAGGAGAACTTGACCGACCATCTGGCAAGGGGATCACAGCTTTCGTTCTGTGCACATTAGGCGAATGGTGGAATGGACATACTTGGTTGAGACATCCAGGCACCGAACACAGAACCTCAATAGGACCTGGTACTTCCAAAAGCGAAGAGTCAACATAAAGTCCGTATTAAAATTTCATTCCTCGTAATACAATCTGCGAAATTCAGCTCTTATTACAGACTCATACGAGTTATGGGTTCTATGCTTCATGAAGAACACCAGAGACCCACAGCTATGCAGTTGGACGCTGCAAGACTATGGTGCATCCGCATGGCCCAATAAGAAGGCTTCCCTGCTGAGTATGCAGCACTTACAGCAAACACCGACCTACCAACAAGCTCCAAATTTGCATGCTACAACCACAGTCTACTATATACAGTCGCGAAGCTCAATATGTAGTAAAAATGCAAACATGGGTAGTTGCCCACCACTAGGATAGCTACTATCGCCTCATCATCGCAGATCTCTATCCTAGCAGACGACAAAATATGTTACACTTTCGTTGTCGTGTTCTTTTGGAAAAATTAACACCTTCCTTCCATTATTGAAATATTAAATGCATAAAGTTAATTTATTATTTTAATGAAGTATATTAAATTCCACCATAAACTCGAAGATACCTGCAAGAAATAAGTTAATATAATTTTTGTTTGTGCAAAACGAACTGAAATTTACTATAATAGCTTCACTCATTCAAGATTATAGCGATAATTAACTATGAAACCAATACATATTAATTTGCATTTCCCTTTACATCAATAATAATGGAAATATGAATTAATGGAGTAACTTACGTGTACCGGTACTTGTAGTGTAGGCTTACGTAGTTAACAAAGTGGGATGAGGTTAAGCAATAATAATTCCACCAGAATTGAAAATAAAACGTGGTCAATAAATTTAATTAAAACAAACTTAATTTTTCTACATCTTTAGTAAAATAACACATAAAAATAATAACAAAATTAATAGCTACAATTAAAAATATATCCTCTGAAAAAGAAAGTAGACCTAACCTTTATTTCTCTGTAAATTTAGCAGCCTAAGTGACAGAACTTTAACCGGTATCTAATGTCCTTTCGGTTAGACTGAAACATTTCATTGTGAAATTTAAGGATATAATATATTCTAACAGTCACAAAGAACTTCAAAATTAAGAGTTTTGTTTCTGCACAGCATTCTTGTGGAAACCCAGGAACCTTTCTGAATCTTTCGGAAATCGGACAAAGGATAACTCTGGCCTCTTTCTCTTACTGTTGCTACAGTTTGTAGCACTACAAAGTCTCCTCCTTGTCCCATATTATTATTCTAATTATTGTATTTTAGTCATTAACATTTTCATTATAACCAATAACGAACATTTCACAAGCATCAATGTGAAATACGCAACGAGCTAGCACTCGATAGAAATACGACACAGTCCAAAGTCGACCATGGACAGTCTATTGTTTCTAGTTGCTAACCGCTTGGAGCGCTTTATCACGAGATTTGCAAAAAAACACCTCCAGCTTCGCGGCTGTATATAGTAAACTGTGCTACAACCCCTACCTCGATTACGGTCTCATTCAACTGCGAGGACGTCTCGAATACGCGAACCTGACGACACAAGAGAAGCATCCACGCATCCTAGACCAGGCATGTCAATTGATGCCCATAGGGCAAGCGCGCGCTTTAGAGCTCAGGAGAGCCTGAGAGCTTTACAGAGGAAAGGAAAGAGACGGACGAAAGAGGTAGTATATGCCGCTTGGTCGAGCTATATTCAGGGATAGACAGCACTGATTCAATAGATAAAGGGAAGAGAACTTATTAATTTGTTAATGTTTAGATTTGTCTGAGAAGTATAAGTGCATTATAAGATTGTAAGTTTTGATTTTAATGCTCATTTTTCACAAGTTTTCTTTTATTCAAAAGGAATATTTTCTCAACTTCTATTTATAGAAAAGTGAAATTTTCATATATACGCCTATTTATTTTGTAGCCTTACAAGTACTGAAACAATGTTTTCGTAAATCTAATATATCGTAAATACGTATTACTGAAGATAGTGTATTACAAATTTTGCAAATATTCGCATGGAAAATGTTTGTAAGGAAATGAATTAACAAAAAAATACTGTTACATCATAAGCAGACATCGGATTCTAGGGCAAATGCCTATTTTGTTTCTGTAGGAGAAAAGTAAAAATAATTATTAATATTTGTGTTTCATGGAAATTGAAAGGTATTCAAAGAGTTTTATAGTGCCCTAAAATGCCCTAAAACGGTTATTAGAGCCTAATTTGTTAATATTCGCCTAAAATGCCTAACTCACTGTAAAGATTCGCATTTTACTCTTACTTTTTATAATTTATACATGCATTCACTGCGAAATTTAAGGCATTTAAAAAGTGGAAAGTTTGCTTCACACCGGCCATGAAACCATTGATAAAGGAAACAAAATGTTTTGAATCTCACGACACTCGCAATAGATTTCACCGAATTTAACATGTTTGGAGGCATAAATGCCGACAAAGAACCAACCTTAGTTTTGAAGCAGGCAACAATCACAACATGTGCTGCTACCGATTCAGAGATATACTATACTATAAAAATGACTGTTTTCGGTCTGAAACCGATTAGCTGTACTGCCTTTCAGAGTGTCATAAAATCACAATTTTTGGAGAAAGAGTGTTTTTGAAATATTTATGAAAAGTCGTAAAACTGCGAATTAGTAGGGTAAACCGTTACAAAATATTTAAAAGAATGGCCCTCCTAGTGTTAACACTACCAGGAAATGCAACAATAAGTGGAACTTTGTATTTTTGTCCAATTGAATCTCAATAACAACGGTTCATTTGAATGCTTGTTAACAGTTGCTCTTTCCCTCACCTTATTTGTGTTGAGAAGTTTTGAGCGGCAGAACGTTTTCCTGTGAAGTTTAACGCGATAATGCCGAAAAATATAAGTGCAAAATCTACATTGATCCGGCAATGGCTAACAGAATATTCAGAATTCACTTATGATGGAAAAATAATATTCTGCAAGATTTGTAGCAAACAGGTATTTAACAATAGTTGAAACATATAAATTCTATTAATTTTAATGAGTAGCCTATAATATTTATACATTGACTGAGCTATCCTGAGGTATAATTCTTTTTAAGACCACTACACTTTAACATTTTAAATTCCGATAGTTAAGTATTTGCAGGTCATTAAAATTTTGATTGTTCGAACCCACTAACTTTGTGATAGAAATACGGCAATACAACAATTAGGATTTTATTTTAATTCAGTTTACTTTACATTTTTAGATTTCGCAAGAAAAAGTGCCACCTAAAGCAGCATGTGCAAGGAGCGGCTCATAAGGCTGAAGCTCAGCAGAAAAATCAACTGCAACAAACTTTACTAACACAGCCTACGTCATCCAATCTCAGCAGCAATTTCTATGCTGATTTAACCAGAGCGTTTGTTGCTGCTAACATTCCCTGGAATGCAATTGAAAATCCGGTTTTAAGACAGTTTTTACAAAAATACTGCAAACAAAATATCCCATCTGAGTCGACCCTGCGAGAAAATTACTTAGACAGAATATACAATCCATTCGGGAGGATATAGGTGATTCTTACATATGGGTCTCTGTGGATGAAACCTCAGATCCTATGAATAGGTATATAGCAAATATGGTAGTAGGAAAACTTAGTCCTGATGGACCTTCGATTCCACACCTCGTATGTGTTAAGGAACTTTCGAAAGTGAATAGCCAAGCCATTGCTTATTTTGTAAATAAAGGCCTACAGTCTTTATACTCAGGTAATATAGACGATTCTAAAGTTCTGTTGTTTTGTACTGATGCTGCCTCATACATGGTTGCTGCAGCTCCACTTCTTAAAACATTTTATCCTAACCCCACGCATGTAACCTGTCTAGCACATGGCCTTCACAGGGTTTCTGAAACAATCCGGAATGAATTTCCTCTTGTCAATTCCTTTATTTCTAACACAAAAAAATGTTTTTGTAAAGCCCCATCCAGGATTTCAATATTCAGAGAGAACTTTCCAGATATCCCACTCCCACCTCAGCCGGTTGTTACACGATGGGAACCTGGATTCAGTCAGTGGTGTATTATTCTAAGTATTTTAAAGAAGTGGTCACAGTTATTGATAAATTACCTGAAACTGATAGTGCAGCGTGTGTGAAAGCAGTGAAAGATTGTCTGAATGACTCACGAGTGAAAAACGATATTGCCTACATAACATCAAACTTTTCTTTCATACCTGCAAGCATTGAACAATTAGAACGTGAAAAACAATCTCTTTGTAGCCAAATAGCAATAGTAAGGGAAGCTCAAGTGAACATACATTCTGCTTTGGGCGAAACTGGGAAAAAAGTTAAAAATAAGTGGACAACGTATTAAATAAGAATGTAGGATTTTCATTGTTGGAAAAAGTATCAAGAGTGATATCGGGGAAAGTGTAAATGTTGCAGTAAGTATTGATGTTTCTATTGTACCTATTTTAAAATTTGCGCCTCTCACATCAGTTTCGGTTGAAAGAAGTTTTCTGCTTTCAAAATGATTCTCAGTGACAAAAGGCAAAGGTTAACTGTGGAGAATTTAGAAAAATTCTGGTGGTGTACTGTGCAGATAATTATAATAAAGTCTGAGCATGGAACGGAATTTCAATAACTTAAAATGAGTAATCTTGATATCAATAATCATTATTTCATTAGTTTCAATATATTAAATTTGTGCAGCTCTGTTTATAAATATAATATAGTATTCTTTTCAATGTTTAAACATACTTTTTGTGCGTATTTTAGTGTATAACTAAAAATTTCAGTGAAAGAAATAAGTATGATACCTTGATGTGCCTAAAATGCCTATTTTCATTAAAATAGAGCCTAATTTTACAAATTTTGAGCTTATTTTAGGCGCCTAAAACTGCAATTTTTAGTGCCTAAAAATTCGATGTCTAATCATAAGCAATAGATATGTGCCAATGTATTGTAAAAATTTTAGTTATATAGCTTTAGCAGGTTTCGAGAAAATAATTTAATATTCTGATGAAAGGAAGTTGCTCACCAGTATCACCTTAAAAGCATAATGCGGTAAGAGTTTTGTTATGCAATATTAGTTACACTTAAAACATACACAGTACCTAAATAACTTTGCTTTGTATTATAATATTGTTTTGATTAGGTCATTGATTACTTTTGTAAGACTAAAGACACCATCAATGTCAATTCCAACTTATCATGTCATACTCAATCCCTTTTCTTGGGATATCACTTCCTTTATGAATGATGTGTTTCATTCACTTAGTAAAGTATAGTTGTACTACTATGAAATTTATGTGAATATTCCTTCTTAACTCTTTATTATGTCATTAACGTTTAAAACACAACTGCAATATACAGTATAAGAAATTGGTGTAAATATTTTTGTTTGACAAGCAATATAGATAATATCAAAGAGAAAGAAGTCATATAAAAATAACGACATAAAATTTTACGTTTCGTTTGAAGTTTGTGCACCACTGTTTTCTTAATTCAACAAGTTGCTTATTGCTTGCTTTTTGCTTTTGAGGGTTTCTCCACTATTTAGCGGTTACCCTGTATTCCCATTCGCCAATCTTCCCGGTCAAGCCATTCATCTCCTTCCAGAGACCTGTCACTCATCAATCTATGGATCTGTCCTCTCCAGGTTGTTCTTGGCCTACCCCGCTTCCTTCTACCATGAGGTGACCATTCCAAAAGAGTTTTAGGCCACCTACTTTCCTCCATTCTTCTGACATGTCCATACCATTGAAGAGTTCGTCTCTCAATTCTGTCCATCACTGTCTCCTCCATATCCATCATCCGTCTCACTTCTTCATTTCTCCTTCTTTCTAATCTGGAAACTCTGGCACTACGTCGTATTCCGTCCATTTCCACTGCCAAAATCTTAGATTTTTACTTTCTACCAACGTCCACCCTCTGCGCCATATGTCATTATACTTTCCACAACCGCCGTCAAAATCCTCTTCTTGGTGTCATTCAATATCGTCCTGCTCCACAGTACTCCATTCAGCATCCTTATGGCTTTTCTTGCTTGCACCAATCTACTATCTATTTCGGAGTTACAACTCCCTAAATCATCAATATATGACCCCAAATATTTAAATTTTTGAACAGCTCTAATAGTTCCTTGGTGTAAGGAGATGTCTCTTCCGTTTCCACCTACTACAAGATATTCAGTTTTTTTCATATTTACTTGCAATCCACCTGCTTCAAATGAATCCAGGAGTTTTCTCATCATATATTTCACATCCTCACGAGATTGAACCATTATCACTTGATCATCTGCAAATATTAATGAATGTATTGTGCCACCTTGAACTGGTATTCCCATTCCTCCACAAGACTGATTCCATTGTTCTAATATTTGTTGTATATGTATTTTAAAAAGAGTAGGAGACATGCTACAACCTTGCCTCAGTCCTTTATTCGTTCTGAATGGTGTAGACAATCTCTTCCCCACTTTAATAGATGCCTGACACTGCTGGTACATCCGTCGGATGAGAGAAATAATTGGTAAATCAATACCAATACCCTCCATTGCATCCCAAAGTTTGATAATAGGCACTGAGTCATAGGCCTTTTCTAAATCAACAAATATTAAATGAATTTCTTGGCCCTTTGCATATGATTTTTCAGTTATCTGTCTCAGACTAAAAATGTGATCCATACATGATTTTCCTTTAGTGAAGCCTGCTTGATCCTCCGACATTTTCCCTTCTATAATGTGTTCAAGCCTGTTTGTAATAATACTACTAAAAACTCTACTAATAGACGACATGACACTAATTCCTCTGTAATTTCCAGGATCTTTACGGTTTCCTTTCTTATATATAGGTGTTATATATGGCATACACCAATCCTTTGGTATCTCATCACCTTCCAAAATCTGATTAAACAATTTACAAATGAGTCTTTTCAGTAACGGGGGTCCATATTTCCACAATTCTGTCATTACTTCACAGGGACCACTGGCTTTACCATTCTTTGCTTTTTTTAATGCTTGATTCACTTCTTCCTGTAAAATAGGTTCCATATATGACGATGTATTATTAGTAAACCTAGAGACTTGCTGTTCCATTCTTCTCTCAACTAATAGATTTTCAAAATGTTTCTCCCATTGCTCCATACTGACAAGATTTAGGGCTGGTGATGGATTATTAGTTGTCCTCATCCTCCTTATAGCTCTCCATGCCTCTGCAGATGTTCTGTATCCTAATGAATGATCAATTTCAGCACACACCTTTTCCCATGATTCTTCTTTACACTTTATTATAACCTTCTTTACTTGTTTCTTACACTCTCTATAGTTTTTTAAATCTTCTTCTCTCTTCGAGTTTAACCACTGATGATACAGTCTCTTTTTTTCCTTAATAATTTCCAGTGCTTCTATAGTCATCCATTCTGTCCTTCGTCCACTCTTTTCCTCCCTTCCCAAAACTTCCTCAGCTACTCCTTTAACACATTGTTTTAAAAAGAATATAGATTTTCAGCATTCCAGTCCTCTTCTACTGCTTTTAGCCTATCGTTTATCCTTTCATGATATAAATATCTTACACTGTCCTCCTGTAATAAATGTACCATATATCTGGTATCATTTACGGAATTCATTTCTTTATTTGTCTGAATTTCACTTGTAGTTTTAGCTTTTCTTGGAAACGCAATTTTAGAGACAACAATATGATGATCCGACCCACATTCTAACTTCCTTCGTACTCTAACATCTTGTACTTTAATTAACCGTTGCTGTCTAACTATAACATAGTCTATAATAGACTTCAAATTCCGGGAAGGGTTTATCCAGGTATATTTATGAATATCTTTATGCTTAAATTTTGTATTCATAATAACACATTCTTGTTCCTTACAGAATTCAATCAACCTTTTACCATTATCATTTTCTGTGTCCTCTCCCCAGTTTCCAACAACGTCATCATTAATTTTCCTGCCGACACGTCCATTAAAGTCTCCCAGTTGCTTATTCATATACATAATCCTTCCCCTTTCCATACCTAGCGCTTGATGCCCACGCACGACGTCAAGGTCAGAAAAATGCGCTTGCTTTGACATCACTGTTCTAGACGGAGCTTACCACTTCTCGTCACTGCTTATCCAACAAACACATATTAGCTTTCATCACTTAAGAATTATAATTGTCCTTTCGGAGTTACGAACACAATATTGGATACTGAAATGTCGTCAATACATAAAGAAAACATTGCACCCTACCATGTAAATAGCGAGAAACTTGAGAGGACAAGAAATAGAAGCACCGTTGCCCACTGGCTGAGTTGAGTCCATTCAGCTCTTTACAGAGACGGGAGTAGGCTTTGCGGGACCTCTCTATATGAAGGTCGAGAGACTGACGCAAAAGTCATACATTGATATGAGTATTGACAAATTTCTCATTGCCTTCCGACGATTCTGTGGTAGAAGAGGACTACACACACTGTATTCTCAGATAAAGCGAAGATGTTCCAGGCTACTACTAAAGACTGGAAGAGCTTTTTCGCATCTTCACCGACCCACGAACGAGTCAACACATCGTCCACAATGGAGCCACGTTCAAGTTCATTGCTCCACGGGCACCGCGATGGGGAGGCTGATGGGCACAACAAAGCGAACCATCACCCGTCCCACTGGAGATCGATCAGGGTGGCAAGGACGGAGAATCGGCATAACATGGCTACATGGAATGTAGCTTTTCTCTTTGGTTATATTCTTTGTGGCGGCCGGGTAGCTCAGTTGGTAGAGCAGCTGGCTACGGACTGGAAGATCCGGGGTTCGATCCCAGATGGTGACAGGATTTTTTTCTCGTTGCCAAACTTTCAGAACGGCCCCGAGGTTCACTCAGCCTGCTATAAAATTGAGTACCGGGTCTTTCCCGGGGGTAAAAGACGGTCAGAGCGTGGTGCCGACCACACCACCTCATTCTAGTGCCGAGGCCATGGAAAGCCTGGGGCTCTACCTCCATGCCCCCAAGTGCCTTCATGGCATGTTACGGGGATACCTTTACCTTTTTACTGTACATAACTCTCCCCTCGCTTAGAAAGGAATAGTTTTGTATTGTGGCCTGCGGTACTGATACTGCAACATATTTGTGTGCACTTGTAAAGTATCTCGTGTAGGGCCGCGTTTAGTAGCGAGCTGGACTCGTAGTCCTGATTATGACGTAATCGCGATAAGCGAATTATATTAAATTCTACAAAAGCTGGTACTAGCTTTACACAAACACAAGAACACAAGAAATACATCACACTAACATACGAAAACAAAAACACACACAAGATCGCATCCTCATTCAGAAAACAGAAGTGCAACATAGCATACAGAACAGAACACACACTACAAAGACATCTCAACACACAAACAAATGAATACAAATAAATATAACCACACAGGCGTATACAAACTTACATGCAATAGTTGCGACAGTTTCTACATTGGACAGACAGGCAGATCATTCCAAACTCGATACAAAGAACCCATTAAAGCAATAACCAGAGGACACAATACATCTACATATGCCGAACACATAACTAATGCTAACCACACATACAATAACATAAATACAGACATGGAATTCCTATACATACAACCCAAAAACAAAAAACTCAACACACTAGAACAATATGAAATATACAGACACACTAAAATACACCCTAATCAAATACTCAACACACAGATCAATTTCAGAACACACATACTATTTGACACAACTCTTCATCACACGAACGCACCCACACAACAGGCAGCGAAGTTGAGATGACGCCGAGACACAGAAGGCTCTGAGTATGGTGTCAAGTAGCACCGAAACAGCTGTAAACCGCACATGCTGACATAATTAACACGAGTAAGATCTCCATGTAATCAATTATTTGTAGAAGAGAAGTAAAACAAACACTACATGATTTGGTTTTGAAACAATCCTTGCCGTACTCGATTGAGACGTGAATTTTAAGGGAGAGAGGCCAATCAGGACGTGAGGGGACTGAAATGAGGTTTCTGGGACTTCTACGAGGAGTAATAAGAAGATACAGATTCATTCATTCACAGTGTTCTGCCCAAGGGCAGCTCCTTCACTGCAAATCCAGCATTATCCAGTTTTTCCTATTTTCTGCCTTCTTCTTAGTCTCCGCATATGTTCCATTAATCTTAATGTCGTCTATCATCTGATATCTTCTTCTGCCCCAAACTCTTCTCCCGTTCACCATTCCTTCCAGTGCATCCTTCAGAAGGCAGTTTCTTCTCAACCAGTGACCTAGTCAATTCCTTTTCCTCTTCCTGATCAGTTTCAGCATTTTTCTTTTTTCACCCACTCTTTCTAACACAGATTAAGAACTGGAAATAAGAAAGAAAGCAATACAGCTGAGTAGACACAATAATTCCAAGAAGAGTGGAGAGATCAAGTTTTGATACTGGTCCCTTCTAGATATCTCGAGAAGCACTGTTTCATGAATGAAATGGATGTAGAGTTGTTAGACCGACAAGAAGACGATAGATCAGTTAGCCGCGAAACAAGCCATTGGATCCAAAACCTTGTTAAGGAAGAAGAAGAAGAACAACAAGATGTTTTAATGAAGAAAGAGGTAATTATGAAGGCCTAAATTGAATGCAAAATACAAAGTTTGAAATAATCTCTGAATTACCTCATGAACAGTAAATGATGTCATTAATTTTATTAATTTCAAGGGCGGGGATATTCTCTGAGATATTTCAAACAATAGAGTTTAATACAATTTCCATCGTTTTCCATTCCTTTTCGAGGTGAACATTTTTGTATTAAATATTTCGTTGCGTGTTTTGGAAAAGCCAATGATTTAATTCCCAATACGTTCAGCCAATTTAAGAGCGCAATGTATTATGATAATAAATAATTAAAAGAATTTCAGTTTTGTCCTTTAAATGAACAAAAATCTGATCCGAATAAATGTTCTGCAAAGGAATTTTACAATGTAACATTTGTTCAGATCAAAGGACTGATTTTAAATGAGGAAAACTTGTAATTAAAAAAATATTTGTGCGAGATCGTGCGTATTTGCTTGGTTTCCGCACAAAACCAATCCGCGGAAAGAAAAAAATTTCCACATTCAATATTCCCAACCTAACACACATAATAATTTCCCTCTTCTTACCGCTTAAGTGGCATAATGATTTTACTGCTTTAGGCTTTTAACATATTATTTTTAGAGACGTTCAATATAGTAATAATTATAAATTGGAAACTTACCACTGCAATTTCACCTAAATTGCACTGTTAATTATTTTTTTTTTAATATTTGCAAAAATTAAGTAAACTCTAAATCATTACGTAACACTTACCGTTTGTTTTAAGTTCGCATTTATAGACTGGGGGGAAAAAAAGACAGACGTATATCACGGCCTGCTGGATTATAGTAAACACAGAAAACATTTTAAAGCAACAATGTTGAAGATAGATATTTTTGTTTTCCAAAATTGCCGTCATTGAACAGAAACCAAGATGGAGATTTCATTGCAACTAATTAGAAATTCCTCTTTCAGGTATGTAATAAACGAAATGTACGATATACGATCGGTATGTTTTCTTTCAATTCTCGGAAATTAAAAAAGCTCAACTACGTTTCGCTTTTTCAAACTTTTCCTCGAACATGAAAACTTCAACATACCGCTCTTGTAACGCATATTACTAATATTTTTATTTTTTCAATACCTGTATCAGTTTTTAGAAACTATGATTTCATGGAAGAAATCGAATATCATTTTCTATTATTTATTCTGGAACAACTACTTCTGGAATATTTCAGTTCGAAATGAAAAAAAAATCTTCAAATTGTATTCCGGTGTTGACAGTCGTTCAATTATTTGCTTTTCATACGGCACAAAGAAAAGAAACAAGCTCACTACTTATTTTATGTTGAGTCTAAGCTTTCTGTTAACTCTGAAGTCATTGACTTGGAATGAATCCGTCGCTAAAAAGCGTAAGGAAGTGGATTCTCGGGAATAATGTCTTAATTGAGGAGAAAAAGAGCGCTGAGGACTATCTGCACGGAATACTAATGCAATGGCACGTGACTTACCAAACAATTACTTCATATTTAGTCTGAGCGTGGAGCACCTTAGTTTCGGATTTTCATACAGCAAATCCGTCGAGTGATAGAAGAATTTTCGCGTGAACAAGAACTGAATTGGGACAGACCTTTCTGTGTACGGGCTATTCCATCTCAAATCGACCGAAATACAGAGAAAATTGACCTTGCAATTTTTAAATACAATGAAACTTCTTCTGTCCGTAGACAACTGTGATGCAATGGTTTGTGCAAAGTTTGAGGCATCAGAACTTCATAGTGTTTAAATAAAAAAAATTTAAATGTATCGTATTTTCATAAAATTAGCAACTTTAAACTGTTGTGGCTCCGAAATCCTTTCACCCAATGATCAAAATCATGGTTTATTTTGATGCTGAGAAATTAAAGTTTATATTGACATGTAAACAGTTTTCTCACTTTTTATGGAAATTGAGAAATTTATATTTTTCTTCATTAAGACGCCTTTGCCCACGAACAAACATTTTTAAAATATATGATTAGATTCCGCATTGAAAGTACAAATAAACACATATTTTTTACTGGTGCACCGTTGATAAGAAAGTATTGAAAATATCAAATAAAGAAAATAAATAATACGCGCGTGAAGTAACCAGCTGACTGTGAGGCGGAATTTAGCCCAGACAAGCAAGGCCAGGAGACAAACACGTGATGTTTCGTCGAGTAGCGCATAGCTGGGCTAGCTTTATCACAAGTTTTCATAAACACAGGAGTAAAATGACGCCCAACGCTCGCTTATCTGCAGCTCTCGCCCAGTGCTTGCGGTACTGCGCCGTTCAAGTCTAAGTGTGTGAAAATAATTTATTTAATAACCTCGAAACTTATTGCCGAGCCACTAAGCAAACAATGCCGAATTCCTCTTAATAATGCAAGGTTTTTTCTCAATTTTTTTTTTACATTTTTACAAATGGGCAAAAAGCCTAAAAGTAAGTAAAATCAGATTATCTGTCTCTCTGTATACAATAAAAATAACCTGCCAAATGTCAGCTTCAAAACGAGTTCCCGTTCAATGTTCTGCAGTAAATGGTTCCAAAGTTCTGAGCGCTGAAAGAGGCTTGCTTTTATAAAATACGCTAAATTTGTCGCTCAATAGTGCGAAGACCATTTGACTTTCGATAGTATATTTTTGAAAATGCATTGTCTTCAGCACTTTGTATAACTAGGGAAAAATTAGAGTATTAAAAATGCGAGGTTTTTACTGATCGATTTCATATGGAATAGCCCGTACATTCATTTAATAGTGCCACAGATATTTCCTCTCTTCATAACTTGCAATCACTTAGGCCTATATTAATTCCGCAGAAAATAATGAGAACTATTGCATCTCCTAAACGTACTTCTTGGTATTCTATTGCGACTGTTGTACGACCAAAGTAGCCACAAGAATACACTAATGACACTGATACCTGAGTATAAAAAAATCGCCATTAAATAAGTTTGATTCAGTTACACTGAGATTGTGGCTATGTATCTGTAGTTCAAGACTGAGAAGATCGTGTGAGATTTTTCTTGAACGAATGGATACGTTTATTACACCTTACTCATCCTTTGACTATGTTGTTATTCCAACACCACATTTTAAGGCCACGCGTTGCTTTGTTTTGTAAATTCTACGATTTTCATTATCAATTTTTCGAAATTTTACATCACTGGGAGACATTTTGTGCAGCAGTGAGGGAGACATTTGGAGGAATGATCAGAGAGTTCCGAAATTGTGAAGCGCCGGTTCTGTAAACTTCTTGCGGCACACTTTCCATCAGTTCTGATGTTACCAGGGACGGTCGGCCACTACTGTCTTCGTTGTGGACCTTAGTTCGGCCTTCAGTGAATTGCCTGCACCATCGTCTGACCATAAAGTCGGAACCTTACACGTTGCACAATTGGTGTCAGATTTCTGCTGGATATTGCTTCTGAGTGTGCAGAACTCAGATAACTGCACGAATCTCACAGTTGGCGGCAGACAATATCAGTGCAGCCATTTTCTCCTATGCTGTGCAATAACTACTGCCGTCACAAAACAAACTGCACTGCATTATTCCCACATATACTCTCTCTACTGCTACGCATGCGCATTCCCGTCCAACTAATCATGCCATCTCTGGACGCGATTGGAACTTACTTTGTGGATGAACTTCGTACAAAGAATTTAGCTTCGATCGAATTGGTAATAGGGAGATGAAGAGAGGAATTTGCTATGAGGTCAGTTGACATTCAACTCACAATTTGTGGAAAACTCTTAAAAGTGCAAACTAGGTAATCGAGTCCACGCCCGAGCGCAGTTCCAGACAAGTAGATACCAGTGGCGTAGCATGAAATTTTGAGCAGGGGAAGCTAACTCAAGTTGTCTTTCATGCAATATGAGAAAACGTATTACAAAAATACAGTCTTAAAATAAATAGTAGTCAATGTCAAGTCAGCAGTCGAAGATTGGTTGGAACATCGTAAGTAACACCAATAAGGCATGACCTCAAATGAGGTCAAATTAATAAAATATGATTTCACGGTTTACACATATCTCTTAACAAATAGACACGTATACGTATAACATTAGCTCACTCCCTGTCATACTTAGAGAAATCACAATATTAGTATCATTACGTAGTATGCGTCTGTCTTTTTGTTGTGTCCTTCATTGACAGCAAGGGAGTCGGTCATTTGTTTTTTAAATCACACTTTTGTTCGTAAGTCAGTCTTGATAATACAATTGTCCTAAAAAATTCAAGTAAATTAGTGTCAGGAACTGTTATTTCGCTCATTATTTATTATATCAGCCACAATGCACACTAACACTTCATATGAACACAACTGACGAATAGGGATAACTCGGAAACTACTTATTTTAAATGTTAAAGCTTGCTTCTTTTCGAGCCTTGCGACTAGGGTAGTTTAAAAGGGATGGAAAATCTGCGGGGTGGATTATACAGAAGAAACCGGTCTGCTTGGAAGCTGGTGTGTGCAGGCTTCTTGTTTACTGCTGCATCACAAATCATCCTGAGCTGCCGCATCACAATATTTAACGCGTAAATATAAATTCTATTAAAATTAATAAATAATTTTCTCCATAAACTGCAGGTTTATTATGAAATTATTATTAACTGGGGAAGCTAAGCTTTTTAGCTTACATTGACGCTACGCCACTGGTAGATACATGCGCCTATCACCTGAGTTAGGCTATTTCTTACCATTCTATGTCATGTTGATCATATTGCTTACACATGTTTATACATTAACTCAGTTCGAGAAATGAAATTCATAAATATAGGTAAGATGATATCTGTTAGGAGAAAATCCACAAACGATTAAGGAAAACACGGGAATTTTACTTGAAGCAAGTAAAGAGATAGGTTTGGAAGTAAATTCCGAAAAGACAAAGTATATGATTATGTCTCGTGACGAGAATATTGTACGAAATGGAAATATAAAAATTGGAAATTTATCTTCTGAAGAGGTGGGAAAATTCAAATACCTGGGAGCAACAGTAACACATATAAATGACATTCGGGAGGAAATTAAACACAGAATAAATATGGGAAATGCCTGTTATTATTCGGTTGAGAAGCTTTTGTTATCTAGTCTCCTGTCAAAAAATCTGAAAGTTAGAATTTATAAAACAGTTATATTACCGGTTGTTCTTTATGATTGTGAAACTTGGACTCTCACTTTGAGAGAGGAACATGGTTAAGGGTGTTTGAGAATAAGATGCTTAGGAAAATATTTGGGGCTAAGAGGGATGAAGTTACAGGAGAATGGAGGAAGTTACACAACACAGAACTGCACTGATTATATTCTTCACCTGACTTAATTAGGAACATTAAATCCAGTCGTTTGAGATGGGCAGGGCATGTAGCACGTATGGGCGAATTCAGAAATGCATATAGAGTGTTAATTGGAAGGCTGGGGGAAAAAGACCTTTGGGGAGGCCGAGACGTAGATGGGAAGATAATATTAAAATGGATTTGAGGGAGTTGGGATATGATGGTGGAGACTGGATTAATCTTGCTCAGGATAGGGACGAATGGCGGGCTTATGTGAGGGTGGCAATGAACCTCCGGGTTCCTTAAAACCCAGTAAGTAAGTAAGTATTCTATACATGTAGGCTTCAAAACGAAAAAAAAAATGGTATTTTAATATATTTGTTAACACTGTCTGTATACACTTCCACACTGTAAGTGAATGAATTTCTATACAGAACGGAAGTGATTAACTGTGCAGATTGAGATGGCAATAGAAGACCTTAAAACAACTAATAAAAACTAGTTTATGCGTTTTGTAGGAAGTGCGTGGTTAATTAGAAAATTGGGCTAAAATGTCTGCGTAGTTTGGCAACAGCGTGTCGCCGACTCACTCACGAAAAAACACATGCACTCGGTCTGAACAGTAGAGTTCCGTCTCTTAGTCACCCCAGTAGGATTGTCAGACTTCCTAATGGCAGTAAATAAAGATAGGTGTTAATCTTTTCATCTAATTTGCAAGATAATCTTTCATTTTATTGAAAAACTGCAAAGTGATATATCATTTCCTAATAAGAGTAAAAGTCAAAATGGTACGCATAATAGGCCTACTCAGCAAGTAAAACAGTGTTAACATAATATAGGTCAGGGAAAATTACTTTTGTTGAGAAAAGTATTAATTCGGGACTAATATGGTATTGGAATCTTTTTGTACTCTAGCCAAGAAGTACTGTAAGCTGTTAAAATCTGCATAGTTATATTACTTCCACCCTGTAGTGAGACAAATCATAGTCCTTGTCACCAGAAAAAAGCACTTTTTCAGTATAATAAATGATAAAAATCATAGTTCCCTGAAAATATGAATATCGTTGTATGAATCATTACAATAGCAATATTGAATAACGAGAAAATATAATTTTTACTAATATAAATTTAGATTATTAACCGTGAAGACAGTGGAATGTCGGGCGATTGAAAAGAATGGTTATCTCTAGATTTTCTGAAGTTAAGATTAGGTCTGTAATTTAAAATATATTTTATTCATAGTGATAGAAATTATGATCACTATTGTAGGCATATGTACTGATTCAAATTATCTACCCTACTACTTGAATAGAGTCGTTAGAAGACTAATAGTATCAGCAAATGTAAAATTCGTAAGAAGTATTCACGACAATCTTTAAACTGATCCGATAAATAACAATGGATTTGGGAATATCCGCTGAAAATTTAATATTATAAAAGATATCATCTTACCTTACTTACTTACTGGTTTTTAAGGAACCCGGAGGCTCATTGCCGCCCTCACATAAGCCCGCCGTTGGTCCCTATCCTGAGCAAGATTAACCCAGTCTCTATCATCATATCCCACCTCCCTCAAATGCATTATAATATTATCTTCCCATCTACGTCTCGGCCTCCCCAAAGGTCTTTTTACCCTCTGGCCTCCCAACTAACACTCTATATGCATTTCTGGATTCGCCCATACGCGCTACATGCCCTGCCCATCTCAAACGTCTGGATTTAATGTTCCTAATTATGTCAGGTGAAGAATACAAATGCGTGCAGTTCTGTGTTGTGTAACTTTTCCCATTCTCCTGTAACTTCATCCCGCTTAGCCCCAAATATTTTCCTAAGAATCTTGTTCTCAAATACCCTTAATCTCTGTTCCTCTCTCAAAGTGAGAGTCCAAGTTTCACAGCCATACAGAACAACCGGTAATATAACTGTATTATAAATTCTAACTTTCAGTATTTTTGACAGCAGACTAGATCATAAAAGCTTTTCAACTGAATAATAACAGGCATTCCCCATATTTATTCTGCGTTTAATTTCCTCCCGAGTGTCATTTATATTTGTTACCTTGGCTCCAAGGTATTTGAATTTTTCCACTTCTTCGAAGGATAAATCTCCAATTTTTATATTTCCATTTCGTACAATATTCTGGTCACGAGACATAATCATAGCCTATACTTAGTCTTTTCGGGATTTATTTCCAACTCTATCGCTTACTTGCTTCAAGTAGAAGTTCCGTGTTTTCCCTAATCTTTTGTCGATTTTATCCTAACATATTCACGTCATCCAGCTGATGTAACCCGTTCAATTCCAAACCCTCTGTGTTATCCTGAACTTTCCTAATGGCATATTCTAGAGCGAAGTTAAAAAGTAAAGGTGATAGTGCATTTCCCTGCTTTAGCCCGCAGTGAATTGGAAAAGTATCAGATAGAAACTGGCCTATACGGACTCTGCTGTAAATTTCACTGACACATTTTAATTAATCGAACTAGTTCCTTGGGAATACCAAATTCAATAAGAATATCATATAAAACGTCTGTCTTAACCGAGTCATACGCTTTTTTGAAATCTATGAATAACTGATGTACTGTACCCTTATACTCCCATTTTTTCTCCAATATCTGTCGAATACAACAAATCTTATCAATAGTCGATCTATTACGCCTAAAACCACACTGATGATCCCCAATAATTTCATCTACATATATGGAGTTAATCTTCTCAAAAGGATATTCGACAAAATTTTGTACGACGTCAACAAAAGTGATATTCCTCGAAAGTTCATACAGTTAGTCTTGTCCCCCTTCTTAAATACTGAATACTGAATATTGAATACTGAACGTAAATTATCGTCCTGTGTATTTCTGAACGTCCCTGTGAATTGTACATCGCACTTAGAACTTCGTAAGATGTTATGAAATGTTTGAAAAAAAAATCCTCAAAATCTTCATAAAAATGGAGGTACAAATATGGAACACTATTCACAAGTTACAAGATTAACAAAATTCCAAAGTCAAAATGGCTGCTACTAAGAAAAGCACAGAACAATCATTCGCTATCTTCATTAGAAGGTGTTTTCTCAACCGTAATGACGTCTCTCACGTCTTTTCTCGAACTTGCTTTATGACTTCTTGCATTGCCTTTTCATTCCACTGTTTTCTAAGTTTGTTAGAACGTGAGGTTTTCCATCCTGCTACAGGTACCAACACTAATAACGAAAAAGAAAACCAAGGTATAAGGATGGGATCAAATAATACTAGTACTTCATTTTTGTGATACATTAATGTTGTTTTTATTATCTGGTTATTTAACGATGCAGTATCAACTACGAGGTTATTTAGCGTCGATGGAATTTGTGATGGTATCTGACGAAATGAGGCCGAGGATTCGCCATAGATTACCTGACATTTGTCTTACGGTTAGAAAACCTCTGAAAAACCGAATCAGGTAATCAGCCCAAACGGGAATCGAACCCGTGCCCGAGCGCAACTTCGGATCGGCAGGCAAGACTGAGCTACAGCGGTGGTCTGATGCTGTAGTAAGTCACAACCTTAAAACATATGATAATTTGAAAACGAAATCAATTAAACATACATTGCCATAAATGTAGATTACTTCTCTTCAATAATATATCAACCATATTTCTAACATTTAGGAATAACAATGCATATTTAAGAAAATAACTTATCGCCAAAATTTTCACTTTTCTCGAAAACGCAATAATGATAACCGTTTCAACAGTTCAGCTTCTAATTGCAAACTAACACATTCCCGCGAAAGAGAGTATCAGCAGTGTTGCCAAGTCAGCGTTTTTGTAGCTAAATCTGGTGTTTTCAGGACTATGGTCAGCTACAGAATTTTACCGTCAGCGGCTAGCTATTTATTTGGCGTTTTTTTGATGATCCTGGCAGGAGATGATATTTTTAAGTTTTTTTTTCTGTAAAGATGTTATAATTCTTTTGTATATGTACTTGCCGATAACAATATTAGTTAATCATAAACCAGAGGTTAATACGGTATTATCACAATTTTTCATTGTGCGATTATAAAATATCAATGTTTTATGTTAACTCGATTTGGTACAACCATGTCCATTTCCTGCCTCATCCATTGTTGTTGTACAAATAAGGTATGGCGCATTCGTTAAACTCTTGTTTTTGTAAATGGATTGATATGTTTAATCATAAAAGTAGATAATGAACTGAATTATTATTTTAATTTATGATGACTTATATTATGATTCATTCATTCATTCATAGTGTTTTGCCCATGGACAGGTCTTTCACTACAAACCCAGCATTCTCCAGTCTTTCCTACTTTCTGCCTTCCTCTTTGTCTCCTCATATGATCCATATATCTTAATGTCGTCTTATATTATATATTATTTAATTTGTCATTCCGCATTGTAGTTTATGTAACACAGACATACTTAAAACCAGACTCATTGTTGGCAGGCAAGTCTCCAGCTCAGTGCGAAATCAGATTTCGAACGGAATGGTGTGATTGTGAATGTGATTATTTCCGAAGTGTCCAGTATTTTCTTGATCTACTTCATTCAGTTTTGAAGAAATATGCTGCATACGTACAAAAGTTTAGAGACGTGTGAAAAAACATGTCTTGAAAGATTGGGTGGAAGAAGTTGCCGGTGATAGTCTCTAAAGCTCGAAGTAAATGGTGTAAGGTGATATTGAATGCAAAATATTCAGATTTAATTGTCCATACGATTTTGCATAGGACATAGAGCCTACCAAGTAATAAACACTTCCATAATTTAGTCTACATTTTTATAAAATTCTCCAGGTCCTAAAACTGTATGGTTTGTATTTCAAATTTGGACGTTATGTATTAAAAAATCTGGAGTTTTTTAACTACAGTTTAGCTGTTTTTTTTAAGCTTGTGCAGCGGTAAATGGAATTCTGAGTTGGCAACACTGAGTATCAGTGCGCAGTAATGTTGAGGCCTCCGCTACAATACAACACGTCTCAGGTCTATGATACTGTTTCGTATTACTGTACCGCTATTTCGTATTTGTAACGCTTCCTCTATGGTAAGTGTACAGATTAGAGCTTCGGTTTCCTCGAGTAGCGTTGTTGTAATTCAGCGGCCGTGATATGACTGAAAGATGTCACACAGCAAACAGTAATGAAAAGCCAGAGTCGTGTATAACTAGTATTATAATAATGAAGAAGAAATTTAAAATTGATGATTTTTACTTAGCGTATTTGATACTTCTGAAAAATGAACATTAATCAGAAGACAATGTGGAACGTTTAGAAGCAAGTGACATTTCCAAAGACGAGCTATAGAAAATGTGTATAAAGTTATTTTTAATGCGTCCTCATCTGAAATTCAATGAAGAAAATTTATGGAATATTTTCGTTTAACACCTGTGTTGTTTGATTATTATTACATGCGGAATTACATAAAATATGTATGACTTGAGGCTTTCCCGGCGTTTGATGTAGAATAACTCTTCTCGGGTTCTCAGCCAGGTGAGTTGGAGATTAGCTTCCAAGCTTTCGACGGCTAGCTCTGCCATCTGAAGAAGATTAAATATTATTTTTATATTCAAAGCCATAAAATAGAAACAAAAACCAAATATCCCCTGAGCAAATGTCTGTGTATTTTGAGGTGAGTAATTAACAAATATGTAAAGTTTTTTTTTTTTTTGTAATTCTATTTTGTTATTTCAAATAACATTTGTCGCTTCATTTAGTAACAATATTGTATGTGCTAATTCTCCTTCCGCATTTGATGTTTAAATGTGAGACTTCCAGTTTATGCAGAACACAGCAATTAATCTCCTAAAACGTCACTGTGACAGCTGCTAGTCGCACTTGATGTTGGGTCACTGCATTCACTTAGGGTTGAAATATGTTGCAATTCAGCAACCAACGTGGTAATTTGCATCCCAAGCTGAGCTTGTTAATAAATAGGAAGCTTTTCAGAATTTTCGCAACAGACAAGAAAAAGTGGCCTATTTTTCAGTAGAAGTTACTCTCCGCTCAGTTATTTGGTTTAAGCAACTACAATCGTTCCTCAGAATGCGATTACATTTTTCTCTTTCTTGGAAGCTGCGCGTTGTTCAAATTTTGTCTCATCCATAACGAGAGTCCACCGTATCACCTTCAAGAGTTTCTTCTCATTAATAAAGCCGCTCTCTTCAATGTCAGCTTGTGTATCCTCAGTCATAGTCCCGTTGGTGTTTATGTCCCCACTATTCTAAGTTTAATGTTTCAACATAAAAATGAAACAAATATTTATATCTCCTACCTGCTTTATTAAGTACACTGCGAGTTTCACTCCACAGATTTTGCTCCAGCTGAGCTTGGCTGTAGTCCTTCCTCCTCACATTACATAACATCTCATGATTAATTTATTAATAGATAGCAAGGATGTACACCTATTGAACGTTCTTGCTGCCACGGGCCATTAAAAAAATTCTACCGCCTCAAACATAAACTCCAACCAACGAAAATTTAATCAAAGCGAAAGCAGAGAATTTAATAATCAGTATTGAAATGAAAGTAGTAAAAAAGAGAAAATGATACACAGCAAATGAAATTAAATAGGGTAAGATCACTAGTTCTGGATCGGGTACTAAATGAGCATCAAACTGCCTGTACTGTCAGTTTCTCAAGTCAGTGGCAGGTGTCTCTTGTCGTACGTTTGGTAGCCATGGCAGCGAGGTTTCTTGGAAGTTTGGAATGAGAGAAGTCATACGTTATGACGCAGTAGTGGTTTTTTCCAATTACTAGCAGAAATTTGAACAGAAAAATGAAATAAACAGATTAAAAATCTGTAATTACTTATATAATTCAGAGCCTTCAAATTTTCTCAAAAGATGGTCTTAGGCAACATATATTTTGCAAAAAAAAAAAAAAATGACTTCACTTGAAGCTTTCAGTCTTACCTTGCGGGTAAGTTTCTTATACCCTTGCAACGAGATAATTAGCAGGCTTGGACGCGCCAAATTTAAATGCACTTCTAGTTTATATTCGCTTCGAAGTAAAATGTTGGGGTTTTAAGTGTACATAAATGTCTTAACACGTTTTGAATATCATGCATCTCATTTGTGATGTCTATTTTCTAATGTTTCTTCTTGACACTATGCACATATTCCAGCACTTGAATTTTGGTGTTTTTGGGTCGCTCAAAAAATCTTTCTCTGAAGAAAGAATGCAGCAAACTGATGCGTGAAAATAAGAAAAAAAAACCTAAATAGATACGATTTCTGCAATGTACTAACTCAAGTATGGAAAAAAGCAATTAGTCAACTTCAGACAATATTTTGAGTGGATTTCGAGGAAGCGGTGTCTGGCCTTTGGATCCTTCTGCAGTCAACGCTCATCGTTCGAAAAGCAATAATGACTCCACTCTTATTCATGCTACGCGAAACGATTAGTCACAAACCCGGATGCTAATCTAATGTAAGAGAAAGTGGAAACTCTCCTGTCTCGCCAATGGTTCAGGTGATAAAAGAACGTTTTGCACCACACGAAAACAATGCCAACACTCAAGAAAAATCACTATCACAAGATGTGTAACTTCACTTGAGTTCTTGAGAGAATTAGAGGAAAAGCAGAAAAAAGCAAGTTTGATGCACTGTAAAGGTGCAATTTGTCGTAGGTCTACCATCAAACATGCCAAAATTTGTCAAATAAAGCTTGACCAAAATAGTTTCTTTATGTCAAATATAAACAGTAGTGAAAAATGAACTGCATAGTTTACTTGCGTCACTCTAATTTTTATGTAAATTGTTTCAAACATGTACGTAATTTTGCTCTCTACAAAGCAAAATGCAATTTACTTCAGTTTGCGTGAATAATTTGAAGAAGTACCATCATGGAAATAACATCCAGAATTTTTATCCTCGATTAGTTCCGGCCACTATAGTCGCGACGCTGTTATTTCCGGCGTGACTCCGCCTCTTTGCTTACGTCTTAGAAAGTGAAGGCTCTATAAAGTCTAGGTAGGTAGTATCGTTCGCCATTTTTGTTCCTTCGTTCCCGAGCTACCATACGACGAATCTATTTGCCACACCGTTAAACATTATCATGTCGTAGCTCCTATGATAATAAATCAAACGCACTGTAATTCAGCAAATAATTGAGCGGAAAATAACGTGTCCGTGTGCTTTCTGCGAACGCCAACGAAAGAGCCAAAATGGCGGGCGATTATATTAAGTAGTTATCGAGCCTTAAGAAATGAATAACGTCTTCCTCAGCGAATCACAAGATGCACACGATTAAATGTAGCCGACCTGTAACGCGATTGGCTGCCGGAAATTAGAGCGACGGGACTATAGTTACGGATCACATTGCTTATCTCCTCTGTGGAGTGTTATAATGTCATGCGCCTTATACGTGGTACAGTCATTAAGTTCTAATACTGAGCGCATAGTGGCGTTGTGGTGCATTATAGCGCATAGGTGGCGCCATGGTATGATACCTTGTCAGTTAGTCTCTCGACCCAACAAGAGACAGTTGAGTGCATGCACTGTAAGCAGAACTACGGTCTTTGTTGTGACGGTGATTTGAATGCGCGCGTCGGAACTCGAGTCTGTTGCAGTTTGAGCAACGGGCAAACGTCACGTTGTCAGAAATTAGGCGAAACTGCTATAACCGATCATAACTGGAGACGAAACATGGTGTTTCCTTTACGATCCGCAACTGAAGCGACAATCCGCCACCTGGAAAACGCCATTATTTCCACGACAGAAAAATCCGCAACAAGACAGATCAAAAGGCAAGGTGATGCTTTAACAGTTTTTTTTTAATTCAAATGGAATTGTTCACATAGAATTCATCCCACAAGGTGCACCTGTAGACAAGATCCTCTACAAAGAGATTCTTGGCCGTTTAAGCAATTCAATTCGTCGTAAGCGTCCTGAGCTTTGGCATAGGAAGAATTGGCTGTTGCTACACGACAACGCCCCTGCACATCGCTCCATCCTTGTCCAAGAGGAACTTGCAAGGCAACAGGTCGCTGTTTTGCCACACCCTCCGTACTCACCTGATCTCGCACCATGCGATTATTTTTCTCTTTCCCCTCATGAAATCAATCCTACGAGGGCGTAATTTTTATGCGGCCGAAAAGGTCATGACTGTCACAAGAGAAGCCGTACGGCATCTTCCTGCCAACATCTTTCAGCAGTGCTTCCAGCAGCTACACCAACGTTGGCAGACGTGCATAGCGGCCAACGGCGACTATATTGAGGGATGATGTCGATCTGTTTAAGTGTACGCCGTATCACGCGGCATATTCTGAGACATCCAGATTCTTGTGGGTGCCTACCCTTCAGGCGTCAGTGTCAGAACTTAATGACTGTACCACGTATTTATAAGATCCTTGTGCTATTCTGTGTTAAAATATAAAAGGGAAATGTTTTTCGTTAACTGATCCTCAACTAGTGCTGGAGGTTTATTTATGGACAAATACTACTTTTTACTTTTTCAAGAAAAATATGTACTCAATTGAGATTGTTGTAAATGTAAACGAACTTAAAATATTGTAGAGGGGTCAATTAATAAATTGTAGGTAAAACTCGTTACTCTCTGTCATTCCCATCTCCGCAATCGGCCTATATGCTTAGGTAGATCCAGAACTAGTGATCTTACCTAAAGGTCCAATTGTATAAAACTCCCTGACTAAAGATCAGCTTTGATCGAAGATCGAAAAGTGATCCGAGTTCAGACACTTCTTCTATTGTATAAAAGTTTTCTGCGATCAAATTACCTTGGTTCAAATGCAATCTAAGTTCACGTGAAAAGGATTTGGCAACATCGCATAAACAGGTGAAATACGTGATGCGCGGACAGGTTTGTTCAGTGTTGCCAATCTAGCGACTAACTCTTTTTCAACAACAATTTGTTTTAACTTTTATATTGCTTAAATAGGGATTTAGTGACCTTTTTAGCGCCCATAGTGACAAAATTTAATCTTTCTTTGTCGATAATGAGAAATCTAGCGACTTTACAACTACTTTTCACGACTTTCCGTATTACACCCTGTTGGAGACACTGTTTTTTTTTTTTTTGCAATGTAAATAATGGCGGACAATAAGAAGAAGGTTGACTGTTCTCCAAGTTGTTATCATGTTATAGTGTTTGATACTGCTAAACATAATAAAGCTTTATAAAACGACAATTTTCGTTTAGTAATACAGTTAATTGAACATTTATGAATGTACCTATCATATCCATTAATAAGTAATGGCTGTTATAAACATAATACAGTATAATTATAGGTTATGTTATTTGATACTACTGATCACGATAGAGCCTTATAAAATATAAGATTGTTTGTGTATTAACGCAAGAAATTGAAAGAAATATATATAAATGTACCTATCATATCTATTAATATTAATAATAATGGATATTTTATTTGCACAATCTGTTACTCGTATATTTCGAACAGAAAAGAAATAACTGAACTTGGATCATCTAACTTAATCGGAGAAATTTCTTCAGTCAAAGTTGACTTTAGTTTAAGACAAATTAATCTCAGATTAGACTTTATACAACACAAAATTCCAAGTTCAGCTGAAACAAGGATCAATTTAACCTCTGATCTAAGATTAAATGGTTTATACAATCGGGCCTAAGCATTTAAACGTCAACAATGATATTCCGGTAGTAGGGCTAAAGTACCTCCAGCGATCACCGTCCAACATTTTGTTGGACTTGAAATAATCCAAATTTTGTTTCACCCCTTGACTAGTGATATAACCTCTCGTTGCTTCGTTTATTGCCCAGGAACTGGATAATTCCTAATTTTACGTAATTCATTTGCACATTCATCACTGTCACTACTTTCAAACGTGGAACCTGATCGATATTTCCATTAATTACTTCACTTTCACTTTCGTAATTACTTGTAATAGAAGTTGTATTACATCACAATGAAGGTGTACTTGCGTTGTTTTATGAAAGAATTCTCCCTGTTTCATTTCTAGAAAATTGAAAAAAACGTTGTTTTATGTGTCACATTATCTAAGCACTTTCTATTCAATTTCTAATTTAAGTTTCCTATAATCATCCACATTTAATCTTATCGGATCCTAACATAACTGAAGATGATATTAGGAAATATGCCACTGGAGCTAAATGGTAGCTGTCAGAAGTATGGAAAGAAGATAAATACAAACGAGACGAAAACCATGGTTATAGGAAGAAAACTAAAGAAGGTAAACTTGCGAATTAAACAAGTGGATCGCTTCCAATACTTGTGTGTACTGTAAACAGTAACATGAGCTGCTGCCAGCAAGTCAAAAGGAGGATGGCAATGAAAAAGGAAGCCTTTAATAGAAAAAGGAGCATCTTCTGCGGATCTCCGAAAAAAGGACTAAGAAAGAGACTAGTGAAGTGTTTTATGTGGAGTGTGACATTGCATGGGCATTACGACGAATTAATGAGAAACGAAAGGAAATATTACTCAGACTTAATTTAAATTTTACATGTTAATATTTTTACAGCCCTTATAAATGTGTTTGTGGCAAAGGTAATACAACTTACAGTTGGAATATATGTGTTCTGATTTTTTAATTTCGTATTATAATACATTCACATTTTCCCAAAAGCTTTAGAAATGTCACTTGTACCACATTTTTTCTGAGCCCTTCAATTCATATCTAATTGTGAGGGTATAGGTAAGTGTCATATCCTGTATGTCTAGCAAATCTCTTTAATAATTTATATCAGTGCACTAGAATTTTATTTTCTTGAGTTGTATAACGCACAGCTATTACTATCGTACAGAGAAATTTGTACATAGGTGGCAACATTATACAGTATGGAGTATATAGGTAAACATATAACAGAGTCAAAAATAAAATACGAGTAGATTGACAATTTAAATAAATAAGGGATGTAAATACTTTCTTTATCAACGTACGATGAACAAAGAGGAATGGAATATTGACGGAAATTTCGTACCGACATTACAATGACATATCTTCTTGGATCTGTAATGAAGAAAATGATTTTCCGATACGGATATTGAAAATGGGATTATTCAAAGAAGAAAATATGAGCATGTTAAACTCAATTCTAAGGAGAGGAAGTAATTCACATAGAAAGTTTTACCCACGTTGCGTTTTAGAGACGGTGCATGACCATGAATAAAATAAAGGAATTAAATATTTCCTATGATAATTCATATTTAATTATTATGTGAAGATATACATGGCTCAACAAAATAAAAATAAATAAAAATGTATAAATTAAGAAAGACATTTAGTGAAAACAGTTGAGAATTTCTGGCCACATTCCCTCATTATAGGGACACAGGACACAATATTATTAGCTTTTTAAGGTGCAATCCATAAAGAAAAGTAAGCTCTGCATAATAATTACTATTTAAGGAATCTGCAGGTTCATTGCCGCCCTCACATAAGCCGATATCGGTACTTATGCTGTGGAAGATTGATCCAGTCTCTATCAACATATCCTACCTCTCTGAAATCCATTTTAATATTATCCTCCCATCTACGTCTCGGCCTTCCCAAAGGTCTTTTTTCCTCCGGCCTCTACACACATTAATTCAGGGGAAGTATGAAGAACACATGAATAATATGTGAACAGAGATATATTATATATGAATGTTCCTAGGTTAAAAGTCAATGAACATAGAATATATAAGGATGATAAAAGACTAGGGTTCGGATTCTTATAATTTCATCTACTTTGTTCTTTGCTTACAAATTAAAAAGTCTTGTGTATGTTTGCGAATAATGATCATAGGACATACTTTTAAAGAACCTAAAGAAACCTAAATGATACTTCAGTACGTCATCAAGAATAATAGCTTTTAATACAACGTGCTTCTTTCTTGATCTCTTCCTTTAATTTCGGAGGAAAACATTAAAACAACGAACTTAATGTCATCCACTTGAAACTCCTGAATTTACTTCACTCGTGTAATATTTGTAGATATTGTAACAAGGAGGTATTATCAATTTTGTTATTCTTCGATTGTTACAAAATAGGCTACGTATTCCTTGCTTCTTATTGTTGTATGGTTTTCAGCGACCGTGTTTTAAACGGTTGGTTTCATCGCAGTCTGTTGAAAGTGTTAGAATTGTGTTTATTTTCGAGCTGCTTTCCGCAAATATTGAATAATTTAAGATGCCTAAAGGACGTGAAAAGAATCATAATTAATTCAGCAGTAGATTGCAGATGATAGGAACTTCGCTAAAGATGGTAAAGTAGTGTGTAGGCCAGACGTCTCAATAGGGCCTTTTCGGAGCACTTCCTCCTCTCTCTTTTTTAATGTAAGAGTGGAACAAGATGCGGGAGCAGTTCGTGTATCTCCGGATGACGTCATTGACCGCGACGTTTGAATAGACATCTCCAACCACTAGGATGTAACGGTCAGTCTTTGTGTTCATCTCCGAGGAAGGAACGTCCTTATTACCGCAAATATATGAAGAAATAAAAGATTTCATTGGGAAAGTTAAATTGTGGGACTCGCAAGTTTCGTGGGTAACTGTTACCACTTCATTAATCTAAAATTTTTACCTAATTTGAATCAAGACCAGTGTAACAAATAATTACGTAACATGTCTGGTTCTTCATGCTTCAGATTTCTTCGTTTTACTCATTGATATATTCGAAAATAACATTATTATTATTATTATTATTATTATTATTATTATTATTATTATTATTATTATTATTATTATAGTGAAGTACTGGAGACCTTGAGAAAAGAATTTAAGACCAGATTTAAAATTTGAATATTTTTAATTTAAAATAATTGTTTGTGAATTACTAAGATGTTTTGGTTATTTTTAATTACTGAAATCATTATGATCCATATTATTTAACTATTATTGTAATGAATATGTTAATATTGGCGTAACATAGTAATACGTACTTTAACAACCAACACGTTTAATAATTTCATTATTATTGTTATTTAATTCAATTTAATTGTTTTATGAACTTAAAAGAACAGAGAGATACCGGTACAAAAAAATTACTAGAAATGAAGTATTATTGTTGTTGTTTAGTCAACTGTCCGAAGACAGGTCTCAACCTCTCAAATGATAACAACAAGGCATCACTTATGAGGCAACTAGGCCAGAGATAATGGATAGGGTAGCCAGTTCATTATTATTATTATTATTATTATTGTTATTATTATTGTAAATTACTTAAGAAATTCCTTTCGAAAACAACCGTATATTGTGAGAGTACAACACAAAAGTGCAGCTGTGTAGCATTTCTCACGCGATAGCTACAACTTAGCTCGCTCATGCTTGTAACAGGAATCAACGATCGACTATCTTCTGGTATTGCGCTTATCTATTCAGCTGGCTACGCTATCTACACTTGCTCTCTGTAACAACTTCTATGCGTTGACCTTGAGACGCCTGGTCTAGGCAATCGTGCCAAAAGCAAGAAATTTTGCAGTATTTTACATTAAGGAAATGGAGTAGAATGAAATATTTCTTACGGTATTTTATCTACACTTATACAAGATCCTTAATTGAAATTAGGCTGTGTAAATCTTAAAAATGTAAGGGGAAAATATATTCCTTTACTTTTAGAAGAATGACGGATTTAGTGCTATGCAGTGATAGTAATATGAATACTTTAATTCGATTAAAATAAAATTATCAACTTCTTATATGGATAATTATTTTATATCATATGCTAATATTTTGAAAGCTCTGATTGATAAACCGGAAATCTCGGGTTTTGATTTCCTCTGTAATGTCAGAAAAATAACAGACATAGTTTGAGTTCGAAGTTATAGGTTTACATTAATTAACTTTGATTGCGTACAGATCAGATGAGAGCAAAGCCGCATTTGCAACAACACAAATATTATCCCCTGCTCATTTAGTATATGTTGCTAGGAGGGAGAAGAAGAGCAAAATTTAAGCACAGATGTCTTTTGTCGTGGACAAATAATACAGAGGGATTTATATAGAACTGACACATTTCTTTCTTTAATTATTCCGTTGAAAATTCATTCAATGACCCAATTTTAGCACCAAATTAAGCAGAATGTTCTGGAGTTTCGATTCCTTCTCACTAGATGCGCAGATGTTTATGTTTTATTCCTACTGTTAGCAGCACTGACCCAATTTTAGCACCAAATTAAGCAGAATGTTCTGGAGTTTCGATTCCTTGTCACTAGATGCGCAGATGTTTATGTTTATTCCTATTGTTGGCAGCACTAGATGCGCAGATGTTTATGTTTTATTCCCATTGTTGGCAGCTGTTTTCGACATTTTGTGTCGACGTGAAAATGCAGTACACATTAAATGTGAACTCACAGAACTCACGCCATTGGGCCATCGAAAATCCACATGTCATCCATGAAGCACCTATGCACCCGGTTAAAATCGGAGTTTGGTGCGCAATATCCTCACAGAGAATAGTGGGGCCAATTGATTTTAACCAGACTGTGAACACTGCAGAGTACCGACTGATTTTCATGGAGTTTGTTGAGCAACTGGACGATGTAGAGCTGAGTCAAGGATATTTTCAGCAAGATGGCGCTACATTCCATACATCAAATGAATCCATGGAACTAATTGCAAGTTTCTTTGACGACCGAATAATTTCCAGGAACCTGTGGCCACCGAGATCTCCGGATTTAACAACGCCGGACTTCTTAAAAGGGTTACTTAAAAGACAGGGTTTACGCCACACGTCCCCAGACATTGGACGATCTGAAGCACAACATCACACAGGAGATTCAAGCTATTGACAACAGAGTCCTCCAACGAGTGGCCAGTAACATGGAACGACGTGTTGAGTTGTGCCTTATGCAGGATGGAGGACATTTTCAACATTTGCTATAGAGGTAAATAATCTCCCAAAATTCCTCTACATTTTAGGTATAATAAGTTGTCGCTAGCACAATTCGTTTTGAAACAATTAATGAAAGAAATGTGTCAGTTCTATATAAATCACCAGGGAAAGGATTTATATGTAAATACATATTTACTTATAAAGCTAATATAATTTATATTTTGCATTATCTTTATGTTTCACAATGTGTAGGGTTGAAAAATCCTACTTTTATTTTCCATATTTTTCCATATTTTAGAGTTTAGTACATATTTTCGTTAATTTCCATATATTTTCCATATTTCATATAAAACAGTCCATATTATATTAGGTTTAACAATAAAACAAAACAAAATTCCATTAACTTTTAAAAATACATTTCAACAATAGAGATTTAAACACATGTTCAGTAATCCCTTTAACATCAGAGTTATTTGAAAATTAGCAGTCCTATCAACAATGGGAAAGTAAGTTACAAAACTGTATTAATTGAATTTAAAATTTTTAACAGACTTCAGTTGTGCAGCTCAACAGTTAAATGCCAGTCAGAGTACACATAGGTTCAGTTTTGTAAATCATACTATAAAGACGGTAAATATGCCAAAAGTACGTCATTCAGTCAATTTAAAATCAAAACTAACAAGTTACATTTCAGAATTTAAAGAAGATGGTTTATCAACTGACAATAAAATATTATTTTGTAATTTGTGTCAGTGTGCAGTATCATCTACACAAAAGTTCCTGGTGCAACAACACATTACAACTAGTAAACATCAGGCCAACAAACAACTAAATTCCAAGCAGAGACAATTGTTTTTAACACAACCAACAACATCGAATGTAAGATCTGAGTTTAACATCGACCTGTGCCGTTCTCTCATCTCTGCTGATATTCCTCTCTACAAACTAAAGAATAAGGTCTTCAGGGAATTCCTTGAAAAATATACTCAACATACAATCCCGGATGAGTCAACACTTAGGAAGACGTATGCTCCATCCATCTACGATGAGACAATACAGAAGATAAGAGATGAAATTAAAGATAGTTCAATTTGGGTTTCCATTGATGAGACTCCCGACAAAGAAGGTAGACTTGTTGGTAATGTAGTTATCGGTTTGTTAAGTGAACAATATTCTGAACGAATTCTTTTACATTGTGATGTTCTAGAAAAGTGCAATAACAAAACTATAGTTAAACTGTTCAACGAAGCTATGGGTATCCTGTGGCCAAAGGGTATTATGTACGATAATGTGTTATTCTTTATTAGCGATGCTGCCCCTTATATGGTCAAAGCTGGACAAGCATTATCTGTTGTATATCCTAAATTGACTCATTTTACTTGTGTGGCGCATGCATTTCATCGTGTGGCAGAAGTGGTCAGAGACAATTTCCCTAAAGTAGATTTGTTGATTTCATCAGTGAAAAAGTATTTCTCAAAGCTCCCAGTAGAGTTAACGTGTTGAAAGAAATGTACCCTGAAATTCCATTGCCACCAAAGCCAATTTTAACTAGATGGGGTACATGGCTAGAAGCAGTTGAATATTATGCCGAACATATAGACTCTATTAACAATGTTCTCCTTGCATTGGACTCTGAAGATGCAGTCTCAATTGATACTGCGAAAACAGTTACCTGTGACATAAGTGTGAAGAATGACTTAGCTCACATTCAGCATACATTTTCATGCATCATAAAAACGCTCAAAAGTCTCCAAAATAGGCACCTTTCACTATCTGAAAGTTTTGAAATTATAAATAGTACTGTGGAACAACTGAATCGTGGTAGAGGTAAAGTTGCAGATGCAGTAAGAGCTAAGGTGGACACTGTACTTTCAAAAAACCCTGGATATGAAGAACTACAAAAGGTTGTTGCTGTGATGAGTGGTGAATCAACAGTGAAGATTAACTTGGACTTATCCCCAGCAGACATTGTGAAATTGAATTATGTACCAGTTACTTCTTGTGACGTCGAACGCTCTTTTAGTCAGTATAAATCTATCCTCAGAGACAATAGAAGAAGATTCACTTTTCAGCACTTGAAAGAAATGTTTGTAACCTATTGTTATGGTAACAGACAATAAAAATTGTGTTTTGTTGAAACTACATTGGAAGATAAGGTACGTCCATTATATTTTTGTTTAGTTTGATTAAAATGTACCAATATTTAACGTACATAGTCATTTTTTTATAATTTTAAGTCCATATTTAATTCCATATTTTGGTAAAAATCCATATTTAATTCCATATTTTGGTAAAAATAACTACATATATATTTACATATTTCATATATTTTTAGTCCATATAAATCCGTTCCCTGTAAATCACTCTGTATAACCAGACAATTTCAACGTTGTTCTAAAAAACAAGACTTTCAAATCATTTTGGAGGATGTCATTGACAGACGTTTGCCAGATGAATGAACTGTTGGATAAAATTACTTGAATTCTATGTATAAAAATAAAAAAGAAGAATTAATGGAAGATAATATATGGCTACCTTAACATATGCTTATCTGTTATTAAAATAACTGATGGCTGTGGCTGCTTCATTGCAAATGTTATGGAAAAGTTGAACTCAACAGAACAGGGAAGACCTCAACTCATTTCATGTAAAACGTTTGAAAGAACACACCAGTACTATGACGTGCACAGTTCCACATAACTACAGTGACTGTATGGATACATACAGTCACTGTACACATAACTTACGAGTACTGCCACCTGGACCGGTATGAGATATTTGTTGCTTCTAGTATTGCAGACAGTGGTAAAATTTCAAGCCAGGTGAGCTGCTCCCACCCCTGTATCCCCATATGCGGCGTAACAGGGTTCGTATCATGAAGATGAAAAGGCGTTAACTGGGACGCGTTGTCCTAGCTCACACACGGAGTTTTCAGGTTCCAATCACTTGCAACAATGGATTTATTAGAGCTAAGTTAGGTGATGCAAATTCTAAAATTGAAGATACGAGTTTTAGGCACTGAGAAAGGAAACTAGGAAGGAAAATATTAATTTACATAAAATAACGTAACTGTACCAGAAAGTAAAGCCACAGTCTACTATATACAGTCGCGAAGCTTGAGGTGATTTTGCAAATCTCGCGATAAAGCGTTCCAAGCGGTTAGCAACTAGAAACAATAGACTGTCCACTGTCGACTTTGGATTTAGAGTCGACTGTGTCGTATTTCCATCGAGTGCTAGGTCGTTGATGCTTGTGAAGAAAAATCCTAACATCTATTTCTTATTTTACTTCTAGATGCAAAAAGTGGTTAATAAACAGCAGGAGGAAGATTTAATGACAAAGAATGAAGCATATCTTTATAATAATATAATGTTTTGCTCTCTTCATTTCGAAAACACACAATTCATGAATAAAAACAAAAATAAATTAATCTGGAATGGAGTTCGAACTTTATTTGATGTTTCAAATAAACCTGTTCTGTTATTACCTGCAGCTGAGAAACAAAAGCTTTGCACTAACTCTACGTCTGTATCAGCTGATTCCTTGAATAATTGTACAATTTCAGACAACTTAGACCTACTTTTTTTTGAAAGGATATGTTTTTAATTACAGCTGTTAATTTTGTTGCTATTTTTATTTTTTATTTTACTAGAGACGTAGAAAAAGTAAGTCTGTTACAATAAAATTTATTGATCACGTTTTATTTCCAATTCTGGTGTGATTATTATTGCTTAACCTCATCCCACTTTGTTAACTACGTAAGCCTACTGTACACTACACGTACCGGTACACGTAAGTTACTCCCATTAATTCATATTTCCATTATTATTTTTATTATATTATTGTTGTAAAGGGAAATGCAAATTAATATTTATTGGTTTCATAGTTCATTATCGCTATAATCTTGAGTGAGTGAAGCGATTATAGTAAATTTCAGTTCGTTTTGCACAAACAAAAATAATATTAACCTATTTCTTGCAGGTATCTTCGAGTTTATGGCGGAATTTAATATACTCCATTAAAATAATAAATTAACTTTATCCATTTAATATTTCAATAATGGAAGGAAGGTGTTAATTTTTCCAAAAGAACACAACGAAAGTGTAACATATTTTGTCGTCTACTAGGAGAGAGATCTGCGATGAGGAGGCGATAGTAGCGATCCTAGTGGTGGGCAACTACCCATGTTTGCATTTTTACTACATATTGAGCTTCGCGACTGTATATAGTAGACTGTGGTAAAGCCATATACTGTACTTCTACAACTGAAATAAAATAATTTGAGATAATTAAAAAGACATAGTTTTACTAGAAAGTTAATCTTATATGCCATCGGTAGATACCTTGGGATACATACCGTATCAAAGACCTATATGAAATTAAGTTTGACCTTCCTGCAAGCATTTTGAATTAGCTGTCATAATTAATCGGCTAGAGAGACAGACTAAGAAATGAAGCTGTGTTGGAAAGAGTGGGCGAAGAAAGCATGATGCTGAAAGAGATCAGGAAGAAAAAAAGGAATTGGTTGGATTACTGACTGAAAAGAAAATGGCCACTGAAGGATACACTGCAACGAATGGTGAACGGGAGGAGAGCTTGAGGCAGAATAAGATATCAGGTGGTAGACGACATTAAAATATATAAATAGAATTTTTTTATAATTTTTGAAGTTTTCATTTTTATAGTACTAGTTTCGAAAGTACAATCGTTTTTGTTTGAAACGGCGCCAACAAAATTGTACTTTGGCATCTTAGAGGCATGTTAAAGTCACAATTTGTTTTAAATGGGCAGTAGTCAATGGCATACACCGTTTTTAAACTACAGTAAAATCCCTCATAACCGACAACCAAATAACCGGAATATCAAAACAACGGCACTTTTGGCTGGGCCAAAAAATGTTTAAATCTGCCACATTGCCACAGTCTAGGTCGGCAGTTTTGCCACATTAGAAAGTTCGCACAAACTTTCGTTTTCAGTAAATATTCGAACCTAAAATTAGCGTAGGCTATTATTTGTGTTGTGTGATGTGTTTTAATAAAGAAAATCCCCACAGTTTTTGTATGATGTGTTTTAATAAAGAATATCCACACAGTCTTATGTTCATTTAATTATGTTCGTTGCCATATTAGTAACTTTGCACGAACTTTCGTTTTCAGTAAATATTCTAACCTAAAATTAGTGTATTAGTTGTGTTGTGTGATGTGTTTTAATTAGGAAAACACATACAGTTTTTATGTTTATTCAGTTATGAGCAAGTGATAGCGAATTAAGCTTTACATGGCTGCAGTTTCAACATCTGGCTCCATGAAATACGAACTTTGTTTTTGTATAGCCTATTCAATTATCCGGGAAAATCTCGCATCCGGAACTTGCCTGTTCCCTCTGGTGCCGGATAAGAGGGATTCTACTATATTCAATTTACAGTGGTGATTGGATGGGAAAAGCTGAAAACAAAATAAATATTACAAAAAGACGGCTGTTTCTGAAGAAAGAAGGAACAAACAAAGAAATGAAATAATCAATTTTGCAATGTGTATCCTATTCCACTTTGAGTGTACAGATGACAGAGTTGGATACATAAAAGTATCTAGTAGTATCAATGAATTAGTAAGCCACGCATTCTTCATGGCACTTCTGCGGGAATCTGTTCCTCTACCTTGTCCATTCAGCAGGAAAAGTGCCAATAAAACAGAAATAAGTGCAAGATTTAGAAAAAACTTAGCAGCACATCCCAAGCGAGCATACGGAATTTTATGAAGAACTCTTCAGCTGGCCTACAGACAGTACTGGAACGCACGATGACTGGAAAACAGCACATTCCAAGTGAAAAGACTGATTTCTTTTCATCATTTATGATATTTTCCTTTTTTCAATATATAATTATTATACATTCTGTTTGTTGATTGTGTGTGATTTCCAGTAAAGTAATTCAAGAATAACGCGAAAATATCTAAAAAAAATATCTATATCATATTTGATTCTATTTGTTATAAAATCGATTTTTTAAGGGCGGCTTTTTCTCATATTTTAAATCTCAATAAAACCTTAAGTATCCGCATAATGCGTATACAGTAAAACCTCTCATTTACGGACATCGAAGGGACGTAACAATCTGTCCGCATCTGGGAGGTGTCCTTAATTGGGAGGGAGACTCCCCAATCTAACAGTAAATTTATATGTATCCCTTCACGCTTTAAATGAAATGTATTACTATAGTTTAATTCTAACTACAGTATACTGTACTACAGTAAATTCTTTGCAACTTTGAACTACAGTAGATAAGACCGAAAAAGGAAAATACAGTACTGTGCCATGCAATTTTATTCTAGGTCTACAGTTATGCAGTACTGTAATTTACAGTTTTCAACTTAACCTTTACGTTCAGGTGCCATGTCTCTCGAAACAAAAAAACTGATTGAAGTGAAGGGAATAATCCTATTAACCCTATCAAGTGTCGAATACAATTTCACGATCGCAAAAACCTTGGACCAATCAGACAGGATAGATTTTATGATTTTGTTTATCGACCCGCTTCCATCTAACAAGGGATTAGCTGGCTGGGCTAGTGGTAGCCTATGAGACCCTTATTGTCTTCTTTCATGTTAAGGGATTTCTGTACAGTTCTCAAACTAAATTTTCCATTTTTGTAACACATTAGGTCTTGAAATCCAAGTTCTGTCCGCAGTCAGGAGGTAAAGCAAGCTTTAGGACTGTGAAACAGCTGTCCATGTCCGTGTCTGAGAGTGTCCGTAAACGAGAGTTTAATTTATCATTATTTCTGTATTATTTCAGTTGCGAAATAAAAATCTGTCCGTATATGAGGAGTGTCCGTATCTGAGAGGTGTCCGTAAGGAGAGGTTTCACTGTAATTACTTTAAAAACCAGCAACTGTAACCTAGACTGTCAGCCCACATATCTGGAATTATATATTCCCGGATAGTTTTCCTCTAACATATGTTTTTTTTCAATTTCCCACAAATTTACTTTTCGTGGCTTACGCCCTTTTAAAAAAAAAGGCGATTTATATACGGATATAAAGAGGAAGGCAGAACATAGGAAATATTGGAGAATGTTGGAATTTCAGTGAAAGATTTGCTGTTGGACAGAAAACTATGAATTAATGAATGAATTCATCGGCGGTTGCAGGGAATGTGTAGAGCGGATTTTTCGAGGCTTTGAGAACTCGTTTTAATATGTACAGACATTTCAGAAGATGATACTGTCTTTGGAAAGACTTTACAGCTTGTCTTAGTTCTAGAGTTAAAAAAAAACGGCTGTATGTTCATGGTATGCCATACAACAAAAAGTGGTATAAACGTAGAAACGATAAATCACAGGAAATGAAATATTTTACCATAAGAAAAAACTCTTCCAGTCAGAATTGAACCCTATTTTACTGCATAAGAGACGAGCGTTCTATCCACTACAGTCTAAACCACAGACGGCGTTGTGAAGATCATCCGAGTGACGAACATTCAATTAACCCTCGATGAACGATTATTATTGATTGTGAGGCCACATACCCGCCTTCCTTTGAAACGACGGATGAACCGCTTGTTAAAACTTTGATTTTGTCCCGAACAAGAGTCCGGCTAGTTTTTATATGGTCGAATGTACAATAATATAATATCATGTCTTGTACTTTTTAGTAGTCTTCTTTACTTTTAGGCACCTCGGAAACTGTTAGTGCAACAACATGAGGAGTAAACTTTCAAAAAAGAATTTGTCCATAAAAAAACTGAACATAACTTTGTTTTCCCATTAGAAGGATCATTTGCACATTTTAGTACACTCATACCGATTAAAAAAAATGTCTGTCCCATGTACGCTATAACACAATGTAAAATTTGATATGTTTTTCAAAAACAATTATGTCCACAAACTGAATACAGTACAACTCCACAAATAGACACAGCAATGGTCCGTGTGCGAGACGAGGTACGAACGTTGTCTTTCTACGGAGTAGTGCGGACATTGGTAAACATGAGGGCTGTACAATGTTTTTATGGCGTGCGGACCGAAACATAAATAATTAACGTACATAATTTTAAATAATATATTGCAGTTTAGGCAAAATATATAACAAAACTCCGTGATTAAGTATAATATATACGTGATACATCTGAAACATAAAACAAACTTCTGGAGGAAAAGCTCTCTAAATGTATCTACATACAGGGCTTTTATTTCAAAACATCCCACTCTAAATAACCAGTTATTCAATTGAATTCAATTTAAACAAAAAACACGCAAATTTAGATATCAAGGGGGAAGTCTAAACAAGGCTTAATTGCATTTTAGATTTCACCTCCCACCCCCAGCTACTCCCACTTTGAAATTTCAAATGGCACCCCTATATTTTTATACAGGGACATCATTTTATTTTTACTTCAATTTTTATTGTACCTGAGTTTTTGAATGTACTTCACTCCCACCCCTTCTACTAATGAAGTACCAACTGTCCCCCACACAGTAAACAGCACTGAGTTAGTGAGTATAGTACGTTCCAGAAATATGTTCGCGTTTTCCAGTGACGAAAGAGCTTTCAATATTGACTCATATTTTCGCACAGGTACTGTCCATTTGCCTACGTTGCATCCCGATTTCCCCCACCTGCTTCTGTTCGCCCCTCTGTAAAAGCTGGGCTGTCTTAGATCTTTTCTGAAAACATTAATTTCTGTTAGAAATTCAACGTTTACGTAATATTATACACTGTTTAAAATAACTTAAATAGAAGGGCCTCGTTAAGTAATTAACTGTCACGTGATTTCCCCCCTTTCTACGATCCTGCTGCATAACCACTTGGACGGACAGTAGATAGCATGTCTGAGTAATTTTATCTGTGCGGGTCGGGCAGAAGTGAAGATTGAATTTACAGTACGTAAGGTATTCTTTTATAGAGCAGGTACAGAATTATTTCAACATGAGTTACTAGTACGAAGGACGAATCTGGCAATGGGAATTAGATGCAATAGTCTATAGTGCTATAATATGCACAAAAGAACTGAAGCCTGTATCGAAATGAACGGCCACCATTTTCAAAAATGTGTTTAAATATTCATATTAGGACTATGATTATTTTTCAATTTAATTTCTTTCTCTATATTGTATGGTAGTGTGCTGTAGACAGTATAATATACACTGCATAATGAATACCTTCGCATGGATAACTCAGTTCGTGAGTAAAAACACTAATCGTTAATACTGTACTGTATTTTGATTAAACAAAAACCTAATGAAAATTATCGAATTCAAAATCGCGACATTTCCTAGTTTACGTAAATAGATGAACTACTTTTCTTCCCTCCTATACCTAGTAGAGTGTTTTGTTTGTGTTTTACGCCAGTATCATCAAACTATAGTCGTGGAAGGGGATAGCAAATTGTGTTTCCGGTTCTCTAAAGGTATAGCCAGATTAATATTAAAAATGTTAGTAAAAATAAAATGATGTTCCTGTACTTAAATATGAAAGAGCATTCAATTGTTCATACACCTCATTCGTTTTCGCATCTTTTCTATCGTCGCCTGGCAACCTGGATTATTGTTATTGTTGGTTAGAGCTGAAGAGAATAAAGCTACAAAACTCATTGAGCATTTCATGTAATAGTGGTGTTTGTGTATTAAAATATTTTAAAATTGTGTATACCTTTCAAGAGAGAACATAAATCATCCTTATTGATTAAATTTAGGAAATTACACAAAATAAACTGTGTTTTCATCCTACAATCAACTGATAATAACAAAGCTTCTTATAATCACTACAGGCTGTCTGGTATTTAGATGAATTTTGTTTTATCCTATGCACTGTTCTGATCGAAATGTCAAATTCTTGAGCGATGGCTCTGATTGATTAACCTTTTTTAAACCGTTCCAATAGTTGTAATTTCTGCTTCAACATGAGTACACATTTTCTGTTCCCTGCCATGCTGCCAACGTGTACCAGTATCTGCACACTACTGCACTGGTTCAACTGGTCAGCCCTGTGCAGCGCGGGACAGGGTGTGTTGACTTACCTTGTATCGTGAAGTATACGAGAGTGAGCGACTACTTGTGGAGTGTCTATTTGTGGAGTTGCACTGTACAATCAAACTAGACTATGTCACTTCCAGTGAATCACAGCCGGGTCACCATGGAAACTAACGTTCCAGAATGCATTCCATTGTACCACAGTCTAGTATATACAGTAGCGAAGCTCAATACGTAGTAAATATGCAAATGTTAGATAGCTGCTCACCACTAGGATCGCTAATATCGTCTCATTACAGGCAATGCAAAATAATACCGTCACAGTCTATTGTTTCTAGCACCCTCAAAACTCAAGCTTCGTGACTGTATATAGTAGACTGTGATTGCACGAGCTCCATTAGAGCTGACTCTGTGTTATGATGAGGTGGTATTTAAACCAATATTCAAGTAAAATGTAATAAAACGTAATTGAAGACACCTCCGGAAATAGGATGTAACATCAAATTATTGTGAGGTGAGACTGGTGGGAAAAGTAATTTTGAAGCATTAATTTATATAAAAATTATTGTATTCAATGCCTGAATAAATTTGTATCCTTGATTAGTCAAATGGTTTTGCTAGTAAATGTGACCCGTTGCGCGAAAAGGGACGTAAAGTCGTGAAAGGAAATTTTACAGGAGAACAAACTATCGGTATAAAAACTGCATTTCTATTTTTTGTACATCTTGCGCTATCTGTAGGCTTTTTTACATACTAAACTAGGACTAGTTTTACACAGTGCTTCTTCTTCTTTTTTTTTTTCGTTGTTAGTAACTCTATAGCATCTATTAGATGCTTTATGGCTGTGCTAACAGATGGAGTTACTTGTCAACAATGTGACGCTGAAATGTGCTGCCCAGCGACAGTCCTGATGTATTTTTATAGGCCTAATATTAACCCGGCACACTCACATTCATACAAATTTCCAGACTCTAGACACCCAGGGAATTCTTCTTCAAGAAAAACTCACCGAGAGCTCTGTCCGGGAATCGAACCTGGGACCTCCCGATCTGAAGCCAGCATGCTGACCAACAGACCATGGAGGCTGTCGACAGTGCTTCTTAAATACCTAAATCTTTCTTATACAGGGACATCATTTTATTTTTACTAACATTTTTAATATTAACCTGTCTATACCTTTAGAGAACCGGAAACACCGCTTGCTCCCCCCTCCAAGACTGGAGTTCGATGATACTGGCGTAAAACACAAATCACTCTACTAGGTATAGGAAGGAAGAAAAGTGGAAGAAAATTAGTTCATCCATTTACGTAAACTAGGAAATATCGCGATTTTGAGTTTGATAATTTTCATTAGGTTTTTGTTTAATCAAAGTACAGTACTGTATTAAGAATAAGTGATTTTACTCACGAAGTGAGTTATCCATGCGAACGTATTCATTATGCAGTGTATATTATACTGTCTACAGCACATTAGCGTACAATATAGAAAAAGAAGTTAAATTGAAAAATAATCATAATATGAATATTTAAACACAATTTTGAAAATGGTGGCCGTTCATTTCGATACAGGCTTCAGTTCTTTTGTGCATATTATCGCACTATAGACTATTGCATCTAATTCCAACTGCCAGTTTCGTCCTTCGTACTAGTAACTCATGTTGAAATAATTCTGTACCTACTCTACGTACTGTAAATTCAATCTTCACTTCTGCCCGACCCGAAAATATAAAATTACTCAGACATGCTGTCTACTGTCCGTCCAAGTGGTTATGCCGCAGGATTATAGAAAGGGAGGAAATCACGTGACAGTTAATTACTTAACGAGGCCCTTTTATTTAAGTTAAATTAAACAGCTGTATAATATTACGTAAACTTCCAATTCCTAAGAAAAATTAATGTTTTCAGAAAAGAGCTAAGACAGCCCAGCTATTACAGAGGGGCGAGCAGAAGCAGGTGGGGAAATCGGGATGCGACGTAGGCAAACGGACAGTACCTGTGCGAAAAAATGATTCAATATTGAAAGCTCTTTCGTCACTGGAAAACGCGAACATATTTCTGGAACGTACTATACTCAGTAACTCAGTACTGCTTACTATCTGCGGTCTTGGTTCTGTGTGGAGTTGGAACTTCCTTAGTAGAAGGGGTGGGAGTGAAGTACATTCAAAAACTCAGATAGAATAAAAATTGAAGTAAAAATAAAATGATGTCCCTGTAGTTTGTAGGAAAACAAATGAAAACTTTAATTTGCATTTTTCTCCAAAAGTACACAATTTAATATCAACATTGAATAAGTAATATATTAAAAACTATAGCACCTAGAACCATGAATTTTTTTTAAATGCTTAGTGCTTCATCCTCTTTTTGAAACCAGAAAAAAAAAAAAAAAAAAATGGAAAATCCGACTTTAGGTCCCATTTCCTTCAACTAGTCACAAATATAGTTCTAATGAAATATGCCCCTGATATTATTTTCTTTTCTCCTGAAACATTAATTATAATTTTGTTGGTTACATCCTTAATGCAGGGAGGCCTTCAATTCTCATGGAATCTGATAGCACTGTGAGTGTAGGAGACGCTAATCAAGGGACAGAAAGAAATGTGTTTGAGTGGAAGAGAAGCTAATAAAATAAGGAAGTATTGAGCATCTGTTGAACATAGAAGTTGAGAAGGCAGAAGAGTGAGGAACATTCTAGTCAAACTCTTTGGTGAGAATTTGCACAACGAGGCATATCTGCAGTGGTATAAAAACTATTGATCAATATAGCTACCTGTTATTAATGTCCCAGATGAAGAGGGAAATCCAATGTATGACTGCTGAGAAGACGATGGTGATTTCCGCGTTTAAAAACGGCTTATGGAGGCATATTTCTGCAGTTCTCGGGAAAAGTGACATAAGTCAGTTTCCACAAACCTTTTTTGATAATTTATTGACAACTTACACTGGCTTATGTCGATTTGATTTTATTGTGTATGAATTACTGTAATGGGAGAAATACTTATGTATTTCTTTTTCCAAGCGAGCAGATGTTCCGTAAGTTGTCAATAAATTATCAAAAAAGGTTTGTGGAAACTGACTTATGTCACTTTTCCCGAGCACTGCAGATTTGGTCAATACAGTTTTCTTGATATGAAATTTCGTTTGTTTCTTTTTATAAGTCTTCTTTGACTTAAGTCAAGTTAGTTTCAAAGTTACCCATAAAATAACTGAAATAAACTTTTGGCGTGTGTCTCTAACCAAAAGGCATTATGTCCAGCATTGTGACAAACAATACCAACAATGTCGAGTCTGTTCAAACAAAAATAACTCTCTGTCCAAGCATTTATATTAATTTTACAATTACAATTTAATTTGATTTCAATAATTAGTTTTACTACAGTCTGAAGAGACTGATATTCATAATTTATTGAGTATTCAGTACACAATTGTAACATTGGGAAGATAATAAAATGCATTTTTTGTTCATATCCTAAAATTCTAGTTGAACGACAGAGTCTCTTTTAAATATTTGTTTCTCATATATATCTTGTAGGATGTGGAACCGAACATTCGTTATTTTCAATTTGTATTAAGCATGTTTGAGGAGAAAACAACAATAATAATAATAATAATAATAATAATAATAATAATAATAATAATAATAATAATAAGAGCATACATTTTTAGCCCCATAATACGACAGACAGCGAATGTTAAGTTAGCTGTACGGAGTATGGATGACGTCACTTGACCTTGCGTACGTACGGATCACATACAAAATAGTTGCGGAGTTGTAAGACAGACCGTCCACGTAGAGCAGACAGTGAACGTACCGTGTCAATTATCTTTAGTTGTGCAAGATCAGTGCATTTACAATGCCGAAAGCAAAACGTTCTTTACAGGATCGTTTGAATAAGATTGTGGAGGACTTTGGAAATGAACATATAAAGTCACATGCCGACCCTATAATATGTGTTCTGTGTAAGACGTCAATAAGGGGAAGTAAAAATGAATAGTTGAAACAACATTCGATGAAAGAGTAATGGAACGGAGAAAAATTCTCTCCGGCGCCGGGATTTGAACCCGGGTTTTCAGCTCTACGTGCTGATGCTTTATCCACTAAGCCACACCGGATACAACTCCGACGCCGGTTAGAATCGTCTCAGATTAAGCTCCAACTCTTGGGTTCCCTCTAGTGGCCGCGTATTTACCACGTAAATTTGTTCACCAAGGTAGGCAATGAACAATCGTCCATCTCTACTGGCAATCAGATTAAGGACTCGGAATTTTACATAGATTTATGTGAAATGATGGTTAAATGTAATATACCATTTCACAAGCTCGAAAATAGATACTTGAAGGACTTTCTGGAAAAATATACGCAACGAATCGTTCGCTAAGTGTTGCAGGTCTTTGTAGTTTCAGGGTTCTGGAAAGCAATTACACGTTTAAAAGCTCGCGATCTGAAAATGTCAGACGCCCTTAATTTAATAGAAGTACTTGAATGTTCTAGATGTACAGGGTAATACTGTTGGCGAAAAAGTTAAGAATAAACTTAAAGGCGTCCTACACAAGATCCCTGGTTATTCGGCATTGTGGCAAAAAACTGGCACAAGGGGTAGTAAAAGACAGTAACCTTCCTTATATCCTGTTTGCTCCAGTAACGTCTTGTGATGTTGAGAGAAGTTTCTCTAAATACAAACTGTTGTTGAGTGATGGCAGGAGAAGCTTTAATTTCGATACTTTACGCATGCACTTAGTTATAAATTGCAACAGTTGAAGTTCATTTGTTTCGCTCAAGAATGATTAACAGAAGTGACTCACCTTTATATTAATGCGATTGTATAGCTCGCGCAAGAAACGATTACCGAAAACCAATGATAACGTTGCTGTCTGTTTTGACGCGTGTATGTAGGCACGCCGAGGGGGGAGAGGTACGGGCCGATGGAAGTACTGTCTCTTCCAAGAAGATGAACAAATGAAGACATCGCTGTGGAAATAAAGAACGTAGCAAGAGAAAAATTCGAAGCTAATTAAACGCGCAGCATATGTTTACGAATGAAATAATAATACCGTGCGATACAAGACACGTATTTACATGCAATGGAACAAACTAAAGTCGTAATGTAACTATCACAACGCTAGACTGATTCTATCGATCTCATTTCTCTTCCGACTGTACTCTTGAATATCATTCAAGTTATCTCGTGACCTTTCCTCTCGCCCGCTCTTCCTCATCGCAGTGTTTGATTCGCATTCCTTCCGTCGGTAATCCGTACTTGCGAGACCTATACGTGTCCAGTGTGTCCCAGCCGGTACTCCACCTCTTCGATCTGGGGCCTGTTTCACAATGTTTACAAGCTTTGTAATTTGTAAACTTTGCTTGTAGACTGTAAACTTCTGTTTCACAATCTTTGTTTGTAATGTTGAACTTTACAAAGGAAATAAAATCTTTACAAATTAAATTTTGCTCACTTTACAAGCATTCTGTTTCACAATGAAGGGTAATTTTACAAACGTGTCAACTTTACTTGTAAAGTTAGCACATTTTTCTACAATAGCTCTGAGATGTGTAAAGTTTGATATTGTAACAAATTGTGAATAAATACAATAAAGATATATTTACTAAATTAATTTTTGAGTAACTGGGTAATATTAAGAATTAAACTAGAGCAGTTTTGATGTTATTAAGGAGTTCTAATGACTCAGACGTAGATATTGAATTTAGGCCTAATCAAACGAAGACGTATACGTAAAATTCTCCGGGCAAGAATTATTAATATCACGTTCGTATCATTGTATAAATTTAATTAAAGGTTTCGAATGAGTTCCGCGCTATACTTCAGAATACCGCGTAAATACTTATATACGAAGACTGTATTTAATAAATACTCGCACTTAATAAAAAAAGTTCCCTGCACCAAAAATAAATAATTCAATAATGCAATAGCGACATTACTTACGCGGTATTCTGAAGTTGTTTCGAGTCCCGTTTCGCTGGAATCTCTCCTACAAGATATGGGATATCATATCCAACACCCAAAAGAGAAAAGTGATGCCCTAGCCCCTAACCTCAAAGCGAGAATTTTATTGTTTTGCATTGGATGCATACGAGCTGTCAGTTCCGTGGGTTAGCAGATAAGCACGGAATTTCTTAGATATCAGTGTGCAGAAGTGCCCACAGGGTAGTTGATGTTGTTAAAAGAGTTAAATTCAGGGCAGGTTTTGATCACCAAAATGTTATTTACTATAGCACAGTTTTTTTATGCTGCTGATGGGATCACTAGTGTTTGTGAGGTTATGGATGCAACATTAATAAATACTGATGGATCAACACAAAAAATTAACCTGATTTTGTGGTTAGATATCGTAATTATTTTATTAATTGCATATTTGTACGTGGACCAAATCTGTTATTTACTTATTTGACTCAATCGTGTGCTAATTTTGCTTATTTAAGTAATACTATAGACGTATTGGTATTCTCGACCAATCACAAAAAGATGAAACTCCATTGTCGCCAATATATAAAAATCTAAATACTTTTAATTATTTTTAACAATACTTTATATTTTCTGTTGTTGAAATATGAATCAGCAAGCTTAGAATAATCTATTTTAGTACAAAATATAAACATTATGTATCGACAGTAGTAAAAATACAGCGATTTTAGCTCTGCTCCTTAGCGATTTTAGTAAACTGTCGTTGGCGATATTGTGTAACCAATAATGCGTATTTGTAAATTTCTTTAGTTGATTTTGTAAAGTTCGTCAGACTTTACAAACTAATAAAATAGCATTGTGAAACACAATTTACAAGCATTTGTAATCTTTTACTTGTTATTTGTAAATTGTTAATTTGTAATTTGTAAGGATTGTGAAACGGGCCCCTGTTGTCAACAAACAACGACGTGAACTCCATGTGCACACAACTAAAAGGTAAGGGGCTAAAAATGAATGCTCTAATAATAATAAATAATAAACACCAAACCTGGCTGGCAGAAGCAGCGGTAGCCGTCCTGTTGGTCGACGCAGATGCCGTGCACGCAAGGTGAGGACACACACTCGTCCAGGTTATGCTGGCACTGGGGACCGCCGAAGCCAGGACCGCAGTCGCAGCGGAACTGCGTGCCGTTGCGGGCGCAAGAGCCACCGTTCTGACACGGGGACGAAGCACACGGATCTGTCTCCTCCTGGCACGTCTTTCCTGCGAAGCCTGCAACCATGAGACAGTAATATCTCTTAGTCAACTTGCTAGGCACCAAAGCAATGTAGCGCCTGTAAAAAAAAATTGTAGGCTGCTCTTGCAATTGCCATTCTGCTCACATATCATGTTCTACAGTGCGGTCGGCCTCGGTAGCGCAGTGGGTATAGCGCCGGCCCTCTATGCTCGAGGTTGCAGGTTCGATGCCGGCCCAGATCGATGGTATTTAAGTGTGCTTGAATGTGGCAGGCTCATGTCAATAGATTTACTGGCATGTAAAAGAACTCCCTCAATTTATATGAATGGTCGTTCTTAGAAGAGTAATTTGGCGGCTACAACCTATTTTTTATTTCTCTCCGGGTAGGCTCACCTCTGTATTTTTTTTTATTTTGGTGGGTTATTTTACGACGCTTAGGTTATTTAGTGTCTGAATGAGATGAAGGTGATAATGCCGGTGAAATGAGTCCGGGGTCCAACACTGAAAATTACCCAGCATTTGCTCATATTGGGTTGAGGGAAAACTCCGAAAAAACCTCAACCAGGTAACTTGTCCCGACGGGAATCGAACCCGGGCCACCTGGTTTCGCGGCCAGACGCGCTAACCGTTACTCCACAGGTTCACCTCTGTATGTTTTGAACATTGCGCATAATCGAATTCGCGTTCTCCTGCCCGTGAGTGTGTCCCACTTTAATGCTGAATTATTACGACAACGCTTGAGGGCCCGTTTTTTTATCATTTCCAATGTCTTAATATGTTCTAATCTATCATTTTTCCAACACGCAGCACCATATTCCATTACTGGACGAACTAGTGACTTATATGCAATCTCTTTGGATTTATCAGAGTCTTTCCTTAGTACCCTTATCACAAAGTGTAACGCTCTCCATGCTTTTCCCGCTGTGTCGGTAATGTGTTCCCCACAGTCAAGATCGCTGCTAAATGTTATTGCTAGGTTTTGTTTTGTTATTTGAAGTGTTGTGTCAGTGAAGTTTTATAGTTTATAGTGGTAGGTAGTGCAAATTATTTGAACAAACAAACAAAACTCAGTCCGCAGAAACCAGCGGGCGTGACTGACTTATGCAGAAGACTTATGCTCCCTTTCCCAGCATGCTCCCCGTCTCCAATCACACCACCGACGCTATGCGCATGCGCACGTACTATCTTCTTGTGCTGAACTGAACACGTGTTATTGCTACAGAGTCAGGCAGTCACATAGAGTTTTATATTAAATATTAATTTAATTTAATTTAAATATTTAAAATTTAAATATGAGGACAGTTCCAGTGAAGATAGATACCGAGTGTGACTTAGAAAGAGACGATGTTGACATCTTGTAATGTTATATTCACTTAATTGGTTATTGTTACAGCTGCTCTTTGAGTGCACATGTCCGCAACCGTAGCCGTTAGAGCTATACCAGTAGCCGCTTATTAGAACCCGCCTACTGCAGGGGGGTAAGAGGGGCATAGCATGCGCGGCGCGATGAGTCTGAGCTGAGTTTTGCTTGTAGGATACCTAAAGAAAGAAAGCAATTGAACTAAACAATAATTAAAAGTAAAGTTACAGAATAAAACCATATGTCTTATGTTCTATTGTTGGGAAGTATGAGCGTTATTACAAACCTCCTCAGATATTATGTCGTCAACAATGGTTCATAGGTATGGTGAATTCAGAGAGTGAAACATTAATTGTAATAACAAAAACAATTAAATGAATTGGTGTTATGGTAGGAGACAACCATCAGTACTGAGAAAACTTCTCATTTAATATAAAGAAGAATAATAGGGCCTTAAGCTGGAAAAAAGGCAGAAATCATTAAAATAGGAAATTATAGGCACTATAAGATAGTATATTTTGCTCCAGTAAGCATGAAACGTATTTATGTATACACAACCTACGATTCTAACTATAGGAACAAAATAAGCAAGTAGGTAGGCCTAAATGCTCAGCTCGATCTTTCAGCATAACCGCGGGCGTGTTCCGTCTCAAACAACAGACTTGGAGCAAAGTGATCTGTTTACATTTTCTGCCCATTTCTGGGAATGAGGGTACGTACAAAACATTACTATTTAAACACTTTTCAGTTTAAGTTACTGATAAATAGGGATCGGATAAAAAAGCTTTTAAGCGTACAATGGAATGGAATGGAATTTTAGCAACATCACTGGAACATTTTACGATATATTGCGCCAACCTTCAACCTTGGAGCATTCCCAAACCCACACTGGCTGACTACACTAAGGTTCGCTGCGTACCCAGGTTTCGAGCAAGCCACCCCACTCATCTCTAGGCCAGTTTCCTCCTTGCATCGCCAGCCAGCGATCAGGGAATGATGAGAAAATGGAGAATTGTTGACGTAATAATGTACATGCCTAATATGGGAAAAAGGGACAACCCCGAGAAAAACTTGAACTGCGACTTTGTCGGCCACAAATGTTACTATGGTTTTTTTCAACAGTAATCTCACTAGAGGTTTTGATTTATCTAGAGAAAATCAAAACTCGCGTGGGATTTAATTGACTATTACACGATTAGAAGGAAGTATATAAATATCAGAAGAAATAAAGTACTCATACAATAAAATACTAATTGACTTACTGAAATTCTATTTCACTAATGTTAGCTTCACCAAAACGTTTGAACGGAGCCGCCATTTTAAGTTTATTATTTTTCAGTAAACAAATTACGAACGCAAAGTTTACAGTACCGTAAAGACTTTGCAGTTCGAAATATTGGCGAACAAAGAAACAAATGGTAGGGAAGTGATAAAATCAGAAGCAAGTATATAAAGATTAGAATAAATGAAGCACTCTGATACAGTAAAATAAGTATTAATTGACTTACTGAAATTCTGTTTTACTAATGATAGCTTCATCAAAACGTTTGAACGGAGCAGCTATTTTCAGTTGACTATCTACGCGGGTAACAAATGACGATCGTAAAGCATGTTTTATAGTATCGTAAAGAATTTGCAGTTCGTAATATTGGCAAAAAAACAAAAAAATGCTAGGGAAGTGATAAAATCAAACAAATAATACTAGGGAAGTAATAAAATTGTACCAATAAATAGCCATGATTGGTGCAGATACGTCCTTTCGTACCGTTGTATTGGTCAAAAGTACAGGGACATCATTTATTTTTACTAAAATTTCTAATATTAAGGGGACACTCAACTATATTTTGGAACGTTTTTCCTATTTGACCAATCTTTTTCAAATTTGGAGAAAAAGTTTAATATACACATGGAAAGTAACATGCAAAATCTCAGCTCATTAGATCCAATACCTTTCAAAATAAAAAAAATATTTCAATTTTTAATCAATCATTAATTGAAATATCACTTTTAATTATAATTTTTTATTTTTTGGCTTTGTGCATTTGACTGTGACTTCTCAATGAATAGGGGAAGAATTCTGCTTATTGATTTAGTTCTGTCACGTAAATTAATGTAGAAATTTAATTTTTCATTTCTATGACACTTTTTCTCCAATTTTTAAGTTGAGTGTCCCCTTAACCTGGCTATACCTTTGGATCAACGGGCTACCCCCTTCCATGAATTCGATGATACTGGCGTAATATGCAAACATATCACTTTACTAGGTATAGGAGGGAAGAAAAGTAGTTGATCCATTTACGTAAACTAGGAAATATCACGATTTTGAGTTTGATAATTTTCATTAGGTTTTTGTTTAATCAAAATACAGTACAGTATTAACAATGAGTGTTCTTACTCACCAACTGAGCTGTCCATGCCGACGTATTCATTATGCAGTGTATATTATACTGTCTACAGCACATTAGCGCACAATATAGAGAATGAAGTTAAATTGAAAAATAATCATAATATGAATATTTAAACACATTTTTGAAAATGGTGGCCGTTCATTTCGATACAGGCTTCAGTTCTAATGTGCATATTATCGCACTATAGACTATTGTACGTAATTCCAATTACCAGGTTCGTACTTCGTATCATTAACTCATGTTGAAATAATTCTGTACCTACTCCATAAAAGAGTACCTCACATACTGTAAATTCAATCTTCACTTCTGCCCGATCCGAAGAGATAAAATTACTCAGACATGCTATCCAAGTGTCGTAGAAAGGGAGGAAATGACGTGACAGTTAATTACTTAACGATGCCCTTTTATTTAAGTTATTTTAAACAGTAGTATAATATTACGTAGACGTCCAGTTCCTAACAGAAATTAATGTTCTCAGAAAAAGAGTTAAGACAGTCCAGCCACTAGCTGGCGAATAAAAGCTTGTGGGGGAAACCGGGATACGACGTAGGCAAATGGACGACAGTACCTGTGCGAAAATGATTCAATATTGAAAGCTCTTTCGTCACTGGAAAACGCGAACATATTTTTGGAACGTACTGTTTACTATGGCCGTAAGGCTACTATGACTGTATATGAGGTCTTGGATCTGTGTGGAGGACGGTTGAACTTCATTAGTAGAAGGGGTGGGAGTGAAGTACATTCAAAAACTGAGGTACAATAAAAATTGAAGTAAAAATAAAATGATGTCCCTGTAGTACCGTAAAGAATTTGCAGTTTGAAATGTTAGCAAACAAACAAACAAATGCTATGGAAGTGACACAAAATAAATAAATGCTAGAGGAAGTGATAAAATTGTATCGATAAACAGCCATGATTGGTTGAAACACGTCCTTTCGTACCATTATATTGGTCAAAAGTAGTATGACGTAGTAAAAGTGTAATAGTGAATGAAAAATACTAGGCCTGACCGGGACTCGAGTCCGGATTGCCTGCGCGACAGGCTGAAGGTCTAACCAACCGGCCACAGCAGGGGATAAAGTGTGCAATGGTTCCAAAGAATCATCACTGTATAGGTCTGCCACTCACCAATTAGCACACTTGACGATACTTCGGAGATTAGAATGCCGGAAGTAATTAGTGTGTGTACTAAATAGAGAGAATGTGTTTCAGAGTCTGATGAGAGCGTGTTTACTACTGTATTCAGAATAATATACTTTTCCGCAGATTATACAATTATGAAATGCCTGTCATAAAGTTTTCAATGTCATTGTTGGGGCTATGTATACCCACAGCCTACGTGTACTTATGGTATACCGTATCATTTCACTTGCCAGACTTCAGATATAAAGTTAGTAATCGTTGTACTACCGTCTCTGAAATTTTCGACAGCGCTATGAAAGTGCTTTTACTGTCTCTTGTATAGTACGAAAATGTTCTGCTGGTTGTTAAAGATTCTGCCAACATTATGATAAAGTTTATGAAGTATAAATTTACAAAATTTACTCATGTAACCTACCGACACACGCCTGCCTTTGCAGAAGAACTGAGAGTATATTTTCCTAACGTCGACAAATTAATTGAAATCATTTATGAAAATTCTTGAACGTGTGTTGGAATTCAAGAAACAATGTTCTGATGTGTTTCCCCCTCAATTTCCAGTTCTTACTCGATGCAGATCATTACTCAGAGCTTGTAATTAACATCATGAGAATCTTAACTCTTTGAAAAAGTGGTCCAGTCGTTTGATTCTAAAAATGTAACGGTATTTAACCCTTGAGCACTGGGATCTCCTATACATGAGACAACTCATCTCGCCTAAGGTATTCCGTGGTTTTCCTCAGGCGTAAGACAAATGTCGGGATGAGCCCTATAAGAAATGGGCCACGGACCTATATGCCCTTCCCCATATATATTCCACCTTTATTATAAATGATGTATGCCCTAGTTCAGATAATATTAATAGTCTATTAAATATACGAGGTCACTCAATAAGTCGCAAATTGAAAGGACAGGGACCTCTCAAATTGCAGATTAGATTTCACGGCGCTTCTTCCGACGGCCTTCACCTGCTTTGTCATCGAACAACAGATGACGGCGTCTTGCCATCCTAACGGCAAACACCAGCCAAATCCTCCTCGCCCCGTTCCGTGATCAATTGATCAATCTCAGCCCCCCTCGCGTATGTGGTACCAAAGAGGTTGCGTCCAATTTCGGCTTCCCCTTCAAAATTTTCTAGATCTCCTTCAGGGGAGCAGCGTAACCCGGAGTGAGACTAGTGGCCAACAGGCTTGGAGCTCACATATTTAGTTTTGTACAGCCCCTAACCCCTTGCAAGGACGCGTTTTGCGTACCTTTTAAATTTTCCTCCCAATTCTCCTTCGATTTTTCGATGTTTGTAATGCCTTTTAGGCTTACTATACCTGGTAAGGTTTATCTTGTCTCAGTAGCAATAAAACCAAGTCCCTTCAAATGAGGGTGGAGATTGTAGGAGGGTTGTAAATTCTTAGTATTCCTTTCAAAACCTTGTTATTGTACAGGCTACCGGAACTCAGTTTCTTGAAAGACAAGCTCAGTGACGGAACTACACAGTACGAAGAGAGATATACCTTATTTTATTTCAAGGAGTGCAGTTCGGTGATTCCTTTGAACACCCATTTACAGATTTATGACTTTCTACACAACAGCTCTGACAATTCCATCCTGTCCCCTAATCCCAACATTGCACAGTTGGCACAATCCTGATGACCTTCGAAATTATGCAGTGAAACTGACGGGATTCTTGGAATTCGGAAACGATGCGGCAACTCTGCCTCCACGTGGATTTGAGGGGCACCTGTCAATTCTTCTGAACGAGGGTTGTGATTGGTTACTAACAAGAGAAGACAAGATTTCCGTCATAGTAAGGAAGACATTTATTTATGACAACCAATTAGTAGGGGGCAGTAGAAGGTCTGTCGGCAAAGTCCTTTCTATGAAACTGCACTCCATGAAAAAAAATAAAGTATACAGTAGAACCCCGATTATCCGAAATCCTACTAACCGATTGGCGGATTATCCGACTGTCTTTCTCTCCCTTCTTCTCCTTCTTCTTCTTTTGCTACAGAAACATATGAAGTAGATATTATTGTACTTTATATTAGTATACGTATTTTTTCTAGAGAGTGTTATTACAAGCATTTAAACTTACTGTCCAAATTTCACGAGAGGATCCCTGCGAGGGGAGTATAGTCCTTGCGGGGTAAGAGGAGAGAGTAAGCCAGTAACTCAGCGTTCTTGAAGGAGCAGGTGGATGGGAGTGGTTTCATTGGTCGGCTGGTACAAACAAGGCTCAATGAATGGCCGGTCGGTTCAGTGTCGGGGTAAGTTATAAGAGTGGGGGAAAAACTCGCATTCCTTGCTCTGATCTTCTCGTGAAATGCGAACAGTACACAATTTGGTCTACTGTTCGAATTGCCGTACTTTACACCTTCTATATAAGAATGTCAAAAGAAAAAGTTTTGTGCTAAGTATCGAACGAAATGCATGTAATTAAGTGGTTTGGAGAAAGGGAAACTGTGGGCCATCTCGCATCACAATACGAGACTGATTTAATAAAAATCAAAGATAAAGTGTATACAATATGCAAATCTACAACATGAGACCTCTACTATTCCTATCTTTCCGATGACAGCCATTACAAAGAGTTTTCTTACCCCTTAAAAACATGTCGTTAAGAATCGAACTTAAATTAATGAACTTCTGATTCACTACCAAGCGTGTTAAACACAAGACCACGGAGAAAATGACGAAAGTTCAAGTGTTATTCATATAATTTACGAAAATATTTTATGGTACGGATTATGCGATTTTTTCGATTAACCGTTCAGTCAACCGCCTTCATTACCACGGATTATAGGGGTTGTACTGTATTTTGTTATCTTTTTTTTTAATTTATTTATTTTATGTCGCTTTAACTTAGGAATCTTATTTTGTGCTACAGAATGTATCAACTAGTTCCTTCCGCCACTGGATGGATGGACGGACGGCATCGCTACACTCTACCATCGCCATAACAATACAGACGTAGTAAGACATATCTCCTTACTCTCTCTTTTCACAGTGAGACAAGATACATCACACAGACTTTAGGATGGATGAATTTTCACCCGTACCGTTTTCTTTTTATTTATTATTTATTTTTTTTTTTGTGCACATGAACTCCAAAACTTCTGTAAAACATTTGTAGGGATGTTAGAAAAAGTTTTATAATCTACAAATTTTTTTCAGGGTAAAATAATGAAATGTTACTATGAAAATTTATTTTATTATGAACATAAATTATTACACTTTTCACCATGTTAAATTTTTCATTAAACATTAAGAATTATATGAATTTGGTTTCATGTAATTATAATTGCTGTTTTTAAAAACAATAATCAGTACCTATGAAAAAAATTTATATCTAACATAATAATGGTGCTAAGTGCCGTACACAATTTTACTTACAATTTTTGCACAGTTGCTCTATGTTCATTACAATATATACCAGTGGTCGTCAGCACGCGCTGAAATGTGCAAAGGGTAAGCGGAGCCGTCCCGTGTGCCCCGTCGTGCAGCAGGAAGAGATAGCATACCCGCTAGCAGCTACGAATCCACCATGGTGCACTGTGTTCTCCGCGGGTAAGAGACGTTAGCCCCAGGGTGCTCTGTGCTGACGACCGCTGATATATACGAACGAATGATACCTTGCACATTGCCCAGTTTGAAGGAGACGAAGGACTTTACGTTCAAACAATAAAATGCTAAGTGCCGTCATCATCTTCAACATGGTCTTTTTCCGCATGATCGTCTACAAACTCTACAAATTGTGGCGGCTCCTCCTCACACACGTTTATATTCTCTAAATTCAACTCTTCTTCCAACACATCTTACAAATTTAGAAATCAGTAAGTACTTGTTTATTACAATCAGCCATTTCCAGCCACCAATTAAAAAAAAATATTAGGAAACGTTAGTAATAAGAAAAAATTACAATATTACTAGGATGGGTGAAAATTCACCTACCAACACGAAACACAGCCTGGAGCACGAAACACCCATTTCTTCACGGATACTCACTCAGCACTGGACCTCTCGAAAATACCCGAAAGCACAAGTCTATGTGTAGTGCGCTATCAACCGTTACAAAATACCACTGGGTGAATTTTCACCCATCTTAGTGTTTAAGGGTTAAAGTATTTTATGCATTATTAAAATATAGAAAAAAAAAAAAAAAAACTGGACGTGAAGTCAAATTTGAATTTTTACCTGATTTCATTGTTGAATTGAAAAAAAAAAAAAAGAATTGCAACTAGTTAATCAAATCAATTTTAGGACTAGTCTAAGGAAGGGACGACAAGATAACGCCGCGGTTTGGGCGTAATGCTGCATGGGTTCAATTTCCATTGGGGTCATGTAGTGATGGAGGAAATAAATTAAATACCGATATATTGATATTGCAATATATTGCAAACCTAATTTCGATAAACGATATATATCGCAGAAAATATATCGATATACCGAACGATTATCGATATATCGCTATTCCGTAAGCAAATTCCATTTTCAGGCGTACATTTACTGTATTAAAATAAAATTACTTAAATTTTAATATTCCTTTTTACCATTGAAATTAACATCATAACAGTCAAAAGCATAAATGTAAAATTGTAACAATAAACAATACATTTTCAATACCATATGATGTAGGTCCTAAGCTAAATCAAAATTATAGTGGAGGCAAGGGAGCTTAAATTATATAGTGGGAAAGAGTTAAGTGAACTCTACATGGTTAAGTATTTTATATTGGAACACGATTCAGTTATTCTAATATTATATAGGGTTCAATTCAGGACACATATAATGCTCTTTTCTACCTAGCAACGTAATCATTTTTAAATGTAAGTAAACAGAACTTAGAATGTTACAAGTTTTAACAAACTTCACAGTTGATTTAATACAATCCTTCTATAGTAAATTCCCATTCCAAGTTATTGTTACACTCAAACATTTCAAACAACAATGGTGATGAAGATAGGGATAGAATTTTTATACACTAAAAGATATAATAAGAAAAGAGAATGTCAGCACTAAATTGTACATAGAAATCATAGACATAAACAAATGTCACATCGATATTAAATCCTTGTTTCTCTTTCCATTTCAGAATATAGAAATAAAAGTTTTGATACCCGTTTTGAGGTCAAACGGTTCCTTTTCAGGGTGGGAGTTGCTCCTGCATTGGAGAACATTAATAACAATATTAAAACAGTAGTAGATAAACCTCCCGTCTGTCTCACGTTCGCACACGCTGCATTTTGAATTTGTTGCTGCATATTAAACAGTTTGAATTAGAATTCCAGTCCAGCCAATTAGAACAAGGTATTGGGTGAAGTTGCACAATTACGTAACTGTCCACTTTCAGTAGCGCCATCTCTCGGGATTTATCGGAGTTGTCTAGTGTGGATTTTGTTGTTGATAATGATGATAATCTCACAAAAAAATCGATAAATTTATGAGACAATCGATATATTACACGGTATATTGAATCAAAATTTCGATATCGGTATATCGCTATATCGAAACGAAAATATCGGTGTTTCGTAAAAACCGATATATCGTTCCCATCTTTAGGTCGGTCATAGATCTTGTCTTTTGGTCTAATATTTCAGAACGCATTATAGCTGTGGAGTTGATTCAGCCACTAACAGAAATTCCTTGGAATAAAAGGCGACACTGTAATTTCTACTGTTACTACTGCTACTAATGCCCACTGTCTAGCAAAGCTGTCAGCCTTGACCTACACATCGGATTCTAGGGCAAATGCCTATTTTGTTTCTTTAGGAGAAAAGTAAAAATAATTATTAATATTTGTGTTTCATGGAAATTGAAAGGTATTCAAAGAGTTTTATAGTGCCCTAAAATGCCCTAAAACGGTTATTAGAGCCTAATTTGTTAATATTCGCCTAAAATGCCTAACTCACTGTGAAGTTTCGCATTTTACTCTTACTTTTTATAATTTATACATGCATTCACTGCGAAATTTAAGGCATTTAAAAAGTGGAAAGTTTGCTTCACACCGGCCATGAAACCATTGATAAAGGAAACAAAATGTTTTGAATCTCACGACACTCGCAATAGATTTCACCGAATTTAACATGTTTGGAGGCATAAATGCCGACAAAGAACCAACCTTAGTTTTGAAGCAGGCAACAATCACAACATGTGCTGCTACCGATTCAGAGATATACTATACTATAAAAATGACTGTTTTCGGTCTGAAACCGATTAGCTGTACTGCCCTTCAGAGTGTCATGAAATCACAATTTTTGGAGAAAGAGTGTTTTTGAAATATTTATGAAAAGTCGTAAAACTGCGAATTAGTGGGGTAAACCGTTACAAAATATTTAAAAGAATGGCCCTCCTAGTGTTCACACTACCAGGAAATGCAACAATAAGTGGAACTTTGTATTTTTGTCCAATTGAATCTCAATAACAACGGTTCATTTGAATGCTCGTTAACAGTTGCTCTTTCCCTCACCTTATTTGTGTTGAGAAGTTTTGAGCGGTAGGACGTTTTCCTGTGAAGTTTAACGCGATAATGCCGAAAAATATAAGTGCAAAATCTACATTGATCCGGCAATGGCTAACAGAATATTCAGAATTCACTTATGATGGAAAAATAATATTCTGCAAGATTTGTAGCAAACAGGTATGTAACAATAGTTGAAATATATAAATTCTATTAATTTTAATGAGTAGGCCTATAATATTTATACATTGACTGAGCTATCCCGAGGTATAATTCTTTTTAAGACCACAACACTTTAACCTTTTAAATTCCGATAGTTAAAGTATTTGCAGGTCATTAAAATTTTGATTGTTCGAACCCACTAACTTTGTGATAGAAATACGGCAATACAACAATTAGGATTTTATTTTAATTCAGTTTACTTTACATTTTTAGATTTCGCAAGAAAAGAAGTGCCACCTAAAGCAGCATGTGCAAGGAGCGGCTCATAAGGCTAAAGCTCAGCAGAAAAATCAACTGCAACAAACTTTACTAACACAGCCTACTTCATCCAATCTCAGCAGCAATTTCTATGCTGATTTAACCAGAGCGTTTGTTGCTGCTAACATTCCCTGGAATGCAATTGAAAATCCGGTTTTAAGACAGTTTTTACAAAAATACTGCAAACAAAATATCCCACCTAGTCGACCCTAAGAAAAAATTACTTAGACAGAATATACAATGAAACTTTAGCTTCCATTCGGGAGGATATAGGTGATTCTTACATATGGGTCTCTGTGGATGAAACCTCAGATCCTATGAATAGGTATATAGCAAATATGGTAGTAGGAAACCTTAGTCCTGATGGACCTTCGATTCCACACCTCGTATGTGTTAAGGAACTTTCGAAAGGGAATAGCCAAGCCATTGCTTATTTTGTAAATAAAGGCCTACAGTCTTTATACTCAGGTAATATAGACGATTCTAAAGTTCTGTTGTTTTGTACTGATGCTGCCTCATACATGGTTGCTGCAGCTCCACTTCTTAAAACATTTTATCCTAACCTCACGCATGTAACCTGTCTAGCACATGGCCTTCACAGGGTTTCTGAAACAATCCGGAATGATCTTGTCAATTCGTTTATTTCTAACACAAAAGAATGTTTTTGTAAAGCCCCATCCAGGATTTCAATATTCAGAGAGAACTTTCCAGATATCCCACTCCCACCTCAGCCGGTTGTTACACGATGGGGAACCTGGATTCAGTCAGTGGTGTATTATTCTAAGTATTTTAAAGAAGTGGTCACAGTTATTGATAAATTACCTGAAACTGATAGTGCAGCGTGTGTGAAAGCAGTGAAAGATTGTCTGAATGACTCACGAGTGAAAAACGATATTGCCTACATAACATCAAACTTTTCTTTCATACCTGCAAGCATTGAACAATTAGAACGTGAAAAACAATCTCTTTGTAGCCAAATAGCAATAGTAAAGGAAGCTCAAGTGAACATACATTCTGCTTTGGGCGAAACTGGGAAAAAAGTTAAAAATAAGTGGGACAACGTATTAAATAAGAATGTAGGATTTTCATTGTTGGAAAAAGTATCAAGAGTGATATCGGGGGAAAGTGTAAATGTTCCAGTAAGTATTGATGTTTCTATTGTACCTAATTTAAAATTTGCGCCTCTCACATCAGTTTCGGTTGAAAGAAGTTTTTCTGCTTTCAAAATGATTCTCAGTGACAAAAGGCAAAGGTTAACTGTGGAGAATTTAGAAAAATTCTGGTGGTGTACTGTGCAGATAATTATAATAAAGTCTGAGCATGGAACTGAATTTCAATAACTTAAAATGAGTAATCTTGATATCAATAATCATTATTTCATTAGTTTCAATATATTAAATTTGTGCAGCTCTGTTTATAAAATATAATATAGTATTCTTTTGTAATGTTTAAACATACTTTTTTGTGCGTATTTTAGTGTATAACTAAAAATTTCAGTGAAAGAAATAAGTATGATACCTTGATATGCCTAAAATGCCTATTTTCATTAAAATAGAGCCTAATTTTACAAATTTTGAGCTTATTTTAGGCGCCTAAAACTGCAATTTTTAGTGCCTAAAAATCCGATGTCTATTCATGACTTACATAATAAGAATACATTTAACCTTTTACAATAGAAAAACCGAATAAATTATAAAATAGTATTGGAAAACCAGTGTCTGGCAAAATTAATAGACTGGTAGTTAAAAATTGTGAATCATTATTGTGAAAGACTAATAACTAACTAAATAACCTTATGACGTCATAGAAGGTTAAAATTCAAGTGATATTTCTTGCTTGAAGTATCCTATAATCCTTTCAGCAGATGTTGAATGTAGTTCTTTTCTGTACTAATGTTATCTTTCTAGTGACAGAAGGTCTTTGCATTTGTAAATTATATTTGCAGATTTTTAGTATAGATTTGAAGGATTTATTGTATCTGATAAATTACCTACAACGTGTAATGGCCCATTGTGAGTCCTACACAAGGGGAATCTGAATTCAACCTACAAACTTCCACGAGTTAACAGGAAAATCAATTAAACAATTACAGGGTTGTTTCGGATTTCTGATAACGAATTTGAATGACATCATGTGCGTCAGGAGTCACACGACAGTGAACCGTGGCGCGAGGTGACAGACCAGTAGTAAGTTATGTCACAGTCAAGAGTGCACGGCGACTCACAGCAGAAATTCTCAAGAAAATCGAGCCTTTTTGGGTGGGGTACATAACAACCCTTTCCGATGCCAAGTACAGTTAAGTGAAAATAAAAGAAGCCTGCAATAAACGAGGTTTCGTTATTTCCAAGAAAGGCACCTTCTGTATACTTAATAGGATTGGTAAAGTTCGACTGGAATAATTTGTATCATCTTGTGGGGTGCGGCGACTTGTGACGAAGAGTGGAGTTGCTTGCTTTTTCCACTCTGGAATTAATCTCATCCGAGCTGTGCCAATCTTATTACGTACACACAAGATGCCTTAGAAATAACGAAACCACGTTTTTTGCAGGCTCCTATGATTTTCACGTAACTGTACTTGACATCGGAAAGAGTTGATACGCACCCTTCCCAAAAAGGCACGATTTTCTTGGGCATTGCTACTATGATACACTGTGCACTCTGATTATGAAATCACTCACTACTGGTCTGTCACCTCGCGCCACAGTTCAGCTGTCGTGTGACTTCTGACGCACATGATGTCATTCAAATTCGTTATCAGAGATCGGAAACAACCCTGTAGAGATAGAAAACCAGAGATCAGAAATCAATTGTTTGCAAGATACAGGATGCTAATTCTTTTTTTTAAACACCAATTCGATGCTATATCGCCTTACCTCTAATATTACTTGTCACAAAATCACAATTTTTTAACAGACCTTGGTAAACAAAAAATAAAATTAATACTGCACAATTGTGCACACACAAAGCTTAAAATTAACACATGAAAGTAAATACACAATAATCTAACAAAAATAAATTGCTGCAGAATTTGTTCAAAGTATGATCCTCTTGTTACCTGCACGTCATAATTATTAAGCACCTGTTCATCGCCGCAATCCTATCGGGAATGTCTCTAATGTCATGGGCTGCAACAACGACCTATTTCACAAGATCTTAAGCAGTAATCCCCCTTTCAGTTTGGTTGATAGGCTTTCCCCTCTACTCACACTCTTTTGCATCCGTGAAGGGGAAGATGCTACTGTCTATCTTACTAACGTTCGACTAATTGACTTTGAACATAGTGAAAATTCTTAATATTGAAAATGTTTACCTTTAATCTATATTTCGAAAATCTATACAAGCGTTTGTATTTAATTTTATTGTTGTTTATATTAACTGGCACATTAAAAAGCTACTGGCAGCAGAAGATAAATGTTTTCTTCACTGCTAGTTGCTACTCTAAGCATACACAACGGGACAATCTGCACTGTGTCGCTACCCCCTGACTTCATAATACAAACTAGCATCCCTTAATTAAATTAATTATTAGTTGAAAATATTGTAAGAACGGCACTAAAATATACTGAAAAATTTAATTGTCAAACATATGTGTCACTGTATTTTATATCCACTTATGTACCTTATTTAATATTTTATTTTCTTGTGTGTACAACTTGGGGGATGCAGGTATAAGAGGTAACAGCTACCGGTCTGTTACTGACGGACTTAGGGCAAGTAAAAGGGGAAAGAAATGCCTTCGCATCCTCTCAACTTGTATGAAATGTCGTTTAGTTGTTGGAGTGTGATAAACTTCTGTCTTGACACACTAAAAAGTCTAACGGGCTTAGGTTGGGTGACCTAGCAGGCCGGGATACTGGACACCACAACAGTCAATCCATCTACCACGAAGAGCATTGCCAAGATACCTACGTACGTCTGCCTGAAAAAGTGCTACACTGTGAGCGCATAAATACTAAAGGTAGTAATTTTACAACGTATTCCTTCCTCCCTGGACACTTTCGCGCTGTTGGTAAAAATAAAGGGTTTACTACCTCAAAATACTTCAAATGATGTCTCGTATTAGCCAAAAGACAAAGTAAAATTTGAAAGATCACATGTCCATTTTTTTGACAAATTGAGTTATGACGACCATCATATGAGCCGTTCAGAGCAAAAGTGGTGTAAGTCAAAATCGGGTAATGAGGTTTAAAGTAAAAATTCTGTAAAATACAGCGCAAATTATCTGGCCTTCTTGCTATCCACTGACTACTAATTGTTTAAATAAATTGAATATTAATTGCTACTTTGCGCTGTATTTTACAGAATGTTTACTTCAACACTCATTACCCATTCTTGACTTACACCACTTCTGCTCTGAACGGCTCATATTCTTCTTAGTGTAGCGCGCCGTTTCCTGAAGAAAAGGCACAAGTATGTGCACGCTACCGAATGTTACAGTGTAATGAAGTTTCCGTTTAGTATTGAAAGGGCACGTGATCAGGACATACTCTCTTCTTTTCTTATCATTCTTGTATGTATTTATTCACACTGAAAATGGGTATACACCTGGTGGCAGTGGTAACTAATTACACTCAATAATGACAATTAATAATAAACACAACTAATAAAAAACAATAAATAATAATAATAATAATAATAATAATAATAATAATAATAATAATAATAATAATAACAAGGAGCATCCTAAATTAAATTAAGCATGATCACTTAAAATAACATTTAAAGGAAATCTAATTTGTATCTTAATCCTAAGTTCGAACTAAGACCCAGGAGTGTGACAGGTTTATACCTGCACAAGTGCCTTTCGGCACTACACTTATTTCGCTGTCAACTCACTCACTGCACTGATTCTACCTGATTTCACTAACACTTCAAAACCATTTCACTATTCAAATACTTTGCACAGCCACTTCACTGACACAAACACACTTCACTGACACAACACACTTCCTCACTGATAGAACACTTCAAATAACAAGATATCAATTACACCCTTTAAATAGTGTGTATAATATACTACCGTCTATTAGTAAAGTCCTTAAGCCTATTTTAAATACATTTTTGGTTATTGGTAAAGCCTTTAGTAAGTCTGCAGGTAAAGCATTCCAGTCCCTGATAGTACGATTGGAAAAAGAAAACTTTTCAGTGTCCGTCCTCTGTCTTCTTTCCCTCAATTTATATGATGTATAATATAAAATCTCATGATTCCATTCTTTGTTTACAACAGTTACGAAATGGTGCGTAGTTGAATCATTAGGAAAAGGAGTGCCTAAAGATCAGAAAATACACTTTTAAATTTCGCAGTATTCAAAGATTGTTTTTGATGCTAAGTCCCCAGGTACAGTGGTTGCATATGAATATATTGATGGAGTAATGACACACACATTCAAGTTACTGCACAGAACTAATGCGATGTATCCTAATGACTTGAAACTACTTGAAAGTACATCATATTATGGAAAAGTTCCAATAAATAAGAAGAAAGTTGAAGATGTCAGCAAAAGTATGCAGTATGTACTTCCTAAATACCTTCAATTTTATGAAGAAACTTTCCAGTGGCCAATAGAAGAAAGATGAAGACGACTGAAAACTTCAGAAGAAGTGTTTAATGAATAGGGAGCGGATTTTTATGTGCTAAAAAATTTAAATATATTTATTTTTATGTGCTAAAAAGTACGAAAATATTTGCTAAAAATAAAAAAAAAATATTTTTTTAATATGACAAAAATACCTTACTTAGCTTGAAAAAAAAGGTTACTAGGTGCTCACCAACCACACTTGAGTGCTAGTAGTTGGCCGAGAATTGCAGTGAACAAAGGTCATCTCCAAATTCTCCATCACAAATGCATGCCGATTATCTCTGAACAACGACTTATACTGTGAAAACGATCTTTCCACATCACAGGACGTCAGACGTGCATATTTAAAGTGAGGAATGTCACGAACACATACACCATCAATTTCACCTACAGGCACATCCTCCAATACTTGAGCAACTTTACACATTTTTTTATATCCACTGTTTTTTCGAAACACATTCTGGAATTTATCCCTTAGTAATTGTGCTTTTGAACTTGGTAGCGAGTCTAGTTTAATTTCCACGGCACGCACCTCCCTGTTTCAGACAACAGGTTTTTGGATGTTTCGAGTTTTTTATGGTGTCACACAAAAAACTTAAATTTCCTAATAGGAAAGGCAAATCGTTTTTTAAATAACCATCCTTCAGTATATCTTGAAGGATATCGATTGACGAAGCCCGATAACAGGGAATCATAAGAAGATATATTGCCTTACTTGATAGACATGAGCAAGAGGAGAGAGATTTGATTAAATTAAATAATGTTCATACCCGAGCTCTTATCTGTTGTGTTTCACAAACAAAGCGTGGAATGATCATCTTCAGCAACAATAAACATTCCTAATTATGTGTTGCAAGAGCTCTCCTTCTTGTCCATGTTAATTTATTCTCTAATAATAACACTGATATGCTGCCTAGCAGTTCTCAGAACTTGAGGCGATACTATTACGAAAATGGATCACGGATACACCACACAGCGCTTAGAAACACGAAGCTACCAAGAATTCTTAATAAAAAATAACGTACTTCTGAGTGATATAATTGATTTAGTTTTAAAATATTTAAAAGTTCTTGTAAAAAATTATTTAAGTAAAAAAACTCCAAGATTTATGTGTTTATAATAGATTTCCTGAAAATGTGTATTTACATAATTTTTTTGTGAAAATATGTGTTTTTATGTGAAATAAAATTCGGGTTTTAAACCTGAAACTTCATGTTCGGAATTTTTAACTTTGTTAATTATGTTTTATCAGACGCAAAAAGAATATCTAATTACATGGGAATTCGCTCCCTATTAATGAAACTAAAAAGCTTTTAGTCGATGCTTTTAAATTGATTTATTTCAGAAATAAGATATATTGCCTTAGCAAATAATGTTCTTAACAGTTACATTCTTAAATAATTGTTAGTCACTAATAGCTAAAACACATTTAAGAACATAAAAATTCATTTCATTATGTTTTACTTATTGTTTATTATTAAAAGGGCACAAGTCCATCTTAAATATTATTATTTTTTTTTGCAGTTAAGTTTTAGTGATGTTACCATTAGTTTATGCATGTAAATGTAACTTAACATCTTTGCCGTCGAATAAAAAATATCTGATTACACTACAAAGCACCATTAGCAAAATAAACAGTTTTTTTCTTCTCATGTAAAATTGACAAAAGTGTACATGTGACCTTTCAAAAATAATCGGTTCGTTTGTCGTTTGAATTTAGATTCACGGGTGCCTATAGCGCTGGCCTTCTATGCTCGAGGTTGCGGGTTCGATCCCGGCAGGTCGATGGCATTTGAGTGTGTTTAAATGCTATAGGTTCATGTCAGTAGATTTACTGGTATGTAAAAGAACTCCTGCGGGACAAAATTCCGGCACACCGGTGACGCTCATATAACCTCTGCTGTTGCGAGCGTCGTTAAATTAAAGTCCGACAGGTTCCCTAGATGGTAATCGTAAATCCTATGCAGACAGGTGAGCTATCCTGACTCGGCCTGATAGAGCCGGACCCCATTTTCAAACGAATATCTGGTAAGCCTCAGAGCCCGGAGCACGAAGTCCCTCCCATATGAGCGTCGGAAATCCGAACTACCACCAGAACTTCACACCAGTCTATATTAAATATTGCTATTCATAGATGAAATATGAGGTAAATGGCGAGTGTATGTGGAATGGTGGAAGGAAAATAAGACCCCTCTGCAATGTCTCGTTGTCCATTACAAATTCTATCACGACCTGGCTGTGGATTGGACCAGGGCGACTTGAATTGAAGTCCAACGCTAGTACCTGAACCACAGAAGCGGTAATCTTAGCTTTAAGAGCTCCTTATTTCGAGAAATAATAATAATAATAATAATAATAATAATAATAATAATAATAATAATAATAATAATTTTATTATTATATTTATGTGCTGTACATCAACCACAGGCCAATCAAAGTTCAGCACAACTGAAAACAATACAATAGACAAGAATAAAAAAAAAAAAACGAAATATTAAAATGAATATAAAATACAATGGATATAAATGGTAACGAGAGTAATAAATAAATAAAATACTAAAAAAATACATAATTAGATTAATGAGAGTAAAGTGACACACAATACCAATAAAGTAAATACTGCACATTAAATGGATCTAAATTATTTCCATGCAAGTTGGCAATCTTTATGCATTTACAGATCGGATAAAGAGATTTTGAATTTCCAGTATAAAAATGTTGAAATCGTAATCCTTTTATACGAATTCATAATCAATTTCACCTTTAAAGACTTACGAAAAAATAAATAATGAAGATCTTGACGTCTGGCATATAGACTTACTTACTTACTTACAAATGGCTTTTAAGGAACCCGAAGGTTCATCGCCGCCCTCACATAAGCCCGCCATCGATCCCTATCCTGAGCAAGATTAATCCACTCTCTATCATCATATCCCACCTCCCTCAAATCCATTTTAATATTATCCTCCCATCTACGTCTTGGCCTCCCCAAAGGTCTTTTTCCCTCCGGTCTACACTCTACATGCATTTCTGGATTCACTCATACGTGCTACATGCCCTGTCAATCTCAAACGCCTGGATTTAATGTTCGTAATTATGTCAGGTGAAGACTACAATTAAAATATTTGCAGTTACTCTCATAATTATTACAAACATAGGAATTGATTAAAAATCGAAAAGTACATAATAATAATAATAATAATAATAATAATAATAATAATAATAATAATCCATGGCGCTACAGCTCTTTAAGGGCCCAGACCGACCATCCGGATGCTGGCCTCACGTCCACATGTCGAAGAAGAGGTAAACGATCATCCAACCAGAATGGATGTATCGTGTGGTTAACACGATTATTCCCCCAGCCCTTATAGCTGGCTTTCCTAACCGCATTTCGCTACCTATCGTAGCTCCCCAAGTTCATCACGATGCTGGGTGGACACCGTTCCATACACTCTCTGAAATTTCATGAGAAAATGTCTTCCTCCATGAGGACTCGAACCAGAGCGCATTCCGTAACACGAGTCCTATGCAGGTTGCTTTAGACCACGACGCCACGGCGAGGGACTATACCAACAACTAGTGATCAAATATTAAACTGCTACTCTGAGTAAAATGGAGGTGATAATGACAGAGAAATGAGTCCAAAGTCCACCGCATAAAGTTACCCATAGGTTGAGACAAAATTCCGGAAAAAATCTCAACCAAGTAACTTCTCCTAACTTGTATATGAACCCGGCTTGCTGCCAGCTATGCTAACCGTTACTCCACAGCGGTGGACTCAGGTCCGTTCTTGTGAGGTTACGTCTTCTTTTTTCTTGTGCAAAAAATATTCAACCTTTACTAGCCAACCTTACACTAGAGTATCTACTTCGTGAAGATATTGCAATTTACCAGCACACTTCTAGGGTCGGATTTAGCCAGAGCAAGCAAGCCAGTCTTGTGTACCGGAGTTCGACTCGAGTGTGCGTCCGCATCTGCGTCAGCATCCGAAGGCCTGAGTTCGAGTGCAGTGGACCGCAGTTGGAGGGACCTGAGTTCGAGTGCAGTGGACCGCAGTTGGAGGGACCTGAGTTCGAGTACAGTGAACTGTCTCTGGATGTCTGTGGTTCGAGATACTGTGAACTCGAGTGACTGAGCTAGAAGAACTGTGAACTGAGAACTGATAGTTCTGATTTGTAAATAGTGCTTTGTAAATATTAGTTAAGATTAACAGTTCATTGTTGTTCGTACTAGTCCAAGTAAATTGTCATTGTCGTCGGTGGAGTGCTATAACGAATACTGTGTTAAGTGAAAATCCAATTGTTGACGAGAGCGTTTAAGGCGAATTGTAGAAAGAAATTATTGTTGTGGCGAATAAATTACATTGTTGTTACTAATAAAATTCACAGTATTATTGTTTTCAATTTCTTGTGTCGCCGCTCCAATCACTCGCCTCAATTTCAATATTGCAACCAATAAGCTGCTTCCATTATTAAATGACACCTACTTATTTAATCCACTGGACTAAAACCGAGGTTGCAATGTCTTGTGCTGAGGACGAACATTAAGGTATGTGATTAAAATTTATTATTAAAGAGTTATTATTAAGAGTTAAGAATGTCAACGTACTCGCAAATGAAATAATAATAGCCATTTAACAATATATCAAACTAGTGCTTATTCTTATCGAGGAAGTAGACGTGACAACGTGACGCTTAGAGTGAAACCCATAGAGCAACAATCGGTCGACAAAATTATGTTTTAAAAGCACACCGCACGTTATTGTATGATGCCGATATGTTAACCATGAGAGCGCGGTGATAATACTATAGTCCCGCGTCGCTCTAATTTCCGGCAGCCAATCGCGTTGCAGGTCGGCTATATTTAAACGTGTAAGTCTTGTGATTCACTGATTCATTTCTTAAGGCTCGATAAATACTTAATATAATCGCCCGCCATTTTGGCTCTTTCGTTGGCGTTCGCAGAAAGCACACGAAGACGTTATTTGCCGCTCAATTATTTGCTGAATTACAGTGCGTTTGATTTATTATCATAGGAGCTACGACATGATAATGTTTAACGGTGTGGCAAAAATAGATTCCTCGTATGGTAGCTCGGCAACAAAAGAACAAAAATGGCGAACGATACTACCTATCTAGACTTTATAGAGCCTTCACTTCCTAAGACGTAAGCAAAGAGGAGGAGTCACGCCGGGAATAACAGCATCGCGACTATGCAAACTGCAATTTTATTGTTCATTCTCCAGGGACGGTTCGAGACCATTATTGTATTCAGTGACAAGATTGGTAGCTGTGGATAATATCTCGGATGGATTTGTAACATCAAGCTGGCTCATTAATCCACATCGTCTCATGACAGCAGCGGCTTAGGACCAGGATAGCTATTCTTCAAAAATGGCTAAAATAACGTATTTAAAGTTCTAGAATCTTTGGATACCATTGCGATTACTGAGAAAATATTGTAACTGTATGATAACTATGTTTCAAAAGGAACCTACAGCGTAACTGAGTTTATTGTGTGTCTATTACAGTCTTACTACCGCATCTCAAGTTACGCTGTATTGCTTAAAGGAAAAGATTCAGATAGCTCACAAAATATTAGCTTATTGATCGTTACGTTATTCTGTCATTAACAAGTTAGTTTCGCGTGTTTTATTAATAGACTATGCAGCTGGCATCTGCATTATTTTTCTTCTCCAACCTATTTTCATTGTTGTAAACTATATTTCCTCTCAAGACAGAGAGAATTTACGTTCATTTTGCTTGTGGTATAACGTCAATTGTAGGAATGTCTAAGTCAGGCGTCTCAAGGCCAACGCATAAAAGTTGTCACAGAGAGCAAGTTTAGATAACATAGTCAGCTGAAGAGATAAGCGCAGTGCCCGAAGATAGCCGATCGCTGATTCATGTCACACGCATGAGCGAGCTAAGTTGTAACTGTCGCGGGAGAAATGCCACAAAGCTGCACTTTTGAGTTGTACTGTCACTATAGACGGTTGTTTTCGGAAGGAATTTCTTAAGTAGTTTGCAGTAATAATAATAATAACAATAATAATACATTTATTTTCTAATTATATACTATCTATGAGTAAAAAGAAGACATCTGAAGCATGAAGAACCATACATGTTACGTAATTATTTAAGCACCAGGAACTGGCCACCTAACTCCATTATCTCCTGGCCTAGTTGACTCATAAGTGATGCCTTGTTGGTATCACTTGTGAGGTTCAGACCTGTCTTCGAACAGTTGACCAAACAATAACAATATTTCATTTCTAATAAAGGTTTTTGGTATCGCTCCTTTTTTAAGTTTATACCATATTTAATAAAATAAAATTCAATTAAATAATAGTAATAAAATTACAATAAAAACTTGTTGGTTGTTAAAGTAAGTATTCTTACGTTACGCTAATATTAATATATTAATTACAATAATAGTTAAATAATATATTTCGTAATGTTTTCAATAATTAAAAATAACTTAAACACCTTAGAAATTCACAAGCAATTATTTTAAATTAGAACTATTCAAATCTTAAATCTGATCTGAAATTCTTTTCTCAAGTCCTTCAGTATTTCATTATATTTGTTACACTGGTCTTGATTCAAATCAGGTAACAATTTTAGATTAATAAAGTGGTAACAGTTACCCACTGAAACTTGCGTCTCCCACAATTTCGCTTTCCCTATGAAAGCTTTTATTTCTTCACACATTTGCGGTAATAAGAACATTCTTTCCTCGGAGATGGACACAATGACTGACTGTTACATCGTAGCGGTTGCACATGTCTATTCAAACGTCGCGGTCAATGACGTCATCCGGAGATACACGAACTTCTCCTGCATCTTGTTCCACTCTTACATTGAAAAAGAGAAAGAGGAGGAAGTGCTCTGAGAAGGCCCTATTGAGACGTCTGGTCTAAGTCATACATGGGCACAATTTTCGGTTACGTGAGGCACTCGATTTGAAATAGTTTGTTTACTAGGAGAGGAGACTGCTGAGTAGGATGGGAAATATAAACTGCTGTGACCTGCGTCACCTTATCGTAATCGCTAAGGCGGTCAGTGGCGAACTATTAGGAAAGCGCTTGGTTAACGTGAGAGACTCGAAAACTTATATTCAATTTGGCAAATTAATTCGGCAGCTTTAATCATACACCTCTTTACTATTTCTTCATCACTGAATTGATTTAAATCACAGGCGAGAAATTGCGTAACTAGCCAATAATATTCCATCACATTGTCTACGTTTATTTTCTTGAATTTCTGGCATTTCTCAAGATTACTTAATAGATTTGCACGTTCTCGACCTAAAATAATTTCAGAATGCCATATTTCGTTTTCTACGCACATTTGATATATTTTTTATAAATTTCTTTTAGAAATAATACGAACAAACAAATTCCTCGTACCTTTTAATGCAGCGTGTTTAAGGTATAATGTCGTATTTAGTATACTATGCAAATGTTAAGATCATAAATTTTCTTCGGAATAGTATTAAATATAACATTTAATTTGTCTTACCTTCTAATTCAGCATGTTCTTTATGACATAAGGAGTAATGTCGTTGTATATTAAATTTATTAATGCCTAATAGGATTTTCGAACATAACATACATCGTATGTTCTCCCCTTCTAAACAGCAAAAAAACTCTTCCTCCCATTTCTCATGAAATAATCGTTTTCTAACGCGTACACACTGCTTTGATAATGCAATTATGCCACCACTGATATTGCTTATGAAACTGATATAGAACCTGCCCACGCCTAGGAGCTACGTGAGGGAGGAAAGGGGTCTGTGAAGATGATGTCACTCAGAACGATAAGCTCTGTGAAGGTCAGTGAAGCACAAATTCTCAATTGAGGCACGATGCCCAATTATGCTCTAAGTAGAGGAGAGAAGATGCTATCCTTATTGGGGTTTCCAAGTAAGTAAATATAGAATATAAGTTATCATTTAAACTGTAAATAATAATCATCCGTCACGAATTAGGCCTGGGTAGACGTGCTTCGGCCCCATCTAGCAGTCTTCTAAAAGGTCTTCCTAATCGTCGATGTCCTCTGGGTTGATATTGCATAATCATTTTGGAGATTCTTGAATTGTCCATTCGTTTTACATGGTGTAGCCAATTTAGTTTGTATCTTCTTCTACTGACTCTACTTCTAATTGTTCCAATATTTCTTCATTCCTTTTTCGATCTAAAAGAGTATATCCTGCTGTATGTCTGAGAAATGTAATTTCCATTGCTTTGATTCTGCTCATATCTCTTTTCCTTAATGTCCAAATCTCACTTCCGTATAAAAGGGAGGGTAATGGTAGAGTATTATATATTTTTATTCTTGTGGATTTTTGTACTAATTTAGCTTTTAATGTATGATTTATTATTCCTAAATTTTGTGTAAATTTGGTGATTTTCTTGTTCACATCTTTTTCATTTTGTTAAGATATTTCACAACCCAGATAATTGAAATTTTGTACTTGTTCTAGGCGTTGGTTACTGTGTATTATCTTACTTCTGATTGGATCTTGTCCCAAAATGCCATTACTTTTGATTTTTGTGCTGAAATCTCCAACCCAAAATCTGATAATATCTTATTTAATGTATATAGTTCTCTTTGTAAGTTATCCTCTGACTTGGAAATTACAACTTGATCGTCTGCAAAGAGCAGGGTATTTAATGTTAAGGTACTGGTTATTATGATTCCTGATGTATAGATTTGGTTCCATTTAGAAATGATTTCATTCATGTAAATATTATATAGTGTTGGAGATAATGGGCAACCTTGTCTAACTCCATTATTAACATATTTTTTTCGGATATACGATTATTTATTTTGACACTTATTTTATTGTCACTGTAGATTTCTATTATGTTTTGTAATGTTAGATTTGGTATATCTTTTTCCTTTAAAATGTCATATAAAAGGTCTCTTCGAACCTTGTCAAAAGCTTTCACAAAATCGATAAATGCTATGTGGGTTTCTCAATTAAATTCTCTTCTTTTTCTAATAGTAATTTGATACCGAATAATGGATCATACATGATCTTCCTTTTCTAAAGCCATTTTGGCACTCTAGAAGGAAGGTTTCAGAATGTTTTTTTTTTTTTTTTTTTTTTTTTTTTGGATAAGACAAAAACCTAATGAAAATTATCAAACTCAAAATTGCGATATTTCCCAGTTTCCGTAAATGGATGAACTACTTTTCTTCTTTCCTATACATAGTAAAGTGATTTGTTTGTATTTTATGCCAGTATCATCGAACTCCAGTCGTGGAAGGGGGTAGCAAACGGTGTTTTCGGTTCTCAACCGTTAATCCAAAGGTATAGCCAGGTTAATATTAGAAATGTTAGTAAAAATAAAATGATGTCCCTGTAGAAATAGTAGTAGGGGTTGCTTATGATTCCTATTTCACGCAACTCGAGTAGGTCCTTGTATTTTTCTTCTTGGACTGGTAGGAATTCACGATAAGCTGGTTTGAGTGCTATATTATTTACAGTTTATAGCAGAAAATAGTAAAATTTGGCCGCAAACAAGATATCCGTAAGATTTATAATGATAATTATAGGAAACGATAACATTTTATTTAATACAAAAATGAAATTACCGTAAATGGTACAATAAACTATTACATAAAAGAGTGAAGACCAGCCGTACTTTAGCAGGTTAGAAGACGGTCTCTTACTTACAAGGGAAGTATCACACCCAGCATGCCGAAACGTGCCTCGAAACTTTGGTGACATAACCGATGTGCTACGAGAAGATCACGTGCAAAACATTAGCTGCCTGTTTCCACTGCAAGGCCCCGAAATTGAAGCTGGAATACTTCTGTGGCCAGACGATAACGCGGCGCAGCTGGACATCCCTGCCTCACTGGCGAACGGAGTGGAGTGCGCGTGTGAAATGGAGTAAACTCTCTCGCGTCCCATCTTCTCAACGAAGTATAAACAAGAGACAGAAGTGACTGGTATCGATTGAATGTTTAAAACACAATTCTTTTCGGCACCATGCACAACGAATAAACACTTCATTGTCACACATCTTGAATATCATTAAAGTTATCTCGTGACCAGTGGCGATTTCTCTTAAGGAGCACAGGAGCAGTGCACCAACTCTTCAAATAACACATGTTTTTAAAGTTATATCAATGAGCTGCAATATATTGTGTGAGCGACATAATTCTTTATTATAATACTACGTAAAAATAACACTGCACGTGTATTGGTCTTGTTGACGCCTGGGACTTACGTTTACCGCTTGACACTTGCGGCACACTGTTCCATTCGAGCATGCGCAGTAGTACTGTTTCACTGGCAGGCTTTGGAGCATGGTAGGGGTGGCAGTACAGTGTGCGTAGGAGAGGTTAGGAGCACTTTCAGATGTGTTCTCAATCTGTCTGCAGTCGCTGTTGGCTCGTTCTACTATAAATATTGCAATGAATAGTGCGCAAAATCTTTTAAATATGTAATTTTCTGTAAGAGCTTTACATGAAAAGATAAAAATAAAGAAGATGGGTAGACGTACACAGGAATTAAAATTGTAAGTGACGAAGAACAGTAATAGAGAAGTGACAAGAAAATTCAACATTCGGACTTACGAAAAATACAATATGTGGCTGCAATATAAAAGACGCTGTATTTTGTTTTCCTTGCCCATTGTTCGACGGCGAACATTCATTGACAAAAACAAGTAGGCTACGTGAGCAGTTAAGACTGATGAGACGACACACGTATCGAATGCTTGTGAACTTGTGAACTGTGTTATAAAACGCAATATAGCGAAAACAATATTATTTACGGTGTGCTGCAATAGAATTCGAACACTTTACTTTGCTATTACTGGACCTACATAGGTAACTGATTAACTGCAATTTCTTGACTAAGAAAATTATGTAAATCTATACGTATATAACATTTATTAATAGTTATATCGTAGTTAGTACCAATAATAATAATAATAATAATAATAATAATAATAATAATAATAATAATAATAATAATAATAATAATAATAGAGTGTAATAATAATATGATAATCCTAATCATAATAAATATTTGTGCACCCCCAGGATTATTTATCACTACACGCCACTGCTCGTGACCTTTCCAGTCGCCCGCTCTTCCTTATCGCAGTGTTTGATTCGCATTCCTTCCGTCGGTATTCCGTCCTTGCGAGACCTATAACCCTGTAGTCGTCCGCTTGTATTACTGACCTTGACTCACGTACGTCTGTTCGCTGCTGATTGCTCCGCTGGCTTGCACACAGGAAGGGCTGTCCATTCCAACTAGTAGCGACTAGTATCCACTTCCCTATTACTTACATGCAAAATTCCGGGGTTTATTTCGGGGCCTTGCAGTGGAAACAGGCAACTAATATTTTTCACGTGGCCTTCTCATAGCACATCGGTTATGTTACCAAAGTTTCGAGGCAAGTTTCGGCATGCTGGGTGTGATACTTCCCTTGTTAGGCGACTGATGTTCGATACTCGGTAGTGGCAGTAAAATTTGTGATGGGTAAGGCAGCTCTGAGGCATGTTCAACCATTGCTCCATCATCATATACGAGAGAGGATCGAAAAGTAACGCACAACAATTTTTTTACGGAATACTATTTCGGTTAGGACATTCAAACTTGGCAGATATTGAGTTTGAATCTTGCTCTACAGACAGCAATGTCTCAGGTTCACCCTGGCGCAACGAGCGGCAGCTACCGAGTGAAGATGACGTGTGTTCTAGCATCGTCTACTTGTGTAGTCCGTTTTTTTTTGTAGGTAAAACAAAAAGTCCGAGTGAAATCCACAGGGAAATGTTGGAGGTGTATGGTGCTTATTGTCTGGATATTAGCAACATCTCCAGGTGGTGCAGGTTCTTCGAAGAAGGCCGCCGACGAAGCAGTGACCGCTGCAATACCACCCAATATCAGAGGTATTTAGGCGGCAATCATGCACCCTACAGTCCAGACTTTCCACCGTCTTTCACTTCTTCGGACCAATAAAGAAATGCCTATGAGGCCAACGCTTCGGTTCGGGTGAAGAAGTGGAATGAGTCGTGCGCAGGTGGCTATACGCTCAGAAAACGGAGTTTTATGAACGAGGTGTACTGAATCTGATGTCACGATGGGAGAAATGTGTCGAGAGACTTGGTTCCTGTCTTGAAATATAGGTGAAACCTGTAGCTTTCTTGTGCATTATTTTGTTTTGCTTATCTATTAAAATTGGTGCCACAAAAAATTGTACGTTACTTTTCGATCCTCCTATGTATCACCGCTCCAAAAATTGTGCAACAACAGCATGATTATCCCTATACCAGATCGACTGGAAGTTCTGAGAACAGGGTTGTTGAATCCCTAAAACAGTGACTATAACATATACTCCGCACAAGGAATAAATGAAAAACGCCTTTCCATAAGAAAAAAAAGATAAATTTTGAACAACTGTAACACAACTCACTTGGTAATTCACAGACGAACGAGGTTGAAGCATAATGCAGTAACTCTGACATTAGTAGGTTTGTATCAAAATGTAAAACAAATGTACAGACCAACACATTATTAAACATAAAATGTTTCGTAGATAAGATGTGTCATTAACGATCGATCTTCTTTCGAGGCTACGAAGTTGCTACATTAAATATGTATCAGTTACTGCTGGGCGGTGTGGATAATTACCACAAGTTTTAACAACTTTTTCCTGACTTAATATGTAATAATGGATACATAAGTTTCCTGCCCGTTGTTATACTTTCAGTGTGTAATTACTAAATAATGGGAGGTTTCTGCATGCATTAGAGACTGTAGAATAGTTTTAAAAGTCAAATCTACACAAGACGTACTTTAATATCACAAAGTTACTTATTTGCCAAAGTTTTAAAAACGTTTTTAAGCCGTTATACACTGAAATAAGTGTATGAACAAAATATTAATACAGTTTCTCATCACAGTTGCATCGAGTGAAATCTACGAAAGTATTATATACCTACAAGAATAGGATTACATTAATTCTTCTTTTCTAAACTTTTATGTTATTCAATTTGGAGAGGGTAGGAGCTTCTTACACTCGAAGTTGCTCGGGGCATTGGTAATTAGATTTTCCTGTTAATCGTGATCGCAGATTTCATACCCGCTTGCCGTAAAACTATATCCAGGCTTTCTTCGGCCAAAATTTATACGAACACATGGAAGGAAATAATTGTTGAGTATAGTCGAAAAGACATCTGACAGGATTTGAATTCATCGAACCGATGTCATTTCTGCATTGTCATTAAGAGGAGAGGATGGTATTTTTTGGTGAAAAATGAGTAAATGAAAAAAAAATTCTGTAAAATGCTCTGTGATATGTGTGAAATGCATAGCATAATATTTTATGGGTATTTGTGCCCTTATCAGATGTTGAGACGCCATTTTAAACTTCCTGCGTTATGGATTTTTAAATCACTCGCCCACTTTTATTGTTGTTCCCAGTAAATTTAATTTTCAAAAAAAAAAAAAAAAAAAAAAATCTTTAAAATACTCTTTGATATATGTGTGGAATGCATTGCATAACATTTCGTGCGTATTTGTGCCCTTATCTGATGCTGAGACGCCATTTTTAAACTTCCTGCGCTATAGATTTTTAAATCACTCGTCCCCTTTTATCGGTTTACGGTAACTTCATTTGTTTGCTACATTGCCAGACAAAAATGGCTTATAACTTCTGAACTATTAAGGATACATGCATGAAACTTAGAATACACATTCTTTAGACTATTAGGAAACTTTTCTCTGTAACAGAATATTGTTAATTGATTTTATTTTAAAACTACGTTCGTTTGTTTGCAAGAAAGGAAATCAGAAAAGTGTTATTAAATTTGAATTGTATATTTTACAACGTAGGGACACATAACAAAATTCTGTTACAGATAGTTTGTAGAGCATGCTTTTGCAAGTACATTGCAAGAAACTGGATCAATCTACCTTTAAAAATGGTTTAGATATATCGGTTTTAGTAAAATCATGCACTGGGTATATTTTTTTCAAATCTGGGCCCCCAAATATTTTTTTTTTTCAAAATATTTATTTTTGGTTGAGTTGCTACAGCTATGAGCTCTCTGCATACAAAAAATAAATATTTTACACCAAATAGGAAAAAAGTTTAAAAAAATACCATCCTCTCCCCTTAATTCACTGCACGAATGAACCTGACATCAAGGCTGTCTCCAAGGAATGTCAAACATTTAGGAGGATGTTATTTATAATGTTGCTTCTAGTTACGCAGTACAACGCTACAGAACGTTCTGATCAGTTTTGTAGATATGTTAAATGAGCTGCTCGCTTGATAAGGTAGTTTACTGCTTTGCAGTTGTTCGGCCTGTTAAAACGGTAAAGTCAACCTCATGAAAGGCCAAATCAGCCCAGAGGATGGCGCATGGTTAAGGTTCCCACCTTTACAGACAATCGGCATTTAATGGCAATAAGGATGTCAGTCCTAAGTGCCCACCACTTTTATCTTCAAGAAAACCCCCTGATACTCATTTCCGTTAGAGACTGAGTAGACCCCAGGGCCATTGCATGGCTGGAAGGATTAGATCACTGATCAACTCGATGTCCTGTGACGTAATTTTAGCCTGCACATTGCACTCATGTTTCTCTGCCGCGGACACAGCGAAGTATTGCCTTGGGAGCTCCTTTTTGTGATAATTGTTTCTCAATTGTGACTGCAGGTAGGCTATATATTGTTTTGTATATTATTCTAGGAGTTTACACATATTTTGTATATAATTCTAGCAGTTTACATATATTATTTTGTATGTTATTCTAGGCGTTTACACAGATTATATTGTGTGTTCTTCTAGGAGTTTGCAGATATTACTTTGTATGTTGTTCTAGGAGTTTATACATATTATTTTGTATGTTATTGTAGGAGTTTACACATATTATTTTGTATATAATTCTAGGAGTTTACATATATTATTGTGTATGTTATTCTAGCGTTTACACACATTATATTGTGTGTTCTTCTAGGAGTTTGCAGATATTACTTTGTATGTTGTTCTAGAAGTTTATGCATATTATTTTGTATGTTATTGTAGGAGTTTACATATATTATTTTGTATGTTATTCTAGGAGTTTACATATATTATTGTGTATGTTATTCTAGCGTTTACACACATTATATTGTGTGTTCTTCTAGGAGTTTGCAGATATTACTTTGTATGTTGTTCTAGGAGTTTATACATATTATTTTGTATGTTATTGTAGGAGTTTACACATATTATTTTTTTATATCATTCTAGGAGTTTACACATATTATTCTGTATGTTATTGAAGGAGTTTACACATATTATTTTTTATATCATTCTAGGAGTTTACACATTTTATTTTTTATATCATTCTAGGAGTTTACACATTTTATTTTTTATATCATTCTAGGAGTTTACACATATTTTGTATATCATTCTAGGACTTTACATATATTATTGTGTATGTTATTCTAGGCCTTTACACACATTATATTGTGTGTTATTCTAGGGGTTTGCAGATATTACTTTGTATGTTGTTCTAGGAGTTTATACATATTATTTTGTATGTTATTGTAGGAGTTTACATATATACTATTTTGTATATCATTCTTGGAGTTTACATATATTATTGTGTATGTTATTCTAGCGTTTACACACATTATATTGTGTGTTCTTCTAGGAGTTTGCAGATATTACTTTGTATGTTGTTCTAGAAGTTTATGCATATTATTTTGTATGTTATTGTAGGAGTTTACATATATTATTTTGTATGTTATTCTAGGAGTTTACATATATTATTGTGTATGTTATTCTAGCGTTTACACACATTATATTCTGTGTTCTTCTAGGAGTTTGCAGATATTACTTTGTATGTTGTTCTAGGAGTTTATACATATTATTTTGTATGTTATTGTAGGAGTTTACACATATTATTTTTTTATATCATTCTAGGAGTTTACACATATTATTCTGTATGTTATTGAAGGAGTTTACACATATTATTTTTTATATCATTCTAGGAGTTTACACATTTTATTTTTTATATCATTCTAGGAGTTTACACATATTATTTTGTATGTTATTGAAGGAGTTTACACATATTTTGTATATCATTCTAGGACTTTACATATATTATTGTGTATGTTATTCTAGGCCTTTACACACATTATATTGTGTGTTATTCTAGGGGTTTGCAGATATTACTTTGTATGTTGTTCTAGGAGTTTATACATATTATTTTGTATGTTATTGTAGGAGTTTACATATATTATTTTGTATATCATTCTTGGAGTTTACATATATTATTTTGTATGTTATTCTAGGCGTTTACACACATTATATTGTGTGTTCTTCTAGGAGTTTGCAGATATTACTTTGTATGTTGTTCTAGGAGTTTATACATATTATTTTGTATGTTATTGTAGGAGTTTATACATATTATTTTGTATATCATTCTAGGAGTTTACACATATTATTTTGTATGTTATTGAAGGAGTTTACACATTATTTTGTATATCATTCTAGGAGTTTACATATATTATTTTGTATGTTATTCTAGGAGTTTACATATATTATTTTGTATGTTATTTTATATTGTGTGTTCTTCTAGGAGTTTGCAGATATTACTTTGTATGTTGTTCTAGGAGTTTATACATATTATTTTGTATGTTATTGTAGGAGTTTACATATATTATTTTGTATGTTATTCTAGGAGTTTACATATATTATTTTGTATGTTATTCTAGGCGTTTACACACATATTGTGTGTTATTCGAGGGGTTTGCAGATATTACTTTGTATGTTGTTCTAGGAGTTTATACATATTATTTTGTATGTTATTGTAGGAGATTACACATATTATTTTGTATATCATTCTAGGAGTTTACATATATTATTTTGTATGTTATTCTAGGAGTTTATATTATTTTGTATGTTATTCTAGGCGTTTACATATATTATTTTGTATGTTATTCTAGGCGTTTACACACATTATATTGTGCGTTATTCGAGGGGTTTGCAGATATTACTTTGTATGTTGTTCTAGGAGTTTATACATATTATTTTGTATGTTATTGTAGGAAATTACACATATTATTTTGTATATCATTCTAGGAGTTTACATATATTATTTTGTATGTTATTCTAGGAGTTTATATTATTTTGTATGTTATTCTAGGCGTTTACACACATTATAGTGTGTTATTCTAGGGGTTTGCAGATATTACTTTGTATGTTGTTCTAGGAGTTTATACATATTATTTTGTATGTTATTGTAGGAGTTTACACATTATTTTGTATATCATTCTAGGAGTTTAAATATATTATTTGGTATGTTATTCTAGGCGTTTACACACATATTGTGTGTTATTCTAGGAGTTTGCAGATATTACTTTGTATGTTGTTCTAGGAGTTTATACATAGGCCTATTATTTTGTATGTTATTGTAGGAGTTTACACATATTTTTTTGTGTATCATTCTAGGAGTTTACACATTAATATTCCAATTGCTAGAAGTTTAAGTTTAACGCTGTGACAGGTTTGTTTCTCCTTCCATCTTTAGATCAAGAGGCGTACAGTCTGTTTCCTGCGAGTTGTCAAGTCGAATTCCTTACGTAAATTAGGTTATGTTGAAATTTCAACTTCGAAGTCCCATGATAGTATTAGCTTTAGAGAAAAGCTGCAAAGCACAATGTAATCAAATCATCTTATTGTAAAACTATTCATAGGCCAAACTGTATAAGCCGTTTTGTTACTGACGCCTGAAACGTCTGTTACAAATACAGTAATTTTACTGTAATGAAACTAGCGTTCAAAAACAAAAATGTTTGCAGGAAATCTACAATACCACGAAGAATAATTTCTTAAGGCTACGACATGGAAAACTGTATCCGTTTCATCCCGTCTAATGGGTAATTTTCATATTTCCAATATTTATAAGTAGTGAAACTTACTCTTAGTTTTCAGTTTGTTCCAAAATATAGGAAGTAAGAAAAAAGGCATGTCAAAACTTTACAGAAACATTCCTTATATTTAGGCTAGAGTATACAAATATGCTATGTCAACATGTGTCGGAAATATTTTATTTCTTAGTTAGAGGTCTTTTTATAGAACTCTGTATTCATTGTATGATGAGGAAGCTAATTAGTGTGGGTTGTATCATAGGCAAACTGTCACACTAGAATAGTCTGATTACATGTAGATGTTCCTGTTGACCTAAGGTTATTAAGTGGTTACAAGTAGAGTGGCTGTTCTGATGTTCAGTGGTCTGTTATGGGGTGTAATATAAACGATAGCTGTGATGCCATTTCACACTAAGGGAAAATAGTTTGCACATCATACAATGTAACTAGAGTTTAGGAAAAAAGCTCTGACAAGGAAATAAAGACCCATGTTCAAATAATGTATTTTCTTCTTCTACATGTGAGGAATGTTTCCCTAAAGCAGAGATCTCCAAAAAGCGTATAGTCATTCACGATCCCGATGCTGCCCGCCGAACACAGTATGCTGTAGAGAAGGGGGAGAGACTCGTAGCCTACCTCAACAGATGGGAGCGGTCAGTGGGGGATTGCGGCAACGATCTTCTTATGTTTAGTATTTATTTATTTATTTATTTATTTAACCTGATAGAGATAAGGCCGTCAGGCCTTCTCTGCCCCTCTACCAGGGTTTACAAATAATAATATCAAAAGTATAAGAAATCATACGTTTGTACATTATTTTGACATACTATGAAGCTTCTACTTTTCACTGGGAATATTCAATAATGGAATAATTCATTTCGCATTACATCTAGAAGACATTCTGTATGCACGATTTTACAAATGCTCATTCTGTATGTACGTATTTATTCACACTGCAATGAGTATATACCCGGTGGCAGTGGTAACTAATTACACTCAATAATGACAATAATAAACTTGTTAATTAAAAATACACTTAATAATAATACCAATAATTAATACTAACAATAATTTGTAATAATAATAATAATAATAATAATAATAATAATAATAATAATAATAATAATAATAATAATAATAGGGAATATCCTAAATTAAGTGAAGCACTATCACTTAAAATAACATTTAAAATAAATCTAATTTGTATCTTAAATCTAAGTTCGAACTAAAACCCACGAGTATGATACGTTCATATCTGCACAAGTACCTTTCCACATTACACTCATTTCGCTGTCAACTCACTCACTGCACTGGAACTACGACACATTTCACTGATTCTATCCTGATTTCGCTAACACTTCAAAAACATTTCACTGTTCAAGTACTTTGCACTGCCACTATAAACTATAAAGCTTCCCTGACAGGAACACGTTTCACTGACACAACACACTTCACTGACACAACATAATTCTTCACTGATACAACACTTCAATAACAAAATATCATTTACATCCTTTACATACTGTGTATAATTATCGTCTATTAGTAAAGTCCTTAAGCCTATTTTTAAATACGTTTTTGGTTGTTGGTAAAGGCTGTAAAGGCGTCATTGATTTTCCAATATTCCAAGTTAGAACATAGCTAGCAAGAAGTGTTTTTGTTTAAGACTGAGGATACTTGTGTAATTTGTGTTTGTATTCTCTTGTTTCAAATTTATCAAAATATTTGTATGAATTTCACCTAAAATGAAACGAAAAACTATAAGTATATTATACGAAACTGAGTGTAAACGTATCGTAATATACTGATTATTATGTATAACCAACAGTTATACAGACGTCCCAAAATAGATTACTTTCACATGTCCAGCATACCTGTAATTGTATGATATTTTTGTGAAGAGTCGAGTAGTGTCGTCACATGTTGAATTTTAACACACCCTTAAGATATTTCGAACAAATTAAACATTTCATATTCCCCCCACTAACACGAAAATATATTTTTCCCTTTCATCCTTGAATGTACTACGTCCATGATTAGAAGACATTGTGAAACGGTGGAACACTCCGACCAACACAATGATAATGGCAGTCCGCCACTGCTCTTCGTTTGCGCATAAACATTGAGTACAATACAGGTGGCGATGGGTGAGGCGGAGCGCGCTCATTACGTACTGGCTTCGGTTCCGTTCAGGTTCTTACTCGCGAGTAGGCTTTTGGAGACGTTTGCCCTAAAGCTTTGACATAATTTTTTGTTACATCCTGTATAATCATCTACGAATATTTTCGATCAAATTAACCAAACAGTTCACCCGAAATCAGACACTGAAGAGAAAAACTGAGGAATTACCTCCAGACTGTACGTAAACAAAGTTAATGCTAACAAGAATTAACAACAAAACCATCCACTGAGGTCCTGTTCGCACAAATTAGCTTAGCTCCGGCTGTCGTGGCCCTCTGTAAACGTGCACCATCGCACTTCCTAGCAAGAGGAGCTCAAGAGGTTCGCAAGTAATTTTAAGTACGTATAGAACAAGGCGCGACAATAAAGTGCTCTCTTATTACATCATTCGGAGCGGCTTTTTATATAAAAGCCTGTTTAACTTTGTGACGTCCAGCTCGGTTCCATTAACGAAGAGTTGTGGGACAATAGGCTGTTGGTAGTCCTGCGTCATTAGACAGCCAGTTTATTCGTCCCTAGAGAGAACACTCAAGGCTTTGAAAACTGCAGACGCAGGTGTTTTCTTTGCGAGCGTCAGGAAAAAAAGATGCTGTAAAGTTTTCTGAAATTGCCGGCCTACACTTGCGTACAGGAGTAAATGCTTCATGACGCGCTCTGTGTCGAAGGCTGTGTCTGCTTTATGAAAATGAGACAAGATTATATGAGGGAGATGTCATTTTCCGGTGCCAACATTCATAATACAGTGCAGATCTCTGTCAACCCCTGTCGTATTAAAATCGATTGCACTTTAAATCTGTAGGCTATTTATTCTTGTGCCAGTATTTTTTTTTTTTTGCTTTCATATTTTTTTCGGGACTCTTCACATTAATATCAATACATTTTATGTTTTAGTATTACTTCATTTTCTGTCGAACGCTATTTCGCCAGTAGCCGATGCACTAAATCTTCATTCACGATCACGATAGTTGAAACAAATTTTGAGATGGGAGACTGAATGGCAGTAGCGGCCGGTGATCGAAATCCTCGGTGAGGCCAGATGCAACTAGTTTAAGTGCCTCCGATAGGAAATGTTTATTCAAGATATTAATCTTTATTGTTACTATAATATTAATATCACTAGCCGTATCCGTGCGCTCTGCTGCACCCGTTAGAAATAAATATAAAGTAATTACATAATTAAAATAGGACGTTTGATCCAGGGAACATTCGTGTTTGATAGAAGGATAAATCGTTTAATATGTAACTTAATTTAAATTGTATTTATATAATTAAAATGCGATCATTTGGGTCCAGAGACACTCATTTGGTGCAATGACAATTCCTTTAACACGTTTCTTAATTTTTATTACGTGCATCCATACTTTAATGAAGACTGACATATCATTTAGATTTAATGTCTATACTTTATTTTACTTGCTATATGTTTCCATTGAATTATGATAATAACTTAATTTTAACTCTTGTTTTCTACGTATTCAGTAAATGGCGCTTGGACCACTACGGTTCTGAACCCATCAAATAACTTAAATAACTTAAATTATATTATATTATATTATATTATATTATATTATATTATATTATATTATATTATATTATATAAAAATGTGTTGATAACGGATGTACACCGATAAGTAAGTTTTTAATTTGTTATGGGGGCTCTTGAATCTCAGGAGGAACAAATTTTATTTTACAACAGCGCAACATAATCTGCTTGGCTCATTACCCAATTTTTTTGCATTGCATTTAATGCATATGTATTTAATGTATTTTAACACGATTCAATTGAGTATAGTTAAAATTTGGATTATAAAATAATGGAATGCTAAGCATATTAAATCAATACACTCTTGTGGTTCGTTAATTCTCTGAGATAAACATTATTTTAAGTAATACAGGAAACGAATACTCAGAATAGCCTATCAAGTTGTTTGTGCATAAGAAGCTATTTTAATCTTACCTGTCCTCAATTCACTCCGAAGTTACTGTAATAACATTATAGCATTATGTCCATATAGAGAAACTACACTTTCCAATGGTGAAATAATAATTAATCACACAAATCGGTTAATTTAGCTTGCGATATTATTTCATACAAACACAGAAACATTATCTGTAGGCTATGATTCATAGCTTTCGATTGTTGTTGACCAAGGCCCCTTATAGACGAATTCATTTGTTTATTTCATTACACCGCCTTAGATGGCAGTTATTTTAATTTTAAAACTCATTTATCTCATTAAATATCAGTCCTATCAAAATTTTTCAAAGAACAAAACTTATCGGAAATGATTTTCAAAGAACTTTTTGTTATGTAATATTTTTCACAAAAATCAATAATAAGCGAGATATTTCGATTTATTTAATTCAGACCCCTTTATAACACCCCTTTTAAATAATGTATTTTGAATGCCATATAGCCTAAAATCTAAGTTACAACGAACTTAATTTATATTCCAATTTTCATCGAAATCGGTTCAGCCATTATCGCGTGAAAAGGTAACAAACATACAGACAGGCAGACAGACAGACAAAAATTTCAAAAAAGCGATTTTCGGTTTCAGGGTGGTTAATTATATATGTTAGGACCAATTATTTTTGGAAAATCGAAAATTACCAGAAAAATTTCGGCTACAGATTTATTATTAGTATAGATTATTACTGTATTATTATTATTATTATTATTATTATTATTATTATTAATACTATTAATGAAAAATAATAATTTCACTCACCAAATAAGCTGTTATGCTGCGAGTTTCAGTGATTGTTTCAGTGTGATAAAGCAACCCATATTATGTGCTGAAATTCCCCTTTCATTCTTTTCTTTTTATTTTGTTCCTTTGACAGCAACAAACAAGGTTAACAGAGAAGTTTATTTGCAACACATTACCACTTAACCATTTATGTTGCCCATACCAGGATGCAATAGAAACTCGCGTTTTAAGATTATATGTCAGAAAAATTGTCAGCGATATCGGAGGTATCTCGGTAGGCTCCCTCTTTATTTAAAACTTCCTGTCTTTCAATATTATTTCTTCTCGAGAAAAGACACTCTAACAACGAATTAACTACACCAGCATTATTTCTCGCATTTGTCTCTGTTTATATTTTCCCGAAATACATAACAACATTGGCCCAGATTCACTACTGTATTATGAAGTACAATAGTACAACACCTTCGCTTAAGTCATAAACTAAGACATAAGGGGAGAGAATAGTGTGGGTCTCTGCCTGGCAAAGAACTGGAATTTGTGTTATTTATGGCCTATTTAAGAAGACAGGTCACCATTGCTATTGCCACCCCACTCTACCCTTGAGGCCGACCCACGAGGCCAGACGAATTGTGCCTCAGGTACAGCGTTTTAAGCGCAACCTCAAAAGCCCGCGAAGACACACGAAATGCAGAAGCCAGATCCGGCACGAGCGATCCTGGCCTCAGGAACAAATTTTACTGCAAAACAGATCTACATACAACGCAAGCCAAACCCGGCACGAGCGATCCTGGCCTCAGGAACAAATTTTACTGCAAAACAAATCTATATACAACACAAGCCAGACCCGGCACGAGCGATCCTGGCCTCAGGAACAAATTGTACTGCAAAACAGATCTACATACATGACAAGCCAGACCCGGCACGAGCGATCCTGGCCTCAGGAACAAATTTTACTGCAAACAGGTCTATCTACACCACAAAAGTTTCAAATGCTTCTACAGCGATATATGCTTCATTCAAATAACTAGTACATTATATAAAAACACAAATTTTGATTTCAGTTAAGCCAAGTGACTGAGGCCCGGCCTCACTTGCGTCAGTCAATCAGCCGCCACTGCTGAACGGTGTGAAATGCTACTGATGCAGTGGCTGTTTCTCCTGATCATCTCTTATTATGGAATAGCATCAGAAAATACGAATTCATAGCTTTCAAAGATTTTTTTAAAGATCCAGTTGTGTATCATAATTAAATCAACATCACGTGGATTTAATTATAACACACAACTAAACCTTCTAGAATGTCGATGTTTCATTAAAATTACTAGTATGGGAAGGTAGTGTTGTCAACTGATGCCCATAGGAGCAAGCGCGCGCTTTAGAGCCCAGAAGAGCATGAGCGCTTTACAGCGGAAAGGAAAGAGACAGACGCTTGGTCGAGCTATGTACAGGGATGGCTAGCACTGATTCAATGGATAAAGGGAAGAGAATTTATTAAAACTGTATCCATGTTAATTTTTAGATTTGCCTGAGAAGTATAAGTGCATTATGAGAATGTAAGTTTTAATTTTAATGCTCATTTTTCACAAGTTTGCTTTTTTATTCAAAAGGAATATTTTCTCAACTTTTTTACAGAAAAGTGAAATTTTCAGATATGTTTGTTTAGTAGCCTTACAGGTACTAAAACAATGTTTTCGTAAATCTAATATATCGTAAATACGTATTATTGAAGATAGTGTATTAAAATGTTTGAAAATATTCGCATGGAAAATGTTTGTAAGGAAATGAATTAACAAAGCAAATACTGTTACATCACAAACAAAAGATATGTGCATATATGTTGGTAAAACGTCAGCTCTATAGCTTCAGCAGATTTCAAGATAATTTAATATTCTGATAACAGAAAGTTGCGCATCAATATCACCTTAAAGCATAATGCGATAAGAGTTTTATTATGTAATATTAGTTACAGTTAAAACATATACCTAGACAACTTTGCTTTGTACTATAATATTGTTTTGATTATTTTATAAGGCTAAAGATACCATCAATATCAATTTCAACTTATCATGTCATATTCAGTGTCTTTCTTTGGGATAACACTTTCTTTATGAATGATGTGTTTAATTCACTTAGTACAGTATAGTTGTAATTATTATGGAATTTGTGTGAATATTCCTTCTTTACTCTTTATTATGTTATTAACGTTCAAAACACAACTGCAATATTAGGCTAAGAAATAGGTGTTAGTACTTTTGTTTTACAGACAATATAGAAAATAACAAACAGAAAGAAGCCATATAAAAATAACGATATAACATATCACGTTTCGTTTGAAGTTTGTGCACCACTGTTTTCTTAATCCAACAGGCTGCTTATTCCTCCTAGCATACCTAGCGCTTGATGCCCGCGCACGACGTCCAGGTCAGAAAAATGAGCTTGCCTTGATATCACTGTGGTAAGATATTGTAATTGAGTATCAGGATAGAGTTAGTTATTGTAAATATCTGTACGAAATTTCAGATGGATAGCTAAAAAATTGTGGGATAAATGATTAATTACATGTAACAGTGTATTTGAGCCTACGCCTCCCCATAAGAAACGAACTAGAAATCAAAATAGTACACTACAGAAATAATTGGTTGACATAACGTTTTCGATGGAACAGTTTAAAATATAATTACAAACACACAATAAAATAATTATAAAGCTAATGGAAAAGGAAATGATAGCGAAACTACAAAACGCCGGGGAGAAGTTTTGTTTTTAAATCAAACAAAACTTTATGTAACCTGAACAGACCAGGAGACCTAATTCGTGCAGTGTGTAATGTATGTATGTATTTATTAACACTACAATTGTGTACATCCAGTGGCAGTGATATATAATATACAGTAATACCATTATAATTATACAATAATTACAGCAATAAAAGAAAAATAAAAAATAAAATAAAATAAAATAAACCTAAATTTACTTCTAGCTATAAATAAACAGATACAATAAACCTAGGACTATAAATAAAAAGTATTCTATAATAACGGCTACAATAAGCAAAAGTAAATCTAACTTATAAGTACTTCATTTCACCCAACTATTACCAATTTAAGTAATTACATATCACCTTAATTAATTACAAATCAATTTAATTAAATATCATCTTAATTAATTACATATCAACGTAATTAATTACATGACACAACTTAGATATTTACACTGCACCTAGAATTACATTTTCAGTCTAATCTTCTCAACCTTTCCTTAAATGTATTGATTTTGACAGAACCACCCTGAAAGATTGCCGCAGGTAAGCTGTTCCAGTATGAGATGATGATGATTATGATGAAAAGGTTTGCAAATTATTATTGTTTGTCACTGAAATCAGTTCATTCTTTAAATCTCAGATCTTGAATTTCTTTCGAGATTTCCCACTGACGCTACTTCTATTGCTAATCCAGTAGACTATACAGGTAGATTATATTTTATTGCTTGCGAAAGAAAAATGTTAATCTTATTTGTCTTAGGCATGCGTGGGGACTGTATTTGATTACTAACGAAGTTGTCGAATGAGTTTGTTAATTTATCTTAATATTAGATGGTGTTGGGTACGTATGGGAGGAAAACAGTTGCATGATCTTTGTACAGTTAATTTACACCAGATTTGCATGACAATTGCCTGCGTGACCTTAAGTAGGATAGGCCAGAGATCTGAGTTCAGAGCATCCGTGGCTTGGGGGCGTAGTCGACATCTGATCTTGGGAGTGATAGTTGTGTACAAGTGATCATATTTATCACCAAGATGTTACAGAGTAGTCCGTGCTCAATATTTAAATTGACATATAATTTATTTTACAAACAATGTAAATATCACGATTGTCAATTTATGTTACTGACTCAATAACAGCGTTTGCCAGAGAGATATCCTGCGGCATTCGTGCTCACGACGGGCATTTTGCACTTCGGGCGCCCGGTGCACTAGCGTGCGTGCTCTGGAAACCTGTTGTCCGTGCAAACAGACAGTGTGGCGCGCTCAAACCTACCGTAACCAAGCAGTAACAGTACTCAGATAATTATTTATTATTTTCTTTCTTTTCTTTCTTCTATTTTTCTTTCTCTGTTTATTTACTTCTTTTTATGTATTTATTTATTCCTTCTTTTATTTGTTTCCTTATTTTTCTTTCTTGTTTCTTTTCTTTTTGTTTATATTTTATTATTTATTTATTTACTTTTAATTATTTATTTGTTTATCAATTTCTTCCTTTCTTTCTATCTCTATTTATTTGTTTGTTATTTAGTAGAGACAACGTCATCAGGCCTTTCCTTCCCCACTGCCAGGGGATTACAACTAAAATATCAAGAATACAATTAAAATTAAAATTACAATTAATATTAAATTTACAGTTACAATAAAGTCAAAGTACTAATACATTACCTGATTAATAAAGATTGAGCTCCAATGTTCGGAAAAGTTCTCACTACATTTACAATCAGATCCTATGCTTACCTGGGGGAGGTGTGATTACATAAACTCTTGTAACAAGGACAGCAGAGCAGGTTTAGGGTGGCTAAGATTGGGGGCATGGAAGGGTAATAAAATTGTCAACGAAGAAGAAGACCGCTTTTGTCCCCTTTGCCGAGAAAAGGACTCCTACAGATATATTTTATTACAGTGTGTCGAATTGGAACATGTACGGAGAAAATATCTACCAGCCTCGATGCTAAGTCAGAATAGAAGTTCGCTTGCATGTCTTGACCTCACGGGGAATAGAGAATACGAACAAAAGACTGGATTGTTTCTCTTGAAGGCGAGACAGTTTAGAAGTGCAACTGTGGAAGTTTGTGATACGAACTGACGAAGGGATAATGGTATCTACCCAATTATACACTTTTATGTATGTTTTAGTTTAGGATATATTATATAATGTGTTTTGTTGTGCCATTTTCATTTTAATATGTATGTTCTTTTAGAGAGTGGTTGGATATAATCATAGATGGGGGGAGTGAGACCTACAAAGTAGAACTGTTTTAGGTAGAAAGAACGTACGGTCAGAAGAGCTGTGCACTGGATTTTAGATAAAATTACGATAATAAAGACTGAACAATTTATTGTAGAATTTAAGAACGAAGAAAGTATTAATAATAATAATGATTTATTTAGCCTGGCAGAGTTAAGGCCATAGGGCCTTCTCTAACACTCAACTAGGAGTAAAACTGCGTTACAAAAAACACTACAACACTATTAGTTACTGAAGTACAAAGTAAACGTAGAATAATATTATATAGAAATGAAATTACTGGAGATTGAAGTATTTATGCTACAATAAGAGAGCTATTTGCAAGGAAAAAGAAGAAGTAGGCTACCGGCACTACATTTAAAGTTATTCAAGGTTCGCAATGAACGTGCCAAATGCTTAGTATGTGGACACTGTTATACGCACCGTGCATGGGTCTCAAAATCGTACTGGTGGCGCCGCGCAGTGTCTCAATTCCTAATTAACTACAGGCTCGCAGTCATTCACTAGTCATGTGTGATATAGAAATTACATGCGGCTTTCTGCGGATAAAAAGTTGTAATATTATTAAGAATGGGTTTATTGATTCATAGTGTTCTGCCCAATGACAGGTCATTCACTGCAAACCCAGCAATCTCCAATCTTTAATTATTTTATAGACTCAGTGGAAAGTTCAGTACTGCTAGAGGAGTGTAAAAATGTAACTATAAAGTTCCTTGAAATATCAGTGAAGTTATTTGGCATTTAAATCAGATTTCAGACAGTCATATTACGAAAACGTTGATCTTATATTATTATTTATTGTTGCTAATATTATACATAATATATATGTAAAGAACTCAGTAATTATGTACTTTTTGAAATTTAAATGATAAATTCCTGTCGTTGTTAACTTAATGGTTATTTATAAACATAATACTATATACATTATATTTTTTATATCAGGCCTAGTATTTAATAATGCTATGATTACAAGCAGTGTAACCTTATTTACTTTCGTCTGCGTACTGCTTGGATCCACAATTAGCGTCGTTGCGCCTGAGTTTTCTGTTTTGGGAATGAATAAAAACAATATCGGTTGGTGTGTTCCTATAAGCATTACTACACTCAAGAACACAGCAATTTGCATTACCTTTCCGCTTTTTAGGATCATCCATATTTCTAATCATTTAACTTGAGATGTTAAGTATATTCATACACTTCAAGCACAACTCTATCGCTGCTGTCCCGCAGTTAGTAACAACAATCGCCACTAGAGGAGCTTGCACGGTGCCTATAGGAATATCAAAAACTCCCGGCGGCCTGGTGACCTACCGCATCCAATCCCAGCTGAGTGACCGAAGCCATCCAACCGAAGTCGGGCCTCTTACAGGTGTTTATTTCCACCCCGGGAAAATGCTTCGGATACGCCACGGCCGCCCCAGGCTTTTTCCGGTTTTCCGCAATTTATGCCGGTTACGGACCTGCAACGCAGGCGAAGTGCCCTAGCCCAGCGTATCTGAAACTTTTTTGAAGTGGGGACCGCTTTTTAAAGTCAGAACAGTTCCACCTTACTCTTGTTCCCATCGAAAGCAAATTTATAATTTTTGTAGCATATTTTAATACCTGTATACTTATATTTTAAAATAGAATTAATTACTTACTTACTTACAAATGGCTTTTAAGGAACCCGAAGGTTCATTGCCGCCCTCACATAAGCCCGCCATCGGTCCCTATCCTGTGCAAGATTAATCCACTCTCTATCATCATATCCCACCTCCCTCAAATCCATTTTAATATTATCTTCCCATCTACGTCTCGGCCTCCCTAAAGGTCTTTTTCCCTCCGGTCTCCCAACTAACACTCTATATGCATTTCTGGATTCGCCCATACGTGCTACATGCCTTGCCCATCTCAAACGTCTGGATTTAATGTTCCTAATTATGCCAGGTGAAGAAAACAATGCGTGCAGTTCTGCGTTGTGTAACTTTCTCCATTCTCCTGTAACTTCATCCCGCTTAGCCCCAAATATTTTCCTAAGCACCTTATTCTCATACACCCTTAACCTATGTTCCTCTCTCAGAGTGAGAGTCCAAGTTTCACAACCATACAGAACAACCGGTAATATAACTGTTTTATAAATTCTAACTTTCAGATTTTTGGACAGCAGACTGGATGATAAGAGCTTCTCAACCGAATAATAACACGCATTTCCCATATTTATTCTTCGTTTAATTTACTCCCGAGTGTCATTTATATTTGTTACTGTTGCTCCAAGATATTTGAATTTTTCCACCTCTTCGAAGGATAAATCTCCAATTTTTATATTTCCATTTCAGTACAATATTCTCGTCACGAGACATAATCATATACTTTGTCTTTTCGGGATTTACTTCCAAACCGATCGCTTTACTTGCTTCAAGTAAAATTTCAAATAGAATTAATTAATTAAAATTAATTTATTTCAATTAATTTTATATTACTATTTACTAAATAAGTTAATGTTAATGGAAGAAAATTAATTTTTTTTTTAATAATTCAAGTCTATTAGAGTTTGGATAATCTTTAACTTACGAATTAAAAAATAAATAAATTGTTGGTACTCACATTAATACTGTAATTGTACAGGTTTACTTTTTACACTTGTGCCGTTTCACTTTCGCGGGTTTCATACACTCGTTTGAAAGCACTTCGTAACAAACAACGCACCGAGGTTTTGGTTCACTCTCACTGCCACACCAAGTAAATCCAATTTCAAAATAACTCTTGTCTTATTTACGAAATTATTTTTTCTTTGAACAGCTACACTAGGGCTAGATATTTTTTAATGGCACTAGAATCACTGAATATCTTCACACACAACTTCTGAACTATTAGCACTGACTAAATGAAGCGTTCCTCTCTTTACGAAGTTGTATAATGGGCACTATTTAACAGAGACGTAGACAACTATACTAGCGTATAGCACATAAACAAACAAATAACTGCTAACAAGCAAGCGACGAATCAACAATGCAGAGAATGTGTTTATAAGTTACTTGTGATTGACTGCAGAAAATATAATTAGAAAAGTATTGTAATTTGAATTTCTGGATCTGATTCGCCCGAATTTTAAAATAGGCGGTGTCTAAAATTTCTTATATCGTCATCTGGAAAAACAGAAATAAAAAAAAATTAATGCAGAAACATGCCCGATTTTCAACAAGTAAAGATGAAATTTAGTAAGTTCTATTATTGGTGTACGACGTACAGTACGTGACCATTTCAGTGTGCAGACTGGTGTCGGCAAAACTATTAAGAAAGTCATAAATACATGGAAAGATTCCGTACTTTGGTCCTATGTTATGAATTTGTGTGATCCCTGGCTGGGTTACAGGTACGGTACCAGACATACAGGGAAAATATGGCGAGAAACACCAAGTTCATAGTGCTTTAAATCCCTCTTTTGTTGCTGAGAGTAGAGTGAGAATTCGGTAGACGAGTAGGGTAATAAAATTCATAAAATGTCAGTACTGGAAGAAAAAGTGAAAGGGGATTGCCATGTGTCATTTACAAACTCTGAAATTTTTAGCTATAGTGTGATACGCAATTCGTTTGAATTTTATTTTTTTCTGTCTTTTTTGAAGGACCATAAGAGCAGACCTCGAGGACCACAGGTGGTCCGGGAACCATAGTTTGAGAAACGCTGCCCTAGCGGGTCTAGGCATCCAATTAAAACCTAAGAGGAATGCAGTAAATAAATAAATAAATATATATATATATATATATATAAACTTCGAGCCACATTACAACACCAGGCATGCTCAAGCATATATAATACTGATGGAGATGAGCGTATGTAACTAACAGAAAATTTAAAGAAATCCTTCGTCAATGAGATATGTTGTTTTAGGAAAGTAACCAATTGTTTCAGGCATTTCTCTCCTTATTGCAAAGCACAGAAAACAGAACATGTACGGAAATACATAAAGCAAAATCGTGATAGCATTTCGTTGTGTAGATAATAAAAATATATTGCTATCTAATTTGAAAATACAAATTGAAACGAAGTAATTAACATAAAAGAAAATGCAAAGCATATGATTCAGTTCCTATCAGTACACTTTGGGAATCAATGGAGGGAATGAATGTACCAAAACCGATAATACATCTTATTAAAAGGATGTATTATAATTTTAGGGCATCTATTAAGTGTGGAGAATTTATATTTTCTGAGATTAATACATCCAAAGTACTGAGTCAAGGATGTGGGATGTCCCCATCTTTATTTAAGATTTATTTGGACACAGTTTTAGCACATTACATTGATTCTTGTTGAAATATGTGAATTAGAGTGGAAGATCGATTTATTCATTCATTACTCTTCGCAGATGATCAGGCAATCTTTGCACAAGATCGAGATGATATTAAATTTATGATGAGAAAACTAATTGATTGTTATAACTTGGCAGCTTTGTGATAAATTTTACAAAGACAGAATATCTAGTAAATGGTGGGGATGGCAGGAATTTAAAACTTTCTAATAGCATAGTGAAGTCAGTGGATCAAATTAAATATTTGGGATGGGTTCTCCACCAAACTGGTACATCTTTAAAAATGTGGAAAATTGTATCATACAAGCAAGAAATGTTATAATAACTTAATGGTGTGCTTTGGAATAGGGATGTAAGAATGGAGACAAATAAAATGATACTTGATGTAATTGTACAGAGTATCTTGACTTATGGAGGAGAGAGCTGGACTCTGACAGAAAGACAAAAAGACCGTGTTAGATCTGTGGAAATGGATGAACTAAGGAGTCTATGCATATCCCGTCTCCAAAGGGTCAGAACTGACACGATTTTGGAAAAGTGGAACATACAAGAAGATGTGATCGACCGTTTGGAATGTCGAAGACTTCAACGGCCCGAAAAGCGATGGCCTAAAAAAGTTTTGAATTGGTCACCCCAGGGAGGAGAAGAAATTTTTGAGTAGGTTATTTGACGACGCTTTATCAACATCTCAGGTTATTTAGCATCTAAATAATATGAAGGTGATAATGCCGGTGAAATGAGTCACCGAAAGTTACCCAGCATTTGCTCATATATTGGGTTGAGGGAAAACCCCGGAAAAACCTCAACTAGGTACCTTGCTCCGACCGGGAATCGAACTCGGGCCACCTGGTTTCGCGGCCACCGTTACTCCACAGGTGTGGACAGGTGAAGAATAGGACGACCTCGACTTACATGGAGAAGAGGAGTTGCTGAGGTCATGGAAACTAGAGGTTTGGAAAATGGATCTTGGGATGACCGACAACAATGGAAAAGGGGAATAAAAGGCAACAGCTGAAAGTGGAAATGCCTATAAATGTAAAAGTAACAAGTAAGAAAATGCATAATACAAAACATTTTGTTGTTTAATGTAAATATATTATAAATACAACTATCTAATTTTAAAATACATAAAATTGAAGTAAAGCGATAAAATAATTCTCTCAGTCCCACTAGGATAGTGGTTCTTAACATTTTTTGTGTCATGGACATCTTCAAAAACATGGTAAAAGCTATAGACCCCTACCTAGATAAATGTAAAATGGTCACAAACAATTTTAGATACGTTTCTGCTTTTTACATTGAAATAATATATTATTGTATATATGTATATGTTAAACTTTTACGCGACTTTCGGATTCTGAAGCCCATCCAAGAACCTCCAAGGAATCTATGAACTCCAGGTTAGAATCTCTTCACTAGGAGATTAGTGACTGAGTGTCTGCCAGTGAACTCGTTTGTCAGTCCTAGCCCACCTCGCCTAGGGCACGCCCTATTCCTGCCCGATGACTGATTATGTCCTGCGGGAATGATGGGATTGTGTCCTGAGAAAAGCACAAAATATGTAGAGCAGTGATTCCCAAATTGAGTGGAGGAATTACCTAGGAGGGGCCTTAGAGACGACAGGAGGATACTGAGGATAATAGGGGGCGTAGGAGATGTGCTGCAATATGCAATTAACTGCTTTGTTTTTTTATTATTATTATTATTATTATTATTATTATTATTATTATTATTATTATTAGGGCAGATCGTAAAACAGCGAACGCTAAGCTCCACTTTTCCCCTACAAGCTCACCAAACACTCTAGCGGGAAAGAGTGGAAATAGGGATTTAGGGTGGGATGACATCTAGTGTAGGAAAGTGGAAGAAGAAGAGTGAATGCGGCATCTACGAAGCAAAAGCGGAACTTCGTCCTGTTTCCCTCTCCAGCCTCTCCTTCTCTCTTCCTTGCTTCATGTCTCTCTCCTTTTTTATGACTTAGCAGAGGGTAGTATTCGATCCGTCGATCTTCCTAACGAAACGCACACAAGCTTTTTGGTCACGCTTTAGACCTCTCGGCTACCGAGACGAGTTGGTGGTAGAAGGGAAAATGAATCTATTTATGTTCAAGGGAACTGCCATAACATATTGTAAAAATGCAATGTGTGTCGTTGGATATGTCTTAGTACGTATGTGATTGTTGTCTAATGCACATTAGTTTGGTTGTATTGTGTTGTGTTGTAAAATAATATGAAATACGTGCGACGCAGTACGCAGTGATCCACCGAAGCAGGACAGATAGTAGAGAGAGAGCAGGCGAGCGAGGTGCCGACCGGCGAGGGTGGGGATAACTTCCCCTACTGGCGTTCGCTATTTTACGATTTATCCTATTATTATTATTATTACTGCTAATATTGTTGCTGCTGTACCTGCTGTTGTTGTTTAAGACCTCTGTTAAGTGTTTTTACAGATGAGAGGCCCGATAGCTTGCAGCTCAATCTGAGGCATATTGTGCTAACCACTCCCATTCTGTGAATGATATTTGTCGTCGAATGGTAGCGCTCTTCTACAGCTTGCTGCACCGTGAACTTAACCCTGGCTATGGTAATAATGAAAAAATGACGAAATGAGTCCGAGGTCCAACGCCGAAAGTTACCAAACAATTTTAGTTCAACTGGATGAGGAAAACCTCGGAAGAAAACCCTAGCCGGTGACTTGTCTCAACCAGAACTTTTAACCCGGGCCCGTTCGTTTCATAGTCAGACATGCGAACCATTACTTCGCAGCGGTGGGCGTTAAGTACCATAAACCAGACATAGCAAAGTGGGGTCACTATATCAAGCCCATTATCCCATTAAGGATTTTCAGAGCATTGAAGTTAATGCCATTATAATACAATGTATATTAGATTGTATTGATTTATTTTATTTTAGAAATTATTGGGGATCATCAGTATGGTTTTAGGCGTCATAGATCAACTATTGACCAGATATTTTGTATTCAACAGATAATGGAGAAAAAATGAGACTATAAGGGTACAGTGCATCAGTTATTCATGGATTTCAAAAAGGCATATGACTCGGTTAAGAGAGAAGTTTTATATGATATTCTTATTGAATTTGGTATTCCCAAGAAACTACTTCGATTAATTAAAATGTGTCTCAGTGAAACTTACAGCAGAGTCTGTATAGGTCAGTTTCTGTCAGATGCGTTTCCAATTCACTGTGGGCTAAAGCAAGGAGATGCACTATCACCTTTACTTTTTAACTTTGCTCTAGAGTATGCCATTAGGAAAGTCCAGGATAACACAGAGGGTTTGGAATTGAACGGGTCACATCAGCTGCTTGTCTATGCGGATGACGTGAGTATGTTAGGGTAAAATCCTCAAACGATTAGGGAAAACAAGGGAATTTTACTGGAAGCAAGTAAAGAGATAGGTTTGGAAGTAAATCCCGAAAAGACAAAGTATATGATTATGTCAGGTGACGAGAATATTGTACGAAATGGAAATATAAAAATTGGAAATTTATCTTTTGAAGGGGTAGAGAAGTTCAAATATCTTGGAGCTACAGTAACAAATATAAATGATACTCGGGAGGAAATTAAACATAGAATAAATATGGGAAATGCCTGTTATTATTCGGTTGAGAAGCTTTTATAATCCAGTCTGCTTTCGAAAAATCTTAAAGTTAGAATTTATAAAACAGTTATATTACCGGTTGTTCTGTATGGTTCTGAAACTTGGACTATCACTTTGAGAGACGAACATAGGTTAAGGGTGTTTGAGAATAAGGTGCTTAGGAAAATATTTGGGGCTAAGAGGGATGAAGTTACAGGAGAATGGAGAAAGTTACACAACACAGAACTGCACGCATTGCATTCTTCACCTGACATAATTAGGAACATTAAATCCAGACGTTTGAGATGGGCAGAGCATATAGCACGTATGGGTGAATGCAGAAATGCATATAGAGTGTTAGTTGGGAGGCCGGAGGAAAAAAGACTTTCAGGGACGCCGAGACGTAGATGGGAAGATAATATTAAAATGGATTTGAGGGAGGTAGGATATGATGATAGAGACAGGATTAATCTTGCTCAGGATAGGGACGAATGGCGGGCTTATGTGAGGGCGGCAATGAACCTCCGTGTTCCTTAAAAGCCAGTAAGTAAGTAAGTAAGTAAGTAAGTAAGTAAGTAAGTAAGTTTATTAGATTTTAATGCATAGTTAATGTTAATGGTAAATGTTTCTATTGGTTTCAAAATAAATGTAAGAATAAATCAATCAGTTTTTTTTAATGGAAGATGTTTGGGATTGTTTAGCAGCAATGTGTCACCTTTACAATCGGACAGAAGAGGAAACAAAGTTCTGGTATTATGAGTATTTCTGTCATGGTACATTCTACCGCAGCGGACTGTGTTGTGTAACAGTAGACCTGCTTGCCGGAAGGAGATATAATAATAATAATAATAATAATAATAATAATAATAATAATAATAATAATGATTTATTTTAGCTGGCAGAGTTAAGGCCGTAAGGCCTTCTCTTCCACTCAACCAGCAAAAAGTGTATATACATATGCATGAACTTACAAAGAATCCAACAATTTGATTTAGATGAGAGTTACATGTATACAAAAGTTATTTACAAATTAAACAACAAAATACTATGAACTATTAATTAAACACTGAAATAAACTGTGTAGCAGAATTAAACTAAAATACATAGAATGTTAATATATTTCAAATAATATTAGGTAATAGAAAGAGATTATTACGAGACAATTAAAATACAGCACAATCAGGATGATGTCTAAAGAAAAAGTAACAATGTAGTCAGTGATAGTTTAAATCAGTATGATTGGAGTGAAATGCTAATAAGGTTATCTTTTAAGCTGTTCTTAAAGGTGTTTGTTGTCTTGCAGCCCCTAATACTTTGTGACAAGGAATTCCATTGACGCGAGGTGGATATTGTAAAAGATGATGAATAACAAGATGTTCTATGAAGAGGTATACTTAGCGTGCCACAGATAAGTGATCTGGTATTTACGTCGTGGTTAGAGTATAGATAAGAGAAACGAGACGAAAGGCAATTTGGTGTTGAAGTGTGCAGAATTCGAAAGAGTAAAGACAAAGAGTGTAAAGTTCTACGTTCTTTAAGTCGGAGCCACGAGAGACTTGCGAAAGATGGTGATATGTGATCATACCGTCGGATGTTGCACACGTATCTGACGCACATATTCTGAGCTCGCTGTAACTTGACTGACAATTCAGAACTTAGGTCACTTAACAAAACGTCACAATAATCGAAGTGCGGCGTTACTAGGGTTTGCACTAGGGCAAGTTTTACTCTGCTTATTCACGGTACACAGAGTGGAAGTGAAATAGTCTTGCAGATTTCCAGAGTGAATAGCTCCTATTGTATGTAACAAAAACTATGTTATATGTATGTCATTGCGATTTGGATGCACTTTTATTAACAGTACTCTCACTAGAGATTTTTATTTATCTAGAGAAAATCAAAACTCGAGTGGGATTTAATTGACTATTAGACGATTAGAAGAAAGTATATAAAGATTAGAAGTAAGGAAGTACTCCAATGCAATAAAACATTAATTGGCTTACGAAAATACAACTGTCTTCAAATGTATTGTACCATCTCAACATTACAAATATTACGTTAGATGCATGCTAGATGGCAGTGGTGTGTTATGATTAGCTGTTGTCCTGTAATCAGGTGTGCCAACTATGGAATCTTCATTGAACTCTGTGGACGGTTACTAGTCAAGAAGGCTCTGTTGATTCAATTTTAATTTTATTAAAACAGTTGCTTTCCACTTCAATCATCCGGATCCCAGTAATCAACCTCACTTGACAGATGATTTTCAATAAACCTTAGTATTGAACAATCTCTGATACGTGACTATCCATAATATCATATAGCAGAAGCTATAACATAACCTAAATAATATAAACAAGTGTTACAAGAGTTTTAATTAGGCATGATGAAATAAACAAGTAAAGTTTTAATTAACGATGATGACATAAAAAATAAACATGAATAATTTTAAAAGAAACAATTATTGAAATGTAATTTTCAAATTTGAATGTTTTAGTGGTTGGTGTTAGTGTTTTATATTAGTCATGTGCATAAAAGAAGTGGAACTCGGTGATGTACATGGTGTATTCCTCAACTTATTCAGGATCTCCGAATGGTGCTCTTCATTTATTTGTAAAAAGGATTCCAGGGAAAATGCATAGGTATGACCAGTGGTCTTTATTAATTCTTGTTCTTGAATGCCAATGTGAGTCATATTTGAAACTGCTGTGCATCGAATGGAGTGGTTTGTAATTTTCTGTTTTTTTTTCTTTGACGTCCAGACCAGTGCAGTTTGAAATGTTGGCAAACAAAGAAACAAATGCTAGGGACGCGATAAAATTAAACAAATGCTAGGGACGCGAAAAAATTAAACAAATTCTAGAGACGCTTTAAAATTGTGCGATAAGCAGCGATGATTGGATGAAAGACGTCATTTCATACCGTTTTATTGGTCAAAAGTAGTGTGACGTATTAAAAGTGTAATAGTCTAAAAAAAATGTCTTTTTTCTCAAATGTTAAAAAATCTCTTTTTCGTTAAGTGTTGCGAGTAGGATCGTGATTTTTGTACATATCGATATGAAATATATTAAAGAATAAATTATCCCTCTGGCGTATTTCAATAATGTGCATGGTTTTCTTTTAAATTTAATTTTAAAAACCTCTAAATTCAAGCCATTGCACGAAACGAATAAGTGGCAACGTCTTGGCAGAGAGCAGCTCACCTACCGACACTTGCCGAGTTCGTTGACCTCATACATCTGTATCACGAGTAGAGTGTGTTAGCGGCGATGTTGCCGGACTGCTGAAACTTCAAACTTAATTTTCTAATTAACCGTGCATTTAATCACAATACGTAATACAGGATTTGTATTCATTTACGTGTACCCTATCGCCCCTTTCAATCCGCATGGTTATTTTACTTCAACCCGGTATGTCACCATGGAATTTCGTCAGTTTGCCGCATTTCAGCTGGAGTTTTATTAGTGTTTTTCGATGGGAATAATGCAAAAAAGGTTATAATTGTTGTCATTCTGACAATTTTGAGTAGGTATTATGAGGAAATGTGCCAGTTTTAGAACATTGATATTATTACTCAACTATGAAATGATTTTATTGTATAGCAAATTTAGAATATGGAGACAAAGTAGCCGTACTTAATGTACGTGACAACCATTAGATTATTTCACTTCTCTAATCTATTCGAAACATTTGGATATTAAACCTGAATCACTTCAAAAAGCTTCTTCCGGATATTTGTACTTAAAAATTACTGAAGATTGAAAATGTTCTTGCATTCTCTGCACAGACGCATTGAATGGAGGCAAAACGTAAGATAGACTGATTCCTCCTCCTAGAGATGCAGAGTATATTTATTCCAGTATAATGGACGTGGTGACTGGTTAAACCCATTTCCATAAATTAACTCTCCGGGACATGTTTCCTGGTTTATAGTGGCTGTTGTACGTCCTGGCCACACCTGTGACCCCATGTCCTGGCGAAATCTACTCTGCAATACAAAGTCAGGTTTTGAACTCTTGTCCTCTTGTAAACGAAGAATTACAGCTTGTGTAGTGTATGGCTAGAAGTAAGTGTACAATGTGATATTCTGCCATATCACCAAAGCATTACATTTAGGTTATGAGAGCAGCCGCTTTTCTAATTAGAACAATGTTATGCAAAAGCATTCTTCTCCGTTTTTAAGGGGAGAGGATGGTATATTTTGGTGAAAAATGAGTAAATTTTCAAAAAAAAAAATTCTTTAAAATACCCTATGATATATGTGAAATGCATAACATTTTGTAGGTATTTGTGCTCTTATCGGATGTTGAATCGCCATTTTTAAACTTCCTGCGTTATGGATTTTTAAATCACTCGCCCACTTTTATTGTTGTTTCCGAAAAAAAAAAAAATGTTTCTTTAAAATACCCTTTGATATGTGTGGAATGCATAGCATAACATTTTGTGGGTATTTGTGCCCTTATCGGATGTTGAGACGTCATTTTAAAGTTCCTGCGCTATGGATTTTTAAATCACACGCCCGCTTTTATCGGTTTTCAGTAACTTCATTTTTTTGCTACATTGCCAGACAAAAATGAATATAATTTCTGAACTATGAAAGATACATGCATGAAATTTAGAACACACATTCGTTAGACTATTAGGAAACCTTTCTCTGTAATAGAATTTTGTTAATTGATTTCATTTTAAAAATACGTCCGTTTGTTTGCAAGAAAGGAAATCAGAATATTGTTATTACAATTTAATTGTTTATTTTACAAACGTAGGGACCAATATCAAAATTCTGTTACAGACAGTTTGTAGAACATGCTTTTTCAAATACATTGCACAAAACTGTTTGAATCTATCTTTAAAAACGGTTTAGATATATCGGTTTTAGTACAATCCTGCATTGGGTATATTTTTTTCAAATTTGGGCCCCCTAATAATTTTATTTTAAATATTTTTATTTGGTTGTGTTGCCACAGCTATGAGCTCTATATATACAAAAAGTAACATTTTACACCAAATAGGAAAAAAGTTAAAAAAAATACCATCCTCTCCCCTTAATACATTTCTATTGTTACAGTTCTGTCACTTTTGTTTTCGGCGGCGAAATCACAAAGCAGTTTTTGTCAATTGACACTCGGCTCAGTAACACTGACGACCGATGACGTTTATGCTAGCGGAAAATATTCCACATTCTGAAGTAAGGTATGTGATGCAAATATTACCAATGCCGATAATGTGGGCACATTACTGTTCCATAGTTAATTGATATTATAACCAAAAGTTAGCCAATACGTCGAACCACGTGTTAGGAATTGTAGATAATCAGCTACATTAGTGAATAATAGCAAAACTGCTTCTTTATTTGATTTGTGGCAACGGACTAAAACGGTGTTATTATATTACTTACTTAATTACTGGCTTCTAAGGAACCCGGAGGTTCATAACCGCCCTCACATAAGCCCGCCATTGGTCCCTATCCTGAGCACGATTAATCCAGTCTCTATCATCATATCCCACCTCCCTCAAATCCATTTTAATATTATCTTCCCATCTACGTCTCGGCCTCCCCAAAGGTCTTTTTCCCTCCGGCCTCCCAACTAACACTCTATATGCATTTCTGGATTCGTCCATAAGTGCTATATGCCCTGCCCATCTCAAAAGTCTCGATTTAATGTTCCTGATTATGTCAGGTGAAGAATACAATGCGTGCAGTTCTGTGTTGTGTAACTTTCTCCATTCTCCTGTAACTTCATCCCGCTTAGCCCCAAATATTTTCCTAAGCACCTTATTCTCAAACATCCTTAACCTACGTTTCTCTCTCGAAGTGAGAGTCCAAGTTTCACAACCATAAAGAACAACCGGTAATATAACTGTTTTATAAATTCTAATTTTCAGATTTTTTGACAACAGACTGGATGATAAGAGCTTCTCAACCGAATAATAACAGGCATTTCCCATATTTATTCTGTGTTTAATTTCCTCCCGAGTATCATTTATATGTTTTACTGTTGCTCTCAGGTATTTGAATTTTTCCACGTCTTCAAAAGATAAATTTCCAATTTTTTATATTTCCATTTCGTACAATATTCTCGTTACGAGACATAATCATATACTTTGTCTTTTCGGGATTTACTTCCAAACCTAATTCTTTACTTGCTTTAAGTAAAATTCCCGTATTTTCCCTAATCGTTTGTGGGTTTTCTCCTAATTTATCCACGTCATCCGCATAGACAAGCAGCTGATGTAACCCGTTCAATTCCAAACCCTCTCTGCTATCCTGAACTTTCCTAATGGCATACTCTAGAGCGAAGTTAAAAAGTAAAGGTGATAGTGCATCTCCTTGCTTTAGCCCGCAGTGAATTGGAAACGCATCTGACAGAAAGTGACCTATACGGACTCTGCTGTACGTTTCACTGAGACACATTTTAATTAATCGAACTAGTTTCTTGGGAATACCAAATTCAATAAGAATACCATATAAAACTTCTCTCTTAACCGAGTCATATGCCTTTTTGAAATCTATGAATAACTGATGCACTGTCCCCCTATACTCCCATTTTTTATATTACTGTTGGTAAGTTTGTCTTGTATTTCGTTTCAAGCAATTGGTAATTATAGTTTCTATATAACATTTTATAACCTGTTCAATGCTAGGTACAGGCATCCAATGCTTATTTAAAATGCGTTCATAATGAACTCAAAAATAGCTGATTTTTCGAGAGGTGCTGTATGTAGGTAATACTGTCACATGGATGTGCGACTATGTGCAATTTGTGGTGTGTACAGCTGTAAAAAAAAAAAAAAAAGTGGCCGCACTCGTGAATACCGAATATTTTCAAAGTCCACTTCGGGTAGCGGCGATGTTACACGATGCATGTGCTTGTACAAGCAGTTCCGGAACTATGAAAATGTTCCATGTCTGCGCCTCGTAGTCCAGCGGTAGAGTGCTTGTTTAGTGATTCAAAGGTTGTGGGTTCGGGCCTTCTTCAAGTTTTCATTTTATTTTTTAATCGTTCTTTAGCGATGTAAATGATATTCAAATTATCATTTATATTCAGTTATCGTTCTTTATGGATATCACGTTATTTATATTTTGTTATCGTTCTTTAGAGATAGGAATAAAATTAAAGTCATCATTTATGTTCTGTTATAGTTTTATAACGATATGAATAATAATTATTACTATTGTAACTACAGTATATCCAATGGGGGTTAGCCCTATTTTACATATGTATGTTAGGGCTATAGTTTCATACACAAAAAAGATAAGCATAAAGAGAAATAGAAAAGAAAATTAAATTAGCTTACGCGATGTAAACAAAACATAAACAAACCGTAAATTAGGCATTGCGATTGCAAAATAAATATCAGGTATCAATTTGAAACATACAAAAACATTAACAACACACATACGTAACACTTCTATAACACAAATACGCAGCCTTCCGTACCATACATCATAAATTAATACACAATAGTCATGCAAACACAATCAAACTATAATTACGACTTTGCGACGACATCAAGCATCACATAACTGACTCACATACATAACAAATCAAGCATCCGTTACAACACATACACTTCAACATAGTAACCACACTTTTAAAAGTTACAAATTTGGCTCCAAGAAGAATAAATAGGACACTGTTACTAATTACTATTCTTCTACAATTTCTTAAATATATCTGTAATAAATCTGTGAAATTCCGATATGAATAATATTCACGTTTTTATATTGTTATCGTTCTTTAGCGATATAGATAATATTCAAGTTATCATTTATATTCTGTTTTCCTTCATTAGCATTATAAAATAATATTCAAGTTATTTATATTGTTATTGTTCTTTCGCAATATAAATAATCTGTATTTTATGTAAGTAATTATTATAACACAAATAACCACCCTTCTTTGTAAAACAGGTTATTTTATTTAGATAATTAAATAAGTATTATATAATATCTTATATTAATTAAACAAACCGATATTTATCATTTATATTCTGTTATCGTTTTTTAGTGATACTGTATAAGTAATATTCTAGTTATTTATATTGTAATCGTTCTTTAGCGATATAAATAACATAAATTTAATATTAGGTTTGGAAAAATCCAGTTGCATAATACTGGTATTAGTTTTTCTTTTTGTATTATTACATTATACTATCTTGAACCACAATAAAATGAAAAGGAGTAACGAGGAATTGAACCTGAGACGTTGACATCTAAATTTCGACGTTCGTCCGCTGAGCTACGAGGGCAAAAGTGGAAACATTTTCGGAAAAATTGGCCCAATCACACTCTAAGATTTTCTGATGATTCGTAGAAGCTAGTCAAGGATGCGGGGGGCAAAGGCTAATTGAGATTTCCCGGTGTCTGATCGGGTCAAACATCCTGATAGAATTAATATTTAACCCTTGCCGTGACTTTCGGTGAAGTCCGGAGGGCCCAATTAGTCAAATCCACTCTCCTCATCTCCATGCTTGGGTCCCCTGGAATTTAATAAGATGCGAAAGAGATAGTGGTGTGCGGAAAGCAACGGGATGTTACCGCATTTAGGCCTATCCTTCCCAAGAAAAACTGCAAACATGAACAAAGGAAGCTTTTAATAGAAGAAGAAGGATCTTCTGCGGACCTCTGGAAAAAGAACTAAGGAAGAGACTAGTGAAGTGCTTTGTGTGGAGTGTGGCATTGTATGGGGAAGGAACATGGACATTACGACGAAATGAAGAGAAACGAATTGAAGCATTTGAAATGTGGATGTGGTGAAAAACGGTGCATGTGAAGTGGACAGACAGAATAAGAAATAAAATTGTGTTTGAAAAAGTGAGTGAAGAAAGAATGATGCTGAAACTGATTAGAAAGAGGAAAAGGAATTGGTTGGGTCTCTGGTTGAAAAGAATAATAGAAGACATAAGGATATGTGGATCATATGCGGAGACTAAGAGGAAGGCAGAAAATAGGAAAGATTGGAGATTGCTGGGTTTGCAATGAAAGACCTGCCCATGGACAGAACACTCTTGTATGTGGGTATGTTCAGAATGCCTGGAATATCGTGTCTAAGAACAGTCGCTATTTGCAAAGACTAGTCGATTCCATGCCCACTCGACTGCAAGATGATCGAGATAAGAGGAAGATAGACTAAATATTGAATTGTGGTTTTTTGTTTTGTTTTTTGAACGCTTAATTGTTTGAATGTTTTAAGGCCGACGCCAGTAAATTAGTTTTGTTTATGCCACGAAAGATATTTTTATTGAGAATAAAATATTTTTTTCTTTCCATTTGCAGCCGCAATATCATAATGATAAAGTCATGGCATAATATATTAATGAACCTGATGTTAATTACTAAAATAATCGTGAAAGAGAAAGGAGCCATTATGTATAGTTTGTCTCTCTCAAAAACATAACAAAAAAAGAACATAAAAAGCACGAGGTTGTAGTCGAACGCAGGCCCTCATGAATAAGAGGCCTGAACGCTACCATTACGCTATCGAATCACAGAGAGAATACTTCAATTATAACTGTAGATATCAGGCAACGTGGTCCAACAACATGTAACATCGCCTGTCTCCGAATTATAGCGAAGATACCCGAAGGGAACTTTGTTCCAGGAGAGCGGCCACTTCTTCTTTTGACAGCTGTACATGAATGAGGAATGTGCTGGTCTCACAAAAGACTTATTTATTTGTCACATACGTATATACCCATTGATTTCGTTTTTCTTTTTTTCTATTTTTGTGTTTGTTAACTTTGTCATTATTTTTTCCAAATTGCAATGTTTTATAGATCTAGCAACAAATTATTTGTGGGAATACTTTTTTGAAGCCAAGAACCATTATTTTCGATACAAACTTCATTAATTACCAAAAAATGTTTTTCTTTCCAAAATATTACCTTCAAATAGGCTTATCACCTGCACAATGTAACATTTTTTCAAAATGTGAAAAACAAAGCATTCTGGTTTAAAGAAAAGTCTTGGATCATTTTTATGTGTGCATAAAGAATCAAAGTTCATGCAAACACACCAAATTTTTATTTAGGGAATACCACAGTCATGAAAAAAATAATTCAAATTAAGAGCCATATTACCTGCAGGTACCTTATTCAAATAAGAAAAATGATTTCATTGTTATAAATATTATAATTTACATACCATTAAATAACCCATTAATTATTATCAACGAAATCTGGGATATAAATCTATAGCCTACTTATGTATAACTGACTATAAAGAAATAAGAACAAACTCATGATAAAAATGAATAGGTCATTTGTAATACCACATGAGTCACAGAAACTAAGTTTTGAGAAAAATAAAAAAAAAACTGTCTACAGTGACATTTTAATAGGGGTCCATTAAGTAGTATGTTTTATTGCAAAAGCATGGTAGTATAGTTATCTCATTTCATATCATCGTAAAAAATTTAATTTCTTGGACTGATGTTGGTTTAACAAGTATAATTAGTATCCTAATGAAATGTTATGTAGTTGCAGCATGAAATACATTACTATACAGTTTTAACTCAATTTATATTGTTGTTATTATTATTTTAGATTCAAATCAGTTCACATCAATCACAAAATAATAATTTAAATATCATAGCCGACTTAAAAAACTGTTATTTCACAGTATACAAACCAATGTGTCACATGATTACTGTAAATGTGTGAGTACACAGATATCCTAAGTTAACAATACGTAAATAAACATAAATTTTATAAATAATTTATTAAATGGTGATCTTACTCGTGTTAATTGTGTAAGCATGTGCGGCTTACAGCTGTTTCGGTGCTTCTTCACACCATCTTCAGAGCCTACTAGATCTCGGCGTTATCTCGAACTTCGCTGCCTGTTTTGTGGGTGCGTTCGATTGTTGAAAAGTGTTGAAATGTGGTGTCAAATAGTGTGTGTGTGTTCTGAAATTGATCTGTGTGTTGAGAATTTGATCAGGGTGTGTTTTAGTGTGTCTGTATATTTCATATTGTTCTAGTGTGTTGAGTTTTTGGGTCTTGTGTCGTATGTGTAAGATTTACATGTCTGTATTTATGTTATGTTATTGTATGTGTGGTTAGTATTAGTTATGTGTTCGGCGTATGTAGATATATTGTGTCCTTTAGTTATTGCTTTAATGTGTTCTTTGTATCTGCCTGTCTGTCCTATGTAGAAACTGTCGCAACTATTGCATGTGAGTTTGTATACGGTACGCTTATGTGATTGTATTTATTTGTTTGTGTGTTGAGATGTCTTTGTAGTGTATTTTCTGTTCTGTATGCTATGTTGTAGCCTATTTCTGTTTTGTGAATGAGGATGCGATCTTGTGTGTGTTTTTGTTTTCGTATGTTAGTGTGATGTATTTTTTGTGTTCTTGTGTTTGTGTTGTGTTTTGTATGTTTTTGTGTTTGTAGAGTTTTTGTTTTGTCTTCCTTATGATGTTGTCTATTATGTGATGATGACGCCGAGATCTAGTATGCTCTCAGGATGGTGTGAAGAAGCACCGAAACAGCTGTAAGCCGCACATGCTTACGCAATTAACACGAGTAAGATTGCCATTTAATCAATTATTTATATTCAAGTGTTAAAAGTAGTGTAAGAAAGATTCAACATGGATAAATTTTATATTTTCCTCCACAAAAAGAAAAGAGAAATCCATACAAAACACACAATGTTATTTATATCTTCATTTTCAGAGTCTTCTTTTACTTACTTTACTTTCTTGAAATATTATGGAATGCTAAGTATAAGCAAAGCGGAAAAAAGAACAAAAATATCTTGCAATATAACAAAGCGGACAGAGAAGGCTTCCAAAATTATCTTAGAGAAAAGTACTCATTATGGGTAGTGAAGGGCAGTAGTGTAGAAGAATGCTGCGGGAGTTCAAGCAGATTATATTAACAGGAATACAGAAATTTATCCCGGTTAAACGCTTATCAAACAATCCCGATCTGGAGTATTATAATAAATACATACGGAAACTGAAAAGAAAACAAAGGAAATCCTACAGGCAGCGTAAGGAAAGCCTTGCAAAACAAAATTCACACAACTATCGAAAGAACTGCTTAATGCGAAGAAGATAGTGCAGGAAAATTACCTAAATAAACTTTTCAAAGGTGAACAAAACGGGTGGGGGGAATTTTATAAATATGTGAAGAGACGACGCAAGGAAAACTATTCGAGCCTTCCCCTAAAAAATGACCGCAATCAATTTATCGCACAGGACAGCGAAAAAGCAGAAAAATTAAATTTCTATTATGCCACTGTTTTTGGGATGAGGACAATAATACCACACTTAGCTTCTGTGGAAAATACGGGTCAGTTTTCTATCAAGCCTAGGGACATAAGGAGAAGGATCTCTAAATTGAAAACTCATAAATCAGTAGGACCTGATGGTATCGCCGGAGACGTACTAAAATTGGGAGGGGAAGCCATGATTCCCTATCTAGTGCGTATATTTGAAATATCAATTAACAATGGTACTGTCCCGCGAGATTGGAAAGATGCAATAGTGGTGCCAATTTATAAGTCAGGGTCTCGCTCAGATACAAAAAATTACAGACCGGTCAGCCTCACCTCTGTGGTTTGCAAACAGATGGAACACTTGATTTCAGCTTATCTAAGGCAGCATTGGGATGACTCAAATTGGTTACATAACTGTCAGCATGGATTTCGGGGGGGGGCTATTCATGTGAGAGTCAATTAGTAACGATATGTCAGGACTTAGAAGACGGAATAGATTCCAATAGCCAAGTAGATGCAGTGATTATTGACTTTTCACGCGCATTCGATGTAGTCCCACACGATATATTGTTGGTTAAACTACAATCAACGGGGATTGACTTCAGAGTGCTCCAGTGGATCAAGGAATTTTTTTAACTTGTCGCACTCAGAAAGTACGGGTAGGGGAGGAATTATCGAACCCAATTGAAATTGCTTCCGGGGTCCCGCAGGGGAGTGTCTTGGGGCCTCTTCTATTCTTGGCTTTTGTAAATGATCTGCCAGTTAATATCTTGTCTAGGGTTCGCTTATTCGCGGATGATTGTATGGTATACAGGGAAATAAAAAGTTATGAAGATACTACTCTTCTTCAGACTGACCTAAATAGAATAAACGATTGGGCAATAGCCAACAAAATGAAAATAAATTCTCTGAAGAGCAAAGCCATCAGCTTTACAAGGAAAAGAAATAAAATAGTCGCATCGTATACGTTAGGGGGTGAAACCATTCCGGAAGTTAACAAATGTAAATACCTCGGAATAACATTTAGCAGCGATCTCGGCTGGGGGGAACACGTTACAGACACAGCGGTAAAAGCATGGAGAGCGTTACACTTTGTGATGAGGGTACTAAGAAAAGGTTCTGATAAATCCAAAGAGATTGCATATAAACCACTAGTACGTCCAGTAATGGAATATGGTGCTGCATGTTGGGATCCTTACAGATTAGAGCATTTTAAGACACTGGAAAAGATTCAAAAAAGGGTGTAAATGATATGTTGTTATTGAAGTGTTGTATCAGTGAAGAATTATGTTTTGTCAGTGAAATGTGTTGTATCAGTGAAGAAGTATGTCGTGTCAGTGAAGTGTGCTGTGTAAGTGAAACGTGTTCCTGTCAGTGAAGCTTTATAGTTTATAGTGGCAGTGCATAGTATTTGAACAGTAAAATGTTTTTGAAGTGTTAGTGAAATCAGGATAGAATCAGTGAAATGTGTCGTAGTTCCATTGCAGTGAGTGAGTTGACAGCGAAATGAGTGTAATTTGAAAGATACTTGCACATATGAACATATCATACTCGTGGGTTTTAGTTCGATCTTAGTTTTAAGATACAAATTAGATTTATTTCAAATGTTATTTTAAGTGATCGTTTCATTTAATTTAGTATATTACCTGTTGTTGTTGTTGTTGTTATTATTATTAGTATTAATTATTGTTAGTATTAATTATTAGTTTTATTATTAATTGTATTTTTAATTAATAAGTTTATTATTGTCATTATTGAGTGTAATTAGTTACCACTGCCACCGGGTATATACCCATTGCAGTGTGAATAAATACATACATACATTAATCTGTCTCCAAGGCTTGAGAATGAGTTGGCCATTACAATATGTTGTTATAAAGATCAACATGTTGATGTGGGATATACTGAATGATCTTCCCTATATCCTGCACCTTTTTTTTAAGAATGGGCACTAATGAAATGTATACTTTTTCTGTAGATAATGATGGTATATCTTGATTGCTTTTTCAAGACTAAATAAACGCGTCTGTACTCCATTAATATAGGTTGATGTTGCTACAACTCCGGGAGTGCTAGCATCGTATGTAAACATCCTGTAGCTTGTAATACCAAACGAAACCTTCTAGTCTTTACCCTAAGAAGCAATGGACAATGCGTGTTTTCTTGAAGTATTGAGGTCACCAGTGATTGAAATCTATTATATCGTCATGTTTTCCTTCCTTCACAGTGAATTTATTGCTTTTACTTGATCTTACTATTAGTTCCGTATACTCAGAAGGTTCGCAGATCCTGTCAGTGTGTCCAATCAGTCGTTTAGCTAGACCGAAATCCCTATCACAGGGAAGATACGAGTGTCCTCATATAGATAAGTAATAAACTATTTTATGAACCTCTTTGTAGCAGTTAATGCAGCTAAAACCACATGAGTCCGGGACTGATGTGGTTTTGAAAGGAATTCAATATTTTATGATTTGAAAAAATGCTTAATAATGATTGGACTCAAGTTCTTTTCACTGGAAATGATCCTTCTACCTCTCAAGATTGTTATAGTACCCGTAACTCATTTTCGTAAAAATGTGGACTCATGTGGAATTACAAATGACCGATTCAAATAGAGAAGCAATATTTCACTAATCTCAAGCAGAAAAGTCTACTTTGTATAACTACTACGTTCCTCGTAAAAGTTCTGCTGTCTTTTGAAGGATGGTCCTGTTCCTCACTTTGTGTTACACATATTTTTGTAATATTTTGATAGAATCACATGCAAGTCCATTCGTAAAAACTGGTTGCTGTAAACAAATTCTCCAACTGTATTGAAATTTTGGTCTTGTTTACAGTATGGGGAAAGTTGGAAGCACTGGGAACTGTAAATTTATCCGTTATATTAAAAAAAAAAACAGCACTTCGGGCTAGGCCTATCAGTGGTATCAAAATCCTCTTACCTTTGTTACTTCCGCTTAACATTTTTTGCGTGAATATAATTAAAAAGTGTGTGATCCCAAAACGCGTTCAGTCCATTTTTATGAAAGGACTGGAATAGTTTTTATCCACTAATATACCCTACTGAGCGAGTTTTCAAATGATATGCACAGTAACAGAAACTTTTAGATAAGGATTGGCATTGTTTTGGAAGAAAACAAACTTAAAATATGACAGAAGTCCCAAACATATCCTAATGATTATATTTATATGTACGTATAGATTAAATATTGGTAATTTCGTGACAATTTCATGAAAGTTAATTTAAAATGCACATGTGTTAATATTTCCTTATTGCAATTTCTTCATCTAAGAGACGATAATTTGCTGTACAAATATGGAGATATAAAATATTGGATACGTTCATTGCCAAAAAGCACTTTTATAACTTAAGCTAATAAGTTGGTTATTTCGTGAAAATCTTGGTAATTTCGTGATATTACATTGACTATTTCGTTTATATGACGTCATTCCATTTTCGACCAATGAAGTGTAATGAAATTTTGAATTCCAACCAATCACAGTCGATAATTTTTGCAGCTAGATTTATCGCTATCAATTTATCGCATGGTCGTTCTTTTGTTTAGTCGTTGTCGCCAACTGTTTCCCCGTAAATTGATGATCATGAATATATTAAGATGCAACTACACGGTTAAACTTTTCTTTCAACTTTAAAGCAATGAATGCAAGATTGATATTTAATATTAATTAATATATTTACGCAGTGAAGACGATGTTCAAAACGGCGCACCATGTAGACAAAAAATCTTTATACATCTTAATTGAACGTACCTTTTAAACTTGATTCTATTCTTCCCAGATTGCACGCATACGCGATTGGAATATTGAACTGTGTAGATGCAGCTTTAGTTCCGTTACACACTGTAGCGAGAATGCGTTTGTCGAGCTATAAAAAATGCTTTCGTGTAGCACTGATTGTAAGTAACGGTCGAAACAAGGCACAGCTGCTTCCACAGGTAGGCCTAACGTAACCTATAAAATTGTAGCCTATAACATTTGTATTGAAATTTAACAATTAATAGACGTTCAAATTTATGTAACATCATCGCATATCAAACTCAAAGACCTTGCATAGTAATAATGTCTTTGATCAAACTGCCTTTCGTATGGCGTAATAAAATTCGTGTTTTAATTAGGCCTATCTATACAGAGATGGCTTCACTGTGTAGCAACATGTCTCGCTGTGAATACCTAAGCATTGGTATATAGCTGTCCCCATTGTTACTGTTAAATTAAATTATGATTTCATCAGAAAATGAAAATGTATTTGTTATAATAATAAGAGAAAATTGCAGTACATGTAATTAACAATGTTAAACCTGTATTTCCCTTTTCGCAATTGGCATTACTAAATAATAACATCGAAATAAATATCAACACATAATAATAATGAAATCAAAGTCAAAATTAAAATTGAAAACGGATCTTCTTTGCGCTGAAAGGGTGAACACATATATTACGGACTTTACTATAGCCTATATTACGAGGGTTACTCCAAAAGTAATGCATAACATTTATTTAAAAGTTACAATTTTTATCCTACTGCTCTGCTATTTTCACAGAATGTAGATACATCCTTTAGAAACAAAAGTCCCTTTTCCACACAATCACCGTGCCTTTCAACTGCCTTACGCCATCTAGGAACTAGGGCCTGTAGACCAGCACGGTAAAAGTCTGGTCCAACACGTGTGGGCCACTCTTTAGCAGCGTGCACAAGGGAGTTATCTTCTAACCTCGTTCCGCGAAGGAATCCTTCAGTTTACCAAAGATATGGTAATCGCACGGTGCCAGTTCAGGACTGTAAGGCGGAGTTTCAGTGTTGTCTATCCGAATTTTCTGATCTGGTCTGTGGTCTTTTGACTCACATATGGCTGTGCGTTGTCGTGCAATAGCAGAACATCCTGCTTTTCCCGATGTGGTCGAACGCGACCCAGTCAAGATTGAAGTTTCTTGAGAGTTGCCACATACGCGTCAGAATTAATGATGGTTCCGTGTGGCATGATGTCCACAAGCAAGAATCCTTCTGAATCGAAAAACATAGTAGCCATAAATTTTCTGCCGAAAGAGCAATTTTGATTTTCTATTTCTTTTGAGAATTTGCATGATGTCACTCCATTGTCTACCTCTTTGTCTCCAGTCCAAAATGGTAGAGCCATGTTTCATCTCCTGTCACAATTCTTGCAACTAAGTCATCTCCACCATTCTCATACTGGTCCAAAAGTTCTCTGCACACTGTTTTTTTTTTTTTTTAGTTTCTTTATTGACTTTTGTCAACATCCTTGGAAGTCACCTGGCACAGAGCTTCTTTAACCGTTTCAATATTCTGCACGCACTTGCTTCTTCTATTCAAACTTGGAGTACAATTGTTTCACTGTTACTCGTTTGTCAGACACAACCATGTTGTTAACGCGTTCCACATTGTCAGGACTTCCTGCAGTGCAAGGTGTGCCGCTGAGAGGAGTATCCCGAATATTGGCGTGCGCTCTTTCACCAGATAATCTGCTTGCCCATTAACTAACCGTACTGCGATCGACAGCTGCATCTCCATACACCTTTTTCAACCTCTTGTGAATGTTTCCCACTGTATCGTTCACACAGCACAGGAACTCAGTAACAACATGTTGCTTCTGACGAATGACAAGTACAGCAGCCATCTTGAAGGAATCTATCATGGCACTACTCACGGGAACGACTTAAATTAAATTTGAATACAAGCAGGAAGGATGTAGCTATGTATGACCTGCATAAACTGCAAAGGTGTAGAATAAAAAATAAATTTAAAAAAATGTTGTGTAAACAGTCATTGTTGTTTCCGGTAATTAAATTTGTATTAATCTGATCAATACAATATGAGTTTAATTAGAAGTTTTGTAATGACCAGCCTCATGCGCTAGTCAGAGCTTCTGACTACAGTTCATGAGGTCCCGGTTTCGATTCCCGGTTAGAACACAGGAATTGTTCCTGTGTTCGTCCATGGTCTGGAAATTAGGTTAGGATTAAGTTTAAGACCTCTCTTGGCACTTCATAATCATCCTATCACAATATCATCGGGGCAGCGTAACTCTGCCTTCCAGGCGCCCCAACCTCAGAAATGGGTTACAAATAAGGCATTGCTAGGAGAGACCAGAAATGTCAAATGACAACCTGATAGCACTGGTTAAAAAAAGTTTTGTAATCATTATTTTAATGATTATGACAAAAGAAATGGTTGAGGATTTAGTGGATGAAGAGATTAAAGAAGCGTGAACAGTAAGTTGCGCTAAGCTAATACCGAAAAGTCTAAAAGAAGATATGAAAATGTGTATTTTTCTAAATAAAAGCTCTTTTTTTCTCTTACAGCACACTAGAGCAGTAAATGGTTTTAACAGCACTGTGATTTATTTTGTGTGCATAGCAATCAGAGAACATGCGGTATTGTCAACTTACGAAGGATGCAAATTAGAAGGACTATTTCGTTTATATGATGTCATTCCATTTTCGACCAATGAAGTGTAATGAAATTTTGAATTCCAACCAATCACAGTCACACATCGCGATAATTTTTGCACCTAGATTTATCGCTATCAATTTATCGCATGGTCGTTCTTTTGTTTAATCGGTGTCGCCAACTGTTTCCCCGTAAATTGATGATCATGAATCCATTAAGATGCATCTACACGGTTAAACTTTTCTTTCAACTTTAAAGCAATGAATGCAAGATTGATATTTAATATTAATTAATATATTTACGCAGTGAAGACGATGTTCAAAACGGCGCACCATGTAGACACAAAATCTTTATGCATCTTAATTGAACGTACGTTTTAAAATTGATCATTTCAATATAATTTGCAGACTGCATGCATACATGCATGGAAAGTTGAACTGTGTAGATGCAGCTTCAGCTCCGTTACACACTACAGCGAGAATGCGTTTGTCGATCTATGGAAAATGCTTTCCTGTAGCACGAGTAACGGTTGAAATAAGGCACAGCTGACACAGGTAACTAACCTAATTGTAAACTATAAACTCTATATTACGGGAATGAAATTAAACAATTAATAGAAAGTCAGATGTTCAAATTTATGTAACATCAGCGCATATCAAACCCAAAGACCTTGTACATTATATACAAGGACTTTGATCAAACTGCCTTCCGTATGGCTTAATAAAAACGTGTTTTAATTATTTTTGCAGAGATGGCTTCACTGTTTAGCAACATATCTCGCTGTAGTGTGAATACATATGCATTGCTATATAACTGTTTCCACACAATATCACATAGTTTTTTAGTTCTCGGTGTAGTGTGCAATATAACGACAAAGTACTAAATAAAGTGTGAAATTCCACTTCCACATCTTCATCTTCTAATTCCATGTCCATTGTAGGCTATCTGAAAAAATTACACTCCTTAATTCAGATTTGATAACTGCGTTTTCAACTATTCTTCTTTTACTTAATGTATGAATCAGGTTATTTGTAATTATGTCATAAAATGTTTAAATTATATTATGATTTCAGCAGATAATGAAAACGTATTTCTGTTATAATAATAAGAGAAAAGTGCAGTACATGTAATTAACATTGTTAAACCTGTATTTTCCTTTTCGCAATTGGCATTACTGAATAACATCCTATTTCTTTATTACAGTCATCGATATTCAATCTATTTCAACTTCACAACGTCTGAATAGGTTAGGTATTCGTAAATATACAATTATTAATAATTTGTGAGAGAATTTTAGGGATATATTATTTATATTTTTATTTTATTCAAGAAATAGTCCTAATAAATGTCACTCGAGGTGTGAGATTGTCCAGATAAATCTCAGACCTCTCGTCACATTACTACAGAAAAAATCATGATCATCCAAAAATACATAAATACGAGACGCGACGGCCCATGAAGGGCCATGATCGACCAGCAGACTACTGGCCTCACGTCCATATGCCTCAGCAGAGATCAGCGATCATCGATCATCCAACCAGAACGTATGTATCAAGTGATTAGCACGATGATCCCCAGCAGTTACAGCTGGCTCACAGAACCGGATTTCGCTACCGTAGCTCCCCAAATGTATTACATGCTGTTTGGACATCGGTTCCAAACACTACAGTGGACGAAATTTCACGAGAAAATTCCTCCCCTACGAGGACTCGAACCAGCGCGTATTTCTTATTCCGTAACGGCATGATGCCTTAGACCAGCGTTTCTAAAACTTTTCTGAAGTGGGGACCACTTTTCTAAGTCAGAACAGTTCCGCGGACAACCTTACCCTTGTTCCCTTCGAAAGCAAATTTATCACTTTTGTAGTATATTTTAATATCAATATAGGCTACTGTACTTATATTTTAAAATAGAATTAATTAATTACAATTATTAATTAAATTAAATTAATTTTATATTAGTACATACTAATTAAGCTAATGTTCATAGAAGAAAACTCATTTTTGTTTCTTTAATAATTCAAGGCTATTAGAGTTTGAATAATCTTTAAGGATACTATTCATAGACATTTCGCAGCACGCGCTACGAGCGTACTAAGCTAGTCCCGGCTATCCACTGGTTACTAGTACAGAATTCAAATCATATCCTATCGCTAACACTGGTTTATGAATACGAAAAACGCTGATCATCCACCGGAAACCCGCGCTAAAAATGTCTATGAATACGGTCCTAACTTATTAACTACAAAAAAAAATAAATAAATGTTGGTACTCACATTAATGATATGGATAAGCCTGCCGATTCTTGCACAGTTGTTCTATACTTGGATGTATGCTGGTAAGCTTAAGTCGGAGATTGTCACATAATTATATCGAGTCGATTTCGGTAGCCTACTTTATTTTATTAGAGTTAGTGATGAAAACCCTTTCTCACATAACTACGTAGAAACAAAATGAATTATAATCTGTAAAGCACCATTGTACAGTTCACTATATTCTCTTTTCACTTGTGATGAGGTCCAGAAATTAACGCTTGGATTTTCATTTTAAGTGCGGTCTCATTCGAGAGTTCAACTGTTCTCTTTCACTCAATGAAAGTTTGTTAGTTTCAATATCGCAATGAAATTGATCACGAACCCATGAAAATTCGTTATATTTACTTGGAAAATAAGTTTCAAATTGTGACCTCAGAGTTGTATTATTGGTATACGACGTACAGTACGTGACCATTTCAATGTGCAGACTGCGTGTCGGCAAAACTATTAAGAAAGTCAGAAATACATGAAAAGGTTCGGTCCTCTGTTATGAATTAGGGTGGTCCCTGGCTGGGTTACAGGGGCGGCGCCAGATGTGCAGGGAAAAGATGGTGAGAAACAGCACGTTCATAGTGCTTTAAATCCCTCTTTTGTTGTTGAGAGTAAAGTGGAAAGTCAATAGACGGATAGGGTAGTAGATTTCATAAAATGTCAGTACTGGGAGAAAAAGTGAAAGGCGATTGCCATGTGTCATTTCCAAACTCTGAGATTTTCAGCTATAGTGTGATACGCAATTCGTTTGAATTTTATTTTTTTTCCTATTTTTTTTGAAGGACCACAAGGGCAGACCTTGAGGACCACAGGTGGTCCGCGGACCATAGTTTGAGAAACACTGCCTTAGACCACGACGCCTTATGAACATGATAACTGTTAACCATAAAGGCTGTTGTCTTATGTTATCTAGGCGGCTGTCCATGAAAATAGCATTATTGTGAATTCTCGACTCGGTAGTCCACGTTGTGCCCCAAGAATTACATAACTACCGACCTTATACAATATAGTTTCTTTTAAATCGCTAGGAGTGGGAATATCCAATTCACTGCGGGCTAAAGCAGGAGATGCACTATCACCTTTACTTTTTAACTTCGCTTTAGAATATGCCATTAGGAAAGTTCAGGATAACAGGCAGGGTTTGGAATTGAACGGGTTACATCAGCTTCTTGTCTATGCAGATGACGTGAATATGTTAGGAGAAAATACACAAACGGTTAGGGAAAACACGGAAATTTTACTTGAAGCAAGTAAAGCGATCGGTTTGGAAGTAAATCCCGAAAAGACAAAGTATATGATTATGTCTCGTGACGGGAATATTGTACGAAATGGAAATACAAATATTGGAGATTTATCCTTCGAAGAGGTGGAAAAATTCAAATATCTTGGAGCAACAGTAACAAATATAAATGACACTCGGGAGGAAATTAAAGGCAGAATAAATATGGGAAATGCGTGTTATTATTCGGTTGAGAAGCTCTTATCATCCAGTCTGCAGTCCAAAAATCTGAAAGTTAGAATTTATAAAACAGTTATATTACCGGTTCTTCTATATGGCTGTGAAACTTGGACTCTCACTCTGAGAGAGGAACATAGGTTAAGGGTGTTTGAGAATAAGGTGATTAGGAAAATATTTGGGGCTAAGCGGGATGAAGTTACAGGAGAATGGAGAAAGTTACACAACACAGAACTGCACGCATTGTATTCTTCACCTGACATAATTAGGAACTTGAAATCCAGACGTTTGAGATGGGCAGGGCATGTAGCACGTATGGGCGAATCCAGAAATGCATATAGAGTGTTAGTTGGGAGACCGGAGGGAAAAAGAACTTTAGGGAGGCCGAGACGTAGATGGGAGGATAATATTAAAATGGATTTGAGGGAGGTGGGATATGATGATAGAGACTGGCTTAATCTTGCACAGGATAGGGACCGATGGCGGGCTTATGTGAGGGCGGCAATGAACCTTCGGGTTCCTTAAAAGCCATTTGTAAGTAAGTAAGTAAGTAAGTAAGGAGTGGGAATATCAGAGGTTTTTGGTCTGATAGAGAAGTCTTTTCTTATTAAGGATCCAAAAGTAGCAAAAATGGACACCTGCTCTTAGTGAAATAAGGTACGGTTAAGTTTCTTGTTCAAGCTATATCTTGTGTCATTTTGATATTTCTAGAACTTCTAGCTACCTTATACCTAGGGAGCGGATTTTTATGTAATATCAAGGTGTGAAATATGTACATATTTATGCAAGAAAAATAAGCTGAATATGTACCAAAATATGTGAAATCACGAAAATATTTAGGGTAAACTCATCTAATTCCGTGATAATAAGATTTTATTACAATTATTTCCATATGAAGCACAAAATAATATTGTTTATTACTGCAACATGTGTTCAAACGTAGTAACATGACAATCCGTGAAGTAATAACTGATAGCTGTGTTTACGCGGAGAGAAAAAAATTAAAAGTATCACTCACATTTCATTTAATTCCGTGATATTTACTTAATTCCGTGACACTGTAACCTTAATTCCGTGACACAATAGTGTACAAAAATGAAGACAGAAAAATCTTACACTGTGACCTTGAACATTAACATGAACGTAATTATCCTAATTAAAGTTATTCATTATTCATATAATCAACTTGAATCATCACGATCAACATCAGAAGTGGCACAACTATCACACATAAAACATCAACATCAGATTCTGCAATTTGATATTTCTTATAAGTTTTCCCACAGAATGAGCAAGCAATCCAATTTTCATTATTTCGTTTTTATACGTCAGCATAATAGGATCCGTTACAAACTCCACAAACCCAATTTTCATCGTTAGAACTGGCTCGTGATGTGGATGGTTTTTCTTGAGAAGATTTTGTAGACTTCTGCGGTGAAGCATCAGCTGGAGGTTTGGTTGGTAGCGTAAGGCACTTGGCTGTGACATCTATTTTGCGGTTAACCGTTCTCTTTTTCTTTGATGGATCATATGTGGGTGTTTTCAACAAATCTGTTACAGTCTGACGTCGTTTCTCTTGTGTTCAAACAGGCAACTGAACAGAATCATTTTGTTGTGATGAAACAGACAGCTGAGCAAACTATTTCTTCTGGAAGGTCACCCTGCGTTTGTTGACTTCCAAGAGTTGGCATGTCTTTTAATTTGCTAGCTATAAGGGCTTTATCTGTCAAAGAAGATGGGTTGAATGGACAAACTCCCATTTTAGAAAACTCTGAACGGATATTTGTTGATGTCATTGCCTTCTCATATGCCAAACTGAACAACTTTTGGAAGTCAAATCGTGTTAGTGCAACATTGGAGTTCGTCATATGAAAGTTCTCCAACTTATTTCTAAAGCTTGCTTCAAGGGACGATAAACACTGACACCTAATGGTTGCAGAATATGGCTGTTATGAGAGGGCATGGTGAAGAGGACGATCTTGTTTTCTCTGGCCAAAGCCAACACATCAGGACCTATGTAACTTCCATGTGAGTCCATCAACAAAAGGAAAGGTCTGCTTAGAGGGATGTTCTTCACAAAGTGACGCATCCAATCAAGAAAGAGATCACAATTGATCCACCCATTTGCTGAGAGTCAGATACTCAGTTATCTTTAAGAATCTGTGTAGATGAAGCTTGAGACCAGTTCCTGACTAAAAAATGTCTGAGAGTTCCGAGAATCGAACCCACGTGCGGATCAGAGAACAGAGTGCTGATCCCTATGCAAAGATGATCATTTATATATAATATGCAAAATTTTCTTCATTTTAATTATTATCTAATTATTATAAATAAATATTATATAATTAATTAATATAGATGAAAACTAGTCGTACAGGCTATATGACGTTCATTTAACGAGTTTTCATTTTCTGTTCACTTAATTCCGTGATACAGTAAGGCAGCCAAATGTTAAAAATCCTTAAGAAATTGTGCAGACAACTTAAGGTTTGTAGACTAAATTATATAATTTAACTGACAACTGTCTACACATTCTAAATCTTCAAAGCAATCTCTATAGAAATATATATTTATACACACGTATAATTATGCACATACCTGTTTTTTTTTAACTTATTTTAGGATACGACACCAGGACAACTCAAACCAAGCTTTTTAGCAATGGCGTACTAAGAAATGACTTCCTGTTAGCAGTGCACTTGTTCCCAGTAGCCCAAACTTCTTGAGATGGTAGCTGATTAGTGCTGCTATCCATTGAACAAACTACCAACAATTTGTCATGTACACATAATTCAGTGATATTCATTATATTCAGTATAACGGAATTACATGAGTCACGGAATTAGATGAGTTTACCATAATATCAATATCTGGCAGGTATAGAATGGGTAAGACTCTCCAGTTGTGATTTTATAGATCACCCGATTTTTTTACCGCACACTTGACACATTACTGTTTTTCAATCTGTAGTGAAAGCTTTGTCCATCGCAATCCATGATTTTGTTTTTGTCGTTAGGGTTGAAGATACGGGGGCCATTTTAGTTAGTTAAAAGCAGTAGATAATCTCACTTGCACTTTATACTGTAAGTACTAAAACTAGAGAACTGTGTGAATTGAATGACACAACAGTACTGCAAGCACTGTTTCGCTTTACTGGATTAGGAGAAAGTAATAGCAGATTTGGGACACAAGCATTTTAGCTGCTCCCTGTAAGAAACAAAGTACCTACTCTCAAACTATAGGCATTTACAAACTGTTGTTTGAAAAGTGACATTCTTGTCTCATTCAGAAGGGTAGGATTATTCCAGCCGAGAACCATACTTTCTAAATGCTCGGAAAATCCCTTTCCGTATAGGTCTACTAAATTTAAAGTAAAGAGGTCAAGCAATAACCTGAAAAGCTATATATTTTAATCTTTCAACATCTTTCCAGTTTGTTCCTTTACAGCTTCTTTTCAAAAGTCGGCTACTTTATTGCGGCTCATGTCAGACTTGACAGGGGTTTTCCCTGGAAGGATTAGGAAGAGGGTGGGTAAGGTTGCAAATTGCATGGGAACGGCTTGTTAAGACGTGTGCAGAACAATTATAGTTCGAGACAAATCATATTGTCCTCGTCCCACTCCACCGCATGAAGGAAACGCTACTCTCTGAGTGATTTTACAATCCAAGGTAGTTGTATGAGAAAGGTTGCCTTTTGTTCACTCATATTTACAGTGGGCGCTATGGAGTGAGTGCCTCTATTACTTCCTGGAACTAAAGACGTTATGTTTCGTCCCGAAATATATCCTTTCTCGGGTAGGTAAAAAGGCTTTTTAAATCTGTGTATTTCAAATTGTAAACTTCCCCAGCAGAAAAGTTTTTTTTTTGTCATTTTAAAGAAGTAAAAATGAATAAAACCCCTAAATATGTAGATTTATGTAACACCAAGCCATAATATGTAATGTGGTGTAAATATGTAAAAATATGTAGTATCAAATTTTAATATATTGTGACAGCGACGTGAGATTCGAACTCACGACCAGCGTCCCATAAGAGAGCAGATCGCGCGGAGCACTGTGGGACGGCGCGCGGCGGAGAGAAGAGAGGGGGTGTATTACGTCAACACGACGAGGGGAGAGTGCGCGCGCAGCTGCTACTTACGGAGTAAAGGGGGACGGACCCTCCCGAATCTTCTAGAGAAGTCCGTCCGAAGTGGAGATAGCCAGATAATTCGAGAAGTCGTACTTTCCAGAAACTGTGGTGTGAGTATACATTACGCGCGAAAGTGAACGCGAGGCAGTTTTTCAGTTGATTAGTCAGCCAGTCAGTGAGTAAGCCAGAGCAAGCAAGCCAGTCTTGTGTACCGGAGTTCGACTCGAGTGTGCGTCCGCAAATGTGACAGCTTCCGAAGGCCTGAGTTCGAGTGCAGTGGACCGCAGTTGGAGGGACCTGAGTTCGAGTGCAGTGGACCGCAGTTGGAGGGACCTGAGTTCGAGTACAGTGGACTGTCTCTGAAGGTCTGTGGTTCGAGATACTGTGAACTCGAGTGACTGAGCTAGAAGAACTGTGAACTCAGAACTGATAGTTCTGATTTGTAAATAGTGCTTTGTAAATATTAGTTATGATTAATAGTTCATTGTTGTTCGTAATAGTTCAAGTAAATTGTCATTGCCGTCAGTGGAGTGCTATAACGAATAATGTGTTGAGTGAAAATCCTATTGTTGACGAGAGCGTTTAAGGTGAATTGTAGAAAGGAATTATTGTTTTTTAAGAATAAAATCCTATTGTTGAGTTTGAAATAAATTTACAATATTAATGACAATTACAAGATTCGCAAAGATTTGTTATTTATATACGGTTATGTTGAAAGGAATATAAAATGTAATCATATAAAAATCCGGTCCCTACTTATAACAGGATGCTGAATTCCGTCAGAACCAACTGCAGGATCCTTTGTTTTTGATGAATCCTGGTGAACGTAAATCACATGAAGTTCGTAGTGTGGGAGTCTGAGCTCCCAGGCGGAGATTGCGATCTCCACTTGAAGTTCTCTTAAGTAAAGGACGGCGATTCATTATTGTATGCGCTGGCCCTTGTTTGAAGTATGCGGATGCTGTGAATTATTTAACAAAGGAATGAAAATCGTCACTGAGAATACCGACGGAGCTGAGGGAGGCCACGCACAACGCAATGATAGCAGTTGCCATGACGATCCTGTTACAAGGGTCAATAACGATTTCTCCCGTGTCGGGGAGAGACGCCCAATCGGAAGCGAGACAAGATGAGAAAAAATTGAGACCATGTTAATAACATTACATGACTACTTTGTGAGAACTGGCCCGTTAGTGCATGTTACAAGATGCGAGTTAAATGTCACATTTTGTTCTTCTTTACCGGCTCCTCTTCTTTGTCTCCAATTTGTAGAGTAGAGTTAAAATTGGAAGTCTGTTCTAGCATATAATTCTACTTCGTTTTAGTTCTTTTACTCCTTACGTAAGCAAATGAGTAGCTTCTATATTGTTATAGGTACATTTTATTTCCTATTTCAGCAATATTTTAATGCCAAGTTAAAGTATGCGCTTAATTCTTTTCTTACTTTCGTATATTATCTTTCATTGTTCTACTCGTATATTTTCATTGTGCAGATATTTAAGTTTTCCTAATTGATTCCATTAAGATTTCTCTCTGTGTTGAGACTCAACTTTCGCTATCAAATAGCATTAATTTCAGATTTAATTTTTATCGATATTAATAATAATAATAATAATAATAATAATAATAATAATAATAATAATAATAATCTTATAATATTTTACTTTAACTGGCAGAGTTAATGCCATTCGACCTTCTCTTCCACCCAACCAGTATGACAGAAGATTACTTACTACATTGCTATGAATAAAACAACATTATTACTAGACCGCCAAACTTCATGCAATTGTTTGTTTTTATTGATTTGACATATTGATACGATACGGTACGATATATATGATATGATATGATATTATATAAGATATATGGTATGGTATGATATGATATATGATATGATATGATATGATATGACATGATATATATGACATGATATGGTATGGTATGATATGATATATGATATATGATATGATATATGACATATGATATGGTATGATATGATATATAATATGATGTGATATGATATATGACATATGATATGGTATGGTATGATATGAAATGATGTGATATATGATATGGTATGATATATGACATATGATATGATATGGCATGATATATGACATATGATATGATATGGTATGGTATATGATATATGATGTGATATGGTATGGTATGATATGATGTGATATGATATGATATGCTATAATATGATATGATATGATATATATGATATGACATATGATATGATATATACGATATGACATATGATATGATATATACGATATGATATATGATATGATATGTGATATGATATGATATATGATATATTATACGATATGATATGATAGATATGATATGATATGATATGATGTATGATATGATATGTGATATGATGTGATATGATATATGATATATGTGATATGATATGATGTGATATATGATACGATATAATATGATATGATATATGATACGATATGATATGATGTGATATGATATATGATATGATATGATATGATATGATATGATACGATTTATTGTCATTAAGCAACATCCCAAGTGGTTGATGGCCCTTCACATTTCTGTATTTAGGGACTCACCATCACTTTTTACAGATTTCTATACTAAACTATCCGGTTCTAAAAATTACATTTCTGCCCATAACTTACCACATTTCGACCCTATCTATTCTAACGACCACCCTCCAAATTCCTCTAATATCTGACTAACTATATAATACCCTTGACCCCAAAGTAGCTTACTCTCCTCCTAGAACATATAATAACAATCACCACAACAAGATTCACTATTATTATTATTATTATTATTATTATTATTATTATTATTATTATTATTATTGCACTACATCATTATAATGTTAAGTGTTGACACATAACCATTCATCCCTCAGCCTATGTTAATTTTGAATATGGGCGTCAGAAAAACCTGGAGTGTGGTGTGCACTATCCGGTCACAGAATCAATAGAATCTTTTGTAGAAACTATAAATTTTGAAGCGTATGAGAACAGTTTCACGGACTTGGTGGAGCAACTAGACGACACATAAATTACGCAGGGATATTTACAACAGGATGCCGCCACATTCATTCATTCATTCATTCATTCATTCATTCATTCATTCATTCATTCATTCATTCATTCATTCATTCATTCATTCATTCATTCATTTTTTATTTTTTATTATTTTTATTTTTTATTTGATTATTTATTTATTTATTCACTTATTTATTCATTCATTCATATATTTACTCTGGTGGAATTAAGGCTATCAGGCCTTCTCTCTCACACCACTAGAAATGCAATACAATTATAAGAAAAATTGGGCATATACGTTGACGTTTATATTTCAAGTCAACTGCCATTATTCAAGGAGCGCACTTAGCTGAGTGCTAAAGATGTGCTGTGGATTGAATTCGGCGTAGCTCAGTGATCAGAGCACTTGGTACGTAGAACCAAGGCCCCGGGTTCGATCCCCGGCGCCGAAGCGAATTTTTCTCCTTAAATATTAAAAAAGTAAACACTTATACAACAAATACAGACACAAAATAACAGTGGCACTCAGCTTCAATGTTATTAACCACGGGACAATAAGCTGTTCTGGTATCCTGGCACATGACACACCTCTTATGAATGCACGGCACACAGCAGCTTCTTCGAGGATCATGTTATATCTAAAGATTTGTGGCCAGAGTTTACAGAAACATACCACGAACCATCCGGGATCTCTGGGCAGACATCACAGACGAAATGAACAATATCGACGTAGACATGTTGAGGCACGTCTCTGAAAAACATGGAGAAACGGGCAAGAATGTATCTCCAGGTGAAAGGGGAATACATCCGGCACATCTTGCAACTGTACGATATTTTCCCAGAAATAACCTCTCATTGAAGTTAGGACATTTTAATTTTATTGGGCATCTGTATTGAAGTTAAGGATCTTTAAATTTACTGAATGTCTATATTAAGGATAGAACATTTTAATTTTATCAAAAATTAACATTTTAAATCACCTATCTATGCACGAATGTATGAGATAAGCTTGGTTAAGTTAATATTATCTTATTCAGTCAAACAATAGACCTATTTAAAATGTAGGATATCCCACTGAAAAACCTGCCGCCAGTGCAACGAGTACGAAACCCTTGCTCATGTCCTTGGTTTCTGCAGAAAAGGGGAACTGTTGCGGAACAATCGACATCACTGGGTTAGAAGCCGAACTGCTGAATGTCTCAAGAAGTCTGGAAAGTTCGACATTTATGAAGAAGTACATTGTATTTCATCCGCTGGCTCCACCAAACGTGCCGACATCATAGCAATTGATAACAATCAAAAGATTGGCTTCATAATCAATACCACTATCAGATTTGAGGGTACTGAATTACAACCACAAGAAGTAGATCTGGAAAAGAAAAGACATTATGAACCTGGAAGAGAAATACCACATACCCGTTTGTCGCTGGGAAGTAATTGGCTTGCTCTTTGGCGCAAGGGGCACTATATCAAGATTTTGTATCAATTTCTTTCATCGTTTCCATATCGATCTTTTGGAACTTCAAGATATAGCCATTAATGTTTTAAGACATTCCTTGTTAATTGTAAATAACCATCTGTATAATTCTATATATGAAAAATGAATTATTCCTGTAGAGGATAGATGCCCCCCAAAATAAAAATAAAATAAAATTAAAATTAAAAATAGAATATTGTTGATCCACAATTAATTTAGGTGCTGTTACCGCTTGGTACCCCTTTTTCAAGGGTAGCTATCCTTTTTGGATTCTTCTCTCTCTTGCAGTTGCAGTGGTCACGGGTACGACTGATTCAGGTATATTTAACTAGTCTACAAAGCAATGGTCTACTTTCAGAACCGACAAATATTTATTTCTCAATTTTACATTACTCATTTTTGGATTTTTTCTATAATTTTACAAATTGACCCCTCTCAGGGTTTGAGATACATATAAGCCTACTCACCCTAATGTTATTTAGTAATGCAGTAATGCAGTATGAGCCTACTATTCCGTATTTTCGAGAAAAATATCAGATGGAAGGCACCTGGGAAGTACATGTTTTAATGATCGGAGCGAGGGGCACCACCCCACGATCAACTGTAAACACTATCAAAACATTTGGAATCCATGACATCATTCCAAAAATAATTACTTCAACCATTAAAGGGTCTGTGGCAATTCTGAAAAATCATTTATACGGAATATCATAATACCCCCCCCCTTTCTATTCGTTAGTGTGTGATTGTTACAAATATATGTACAAATTTATTATTTCTTAAACTTAAGCTCCTAGTTCACATTTAAATTTGGCTCATCTATCTTACTGTAATCATTACTATTCTTATATGTGTGTTATTCTGTGTTTCTGGCAACCCAGGATGCCTGGGCAGACTATTTCTTGAAATAAATTATATATTACACATGACCTTGACAAAAAATAAGGCATCGCGTATGAGGCAACCTAGCCAGGAGATAATGGATAGCATGGCTAGTTCCTTTCCCCCTGCATTGCATACATCGCTGACTACTTACTTACTTACTTACTTACTTACTGGCTTTTAAGGAACCCGGAGGTTCATTGCCGCCCTCACATAAGCCCGCCATTGGTCCCTATCCTGAGCAAGATTAATCCAGTCTCTATCATCATATCGCACCTCCCTCAAATCCAATTTAATATTGTCTTCCCATCTACGTCTCGGCCTCCCCAAAGGTCTTTTTCCCTCCAGCCTCCCAATTAACACTCTATATGCATTTCTAGATTCGCCCATACGTGCTACATGCCCTGCCCATCTCAAACGTCTGGATTTAATGTTCCTAATTATGTCAGGTGAAGAATACAATGCCTACTTACAAATTACATTAATCAGACTTCAGCTATAGGCGTATACAATTTTTTTTCTCCAACACATATCGTCAAGTGAGATGTACTGCCTGATAATAGATGAAATTTATTTATTTTTTATTTATTTCAAATATACAGAATAAAGAAATATAATTACAAAACAAACAAAGAGAAATACAAATAAAATAATACAAGCAATATAAAAAGAAGATACAGTAGTATTAACAAAATTTGAGACCGAATGAGCAGCGCTCGTGCTCGGTCGCAGTTCAGATATAATATTAAAATAAATAATAATAATATAAATAAATAAGTAAAATAAAATAGGAACTAAAATATAATTACAGCGGCAATGGAATTATATAATATAATATTAACACTAGAGAAGAATAATATTGCACGTGAAAAGTAGGACTAATATATATTTCAAAATTATAGAATACAAATATAATATAGGTTGATTAATTCATACACATAGGCTATAAATTTATTTAATCAAATTGAAGATATTAACACGTTTCTAATTTTCTTGTTATATGTTAGTGGGTTACATGTTAGAAGTTCTGGGTGTAATTTAGTTAAAGCATTGTACAACCGAGGGCCAAAATTTATGCTATGCTTTAGACCAGCAGATGTGAGACATTTAGGTTCTACTAATGTTGAATTAATATTTCGTCTTGTGTCATAATTGTGTGTCTGTAATACAAACTTATTACGATTTTTATGATAAAATTTTAACAGCGTATACTTATAAATTTGTTCAATATTAAATACATTAAATTCAGAATAAATTAATTTAGTTGGATAATCGAAACGTTTCTTCAAACAAATTTTAATTATTCGTTTTTGTAGTAAATTTAACGGACTAAGATTAATTTTGTACTTCCACCCCAAACAATTATACCATATTGAATGATGGACTGAAAAATGGCCAAATAAACATTTCGTAGAACTCTAATAGGTAAGTAGCATCGAAGATTAACGAATTTATAAATTGTTTTACGAATGTGCTGTACATATCAGCCAGAACCTCAATAAGAGACATTGAAAATATTATGCATAATAAATCTAATTTTGAAACCATAATTAATCGGTTCAGAGAGATGCACGAATCAAAATTTATAAAACTCTTGGCCGATCAGCTTTATCTTACAATGCGAGGCTTGGACCACAATGAACACCAGACTCCTCAAGAAATACCGCTGCCGACATAAAGTTAATGAGACGCATTGCAGGAGTCACAAAATGAGACCACAAAATAAATTATGATATCCTGAAAGAATTCACAATCGAACCAATATTGCAATATGTAAAAAATCAAAGGAGAAACTGGAAAAACCATGTCAGAAGGATGGATAGAACACGCATCCCGAAACAAATCCTGCAATATGCTGCTCGTGTAAGATCCGTTCTATCTATCGCCCGGCTAAGAGATGGACTGATGTAAAATCGTAACAGAGCACCAAGTCTAATACGTGTTTTTGATGATGATGATGATGATGATGATGGTGATTCTGGTTATTATTATTATTATTATCATTATTATTATTTTAATACGTTTATAAATATTTCTAGAAGCATTTCATTAAATTATATCATATTATATAGCCTATATATATATATATATATATATATATATATATATATATATATATATATATATATATATACATACATTAGCTGTATCCGTGCGCTCCGCTGCACTTGTTAGAAATAAATATAAAGTAATTACATAATTAAAATAGGACATCTGGTCCAGGGAACATTCGTGTTTGATAGAAGGATAAATCGTTTAATATGTCACTTAATTTAAATTGCATTTACATAATTAAAATGCGATCATTTTGGTCCAGAGACCACTCATTTAGTGCAATGATAATTCCTTTAACATATTTCTTAATTGTTATTACATGCAAATAATTAGAATATGATCATTTGGTTCAGAGAACATCCGTTTTTGGTGCAATTTGGTCCCATCAAAATTTTGCTTGGAATGAAACGTATCAGAAATCATTTTTAAAGAAACCTGTGTTATGCAACATTTTTCACAAAAAGTAATAATAAGGGAGATATTTCGATTTATTTAATTCAAGCCCCCTTATAACCTCCCTTTTAAATAAAGTATTTTGAATGCCATATAGTCTAAAATCTAAGTTACAACGAACTTAATTTATATTCCAATTTTCATCGAAATCCGTTCAGCCATTATCGCTTGAAAAGGTAACAAACATCCAGACAGACAGACAGACAGACAGACAGACAGACAGACAGACAGACAAAAATGTCAAAAAAGCTATTTTCGGTTTCAGGATGGTTAATTATACATGTTAACACCAATTATTTTTGGAAAATCGAAAATTACCAGAAAAATTTTGGCTACAGATTTATTATTAGTATAGATATATCAATTAAAATTGTGTTTATTTTGTAGTCATAAAAATTCAGTTGCACCTACACAAAAATAAATGGAGTTTTGGTATGACAACATGACTCCACAACAGAAAATCCAAGCTAAACGAATTTTATGCGAGGAAATACAATTTCTTTTTATTTATAATATTATTAATTTTTTATAAAGTACAGTATGGTAATTTAATTAACAACCACGAAATTAATAGGAACATTTTCAATTGAAATATCTTTTTTTTTAACTAGCCCTATAACGATGTAAATATTTCCCTAACGTTACTTCATATTTAATTGTGAAAAATTTGCAGAGCGCATTAAATTATTTACAGAGTGAAAACTCCATTCCCATATTAAAGACTTGCACCATGTAACTTATTTGTAACTACAGTTTTTGTAGCGAATGTTTCTGCTTCAATAGTGAACTGACAAACAAACATTCTGATGTGAGCAGATGAAAAAGTTATTATTTTTTCTTCCAACATGTTAATAATATCAAAACAAGTGTTTGTACAAATTTTGGCTGCTCGAATGCAATTACGAGGATCGCAGAAAATAAGTTTCCCTGAAAAAAAGAAAACACAATTTCATTGAAAAAAAATATTGGAAGAAATACAACAATTGTTAAGTTATTTTTCAATATATTACCCACTGAAATTGAGACATTTGTCATACCGTGGGCTTGACAGAGAAGTGCAGACGGCTGTCACACACTGGTTCCGATCCCAGGCGGCAGAATTCTACGACACAGTGCTACGAAAGTTGATCCCACGGTATGACATAAGGCTCACTTCCGGTGGGGAATATGTTGAAAAATATCTCAACAATTGCTATATCTGTTTCAATAAATCTTTCCATGAAATTTTGTTTTCTTTCTGTAAACGGCATCAGGGAAACTTATTTTTACAGCTCTCATAATTGCCTTCGAGTGGCCAAAATTTGTATAAGCATTTGTTTTCACATTGTTAACATGGTGGAAGAAAAAGAAATAACTTTTATTAGCTGCCTCCATCAGAATGTTTGCTTGTGAGCCTATTTTCTACTGTCACTTTTCTCTAACCGCTTCTCAATACGCGCATCAAAAGAACTGTTTCCTTGCTAAATGTTCTCATAATTTTAGAAATATTTTGCGTTTGGTATTATTTGCTCATAAATTATTTTTACCTCCATATTTATGATTTAATATAATTAGTTTTTATCCTCTATTTCTTAAAGATCTTCTTTAAATGTTTTTCCCATGGAGTTAGCATCCTGTAATTCTCTTATGCTTCTTTTGTACAAAGAGTAAGTAGTGTTCATATCGTATGTTTTCTGTTTTGAAAAATATTAGTTTACATAGAGTGGATCGGGGGAAGATGCCTGACTTTATCTTTGATCAAAAATTTTAAATACCGTTCATTTAGTTTTGAATTTCATATTGAAATAACAAAGTCTGGAAAGTATTTTGAAACTGTATTTTTGGTACCAAACAGAAAACATTAATTACCTTGTTTATAGATAGAGGTTTTCTTCTTGCCTGCACTGTAGGCATCTTTCCCCGATAGTCAAGTAAGATGGCAAATACAATTAACAAATTTACTGATATATGTATTTTACCTGAACTTGGTTTTATACATATATATAACAAGATTAACTTAATCTAAAGCTCATAGACACTTTCTCACTCGTTTATGAATACTTAGGAACACAGTCATTGCACATATTTTATTGCCGTGTGCAAGACTCGTAAAAAATGGGAGTATAAGGGTACATTACATCAGTTATTCATAGATTTCGGTTAAGAGGGAAGTATTATATGATATTCTTATTGAATTTGGTATTCCCAAGAAACTAGTTCGATTAATTAAAATGTGTCTCAGTGAAAAATACAGCAGAGTCCGTATAGGTCAGTTTCTATCTGATGCTTTTCCAATTCACTGCGGGCTAAAGCAGGGAGATGCACTATCACCTTACAGGCAGAGTTTGGAATTGAACGGGTTACATCAGCTTCTTGTCTATGCGGATGACGTGAATATGTTAGGAGAAAATACACAAACGATTAGGGAAAACACGGAAATTTTACTTGAAGCAAGTAGAGCGATCAGTTTGGAAGTAAATGCCGAAAAGACAAAGTATATGATTATGTCTCGTGACCAGAATATTGTACGAAATGGAAATATAAAAATTGGAGATTTATCCTTCGAAGAGGTGGAAAAATTCAAATATCTTGGAGCAACAGTAACAAATATAAATGATACTCGGGAGGAAATTAAACGCAGAATAAATATAGGAAATGCGTGTTATTATTCGGTTGAGAAGCTCTTATCATCCAGTCTGCTGTCCAAAAATCTGAAAGTTAGAATTTATAAAACAGTTATATTACCGGTTGTTCTGTATGGTTGTGAAACTTGGACTCTCACTCTGAGAGAGGAACATAGGTTAAGGGTGTATGAGAATAAGGTGCTTAGGAAAATATTTGGGGCTAAGCGGGATGAAGTTACAGGAGAATGGAGAAAGTTACACAACGCAGAACTGCACGCATTGTATTCTTCACCTGACATAATTAGGAACATTAAATCCAGACGTTTGAGATGGGCAGGGCATGTAGCACGTATGGGCGAATCCAGAAATGCATATAGAGTGTTAGTTGGGAGAGTGGAGGCCGAGACGTAGATGGGAGGATAATATTAAAATGGATTTGAGGGAGGTGGGATATGATGATAGAGACTGGATTAATCTTGCACAGGATAGGGACCGATGGCGGGCTTACGTGAGGGCGGCAATGAACCTTCGGGTTCCTTAAAAGCTATTTGTAAGTAAGTCGTGTATAGTTCCTGGGGTAGCTCAGTCGGTAGAGTGTTCGCGCGCTAAGCGAAGGGTCCCGGGATCGATACCCGGCTCCGAAACAATTTTTCCTTGAAATTATTCATGCTCATAGTGTATTATCTGCGTGGTGGAAGGTAGGGTAAAAAGCGATAGCTTAGCTTGGCTAGACCCGTAACGAATCCTTGCAGTTACACATAGAAAAAGATTAAAAGATAGACGATCTGATGCTGGCAGGAGTGCAGTTGGTTCGAGAGAAATAACACATGAGTCGCCCATTTCCAGAAACCTTTAAGTCCACAAACATTCAAATTTGAGTTTTGTACATCATCTGATAGCTGGCATTGTCTTACACATTTTAAGCCACATTTACAGGTATTATAGACGTTATTTCCTATTCAAATTTACGACTGAATGTTGGCTACTGTTCCAGAACCCGTTAAGTCCATGACTTTTACATGTCTATAAAACGTTATGTCTATAAGTGTATACAGGAGCAAAGCCTGTTAAGTCCAGTAGAAAAAAGTGCATTATAGAAGATACAGTTTCAATCAACGTTACATTCACACTTTTTTGAATACATCACTTTTGCTAAATTAATAAATGCAAACCGCATAATGTTAGGTATGCTATGCTCCTGGATAACAAAAGAATCTCCAAATACTGCCAAGAATATTATTCTACTGTCCCTTATTGTTGGCCACTCGTTTATACCTCCCGATAGATTGTTTTGGTCGGTAATATTAAATCTCAACGAGAAGTTTTCGTTTCACCAGAACGTTAAGGTTAGCATTATCTGCTTTTGAATACCCGCTCTGTTTATTACAATAGCGTAAACATCTCTATTGTGATTTGCTCTGTGATTAATAACGTCACGATACTGTTAACTAATTAAGGATGGGTGGAGTGCGAAACCTCTTTATTATATTGGGTACTAGCCGTACCCGTGCGCTCCGCTGCACATGTTAGAAATAAATATAATTACATAATTAAAATAGGACGTTTGACCCAGGGAACAACTTTTACAACAGCGCAAGATAATCTGCTTCGCTCATTACCAATTTTTTTTGCATGGCATTTATTGCATATATATTTTATGTATTTTAACACGATTCAATTGAGCATAGTTAAAATTTGAATTATAAAATAATGGATTGCTAATCTAACGTACTATTACTGCATACTAAATCAATACACTCTCGTTGTTCGTTAATTCTCTGAGATTAAAATAAGTGTACATAAATATTATTTTAAGAAATACAGAAAACGAATTACAAAATAGTCTATCAAATTTTCTGTGCATAAGAAGCTATTTTAATCTTACCTGTCCTCGATTTACTCAGACGTTACTGTAATAACATTATAGCATTATGTCCATCTAGAGAAACTACACTTTCCAATGGTGAAATAATAATTAATTATACAAATCGGTTAATTTAGCTTCTGATATCACTTCATACAAACACAGAAACATTCTATGTAGGCTATGTTTAATAGCTTTCGATTGTTGATGTCCAAGGCCCCTGTTTCGATTGTTGTTGTCCAAGGTACCTTATAGACGAAGTCATTTGTTCTTAATTCATTGCACCGTCTTAGATGGCGTTATTTTAATTTTAAAACTCATTTATCTCATTAAATATCAGTCCTATCAAAATTTTCTAAAGAATAAAGCTTATCGGAAATCATTTTTAAAGAAACGTTTGTTATGTAACATTTTTCACAAAAATCAATAATAAGCGAGATATTTCGATTTATTTAATTCAGGCCCCCTTATAACCCCCTTTTAAATAAAGTATTTTGAATGCCATGTAGCTTAAAATTTATATTCCAATTTTCATATAAATCGGTTCAGCCATTATCGCGTGAAAAGGTAACAAACATACAGACAGACATACAAACAAAAATGTCAAAAATGCGATTTTCGGTTTCAGGGTGGTTAATTATATATGTTAGGACCAATTATTTTTGAAAAATCGAAAATTACCAGAAAAATTTCGGCTACAGATTTATTATTAGTTTAGATGACTTATTTCAATATATGCAAGTTCATAGAATTACAATATTATGCCATTATTGTAATAGGAAATTGTGTAAAGAAGATATGTAGTTTATTACAAGGTTCCCTGCTTTCAGCGTCCCGTATTTTATAAAATTCCGAAATATATGGAGAACTCTACATCATAATTTCACTCTATTAGCGTGAGAATACGGTTTGCAGTGTAAATCCGGAGGGCATTGTGGTCGGTTGCAGCAGCGGAATCTTAGCTCCAAGTTATTGCTAGAGCTCTCATACTAACGATTCTGGAATGGAATCCGGAGATATATGAGGCCAGGTAAAGGAGGATAGAAAATTATACACCACGAGGAACAAAGAATGGAACTGCGAGGAGGTGATGAACAACGGAACAGAGAACCGAATGAAAAATACAGATTGATACAGTGAATGGGGGGAGAGGGAAAACTTTCGTACCGAACTGTGCGCGAGGGATTTCTCCCGCGTCTCTACGAATTAGGACGCCCTCGTCTCCCTCACTTTCTGGTACAATGCTCAATAGTACTTGTAATAACATTGTGTAACTCTGGCCTGATGGACTATTGTTCGATATCCGCACGCTAGCAAAGTTTGACCGCTAACAATGGCTTACAACCCATTCGATCTCGACTGCTGCTCTCTTTGTCGTCCCTGCAGACTTCCCGGTACTAATTCTCAGTTTGTCTTCCCGCACTGCATAGGGATACGACCGCCTTTCATGGCCCACTTCAAATCCATTATAGTTACGTGCTAAGCAACTGAGCAAAACAAATCGCGGGTAAGCTACCTCCATTTGTAGTGCGATACATCCTTGAGCGAGAACTACTGTTGCAAAGACTAATGCCCACGTGCATCAACGTCGGTTAGTGTAACCATCGGTTAAAATTGTGACCTAATCCCCGATTAAGCATTTTTACGGTGGATCGACCTCGGTTACGACTTAAATAGGAAGTTAACCACAGTAATCTCTAACCGGCCAAATATGAACGGTTAAAGGAGATAACCAGCGATTAGTAGAGCAAGTAAAGCAAAATGGCGGCCATAACCACAGGTGATTATTTCGAAGACGATTATTATTGTGCAGTACTTGAATTACTTGGATAGAGCGTGAGCGTGAAGGTTCTTTAGTGGGAAGAGAGAATTCTTGCGAGCAATTAGGTGACAGAAAATTTCAGGAGGGATTTCGTTTATCAAAATCTACAAATGAATCAATTGAAATAACACAAGAACAATTATATTTCTCCTACGGATCGGCTGCTTATATTACGATTCTATGTAACTATTATTTTCTGTATTTTAAGAGGGAATACTCGAATACCAGTATCTCTTTCTCTATGTCACTGGCTGAACAAAGAGAGGTTATGGATGGATCCTAGGATAATGCACAATTCCCTGGTGTAGTCCAAGATCGTACACACATTCCTACCAATTTTCTGCATCCTTTTCCTTTATGGATATTCCATCTTTTTTATATAATAGGCCTACATTAAATCTAGTAATTAAGTCTATCGATACTTCAACCTAACATTGGGATATAATCATTTTTGGATTCAATTTTCCATTTTGTACGATTTTAACCTAAAAGTACTGAAAAACAAAGAAATGGAACTCACAAATATAACAGCGCCCAAAGGCAAACAAATGCAACGCGAAAATGTAGGATACGTTCATTTCGATGTAGAACATAGTGAGCGCAGTCGTTTTTAGACATTGACTATTATCTTTGCAGCGGTATGGATGCTATCCTTTAGTCATTTTGTAGAAACAATGTACCATCATAGACTTTACTCTGGTTAAATGAGGTGTCAGCTAGCCAAGTTTTAGTAATCGATGATTATGAATGGTGCACATAAATTACATTTTAACCACGGCTACTGTTTAACCATCGTTTCGTAATCTATGATTACTGCGTTTTTAATCAATGTTGATGCACTTCGCCATAAGCCTTCCTTTTGAAATTTTGAGCAGGGGAAGCTAACTAAAGTTGTCTTTCATGCAATATGAGAAAACGTATTACAAAAATATAGTCTTAAAATAAATAGTAGTCAATTTCAAGTCAGCAGTCGAAGATTGGTTGGAACATCGTAAGTAACATCAATAGGGCATGACCTCAAATAGTACATAGTAAAATATGATTTCACGGTTTACACATATCTCTAACAAATAGACACGTATACGTATAACATTAGCTCACTCCCTGTCATACTTAGAGAAATCACAATATTAGTATCATTACGTAAGTATGCGTCTGTCTTTTGGTTGTGTCCTTCATTGACAGCAAGGGAGTCGGTCATTTGTTTTTTAAATCACACTTTTGTTCGTAAGTCAGTCTTGATAATACAATTGTCCTAAAAATTCAAGTAAACTAGTGTCAGGAAATGTTATTTCGCTCATTATTTATTATAAAGGGTGCGTCAGAAAGAACGGATGGATTTCAAACTATCGATACGCAACGAGGAGAGAGATATAGTGAGGGGGACCACGACTGTTGGGTCAGCCATAGAATGCAGTTTCAGTTGAGAATATGGTGTTGGTCTGGTGTACAACGTGCTTTCATCGTAGAGACATTTTTGAAAAATGAAGAGTGTGATAGCCACTCAGGACTCATTTCGACATCGGATGTCACGCTAGGATTCCAACTCGGAATACAATTTTGCGGTGGGTGGCTTCATTTCGTATCACAGGTTCAACATTAAAGAAGAAATCACCTAGACGAAATTCTATTGCACTGAGATTGTCCGAGGCTACGGTAAGATCTCGCGCCCTACGACTTCTTTCTTTGGGACCATTTGAAGGCGTAAGTTTGTAAACATCGATGACATACACTGGACGAACTGAAGACAGCGATTCGTGAAGAAATCGTGGCAATTGCACCAGCTATGACTGTGAAAGTGATGGCGAACATCAGAAAACGCCTCGATGCCTGTATTGAAAGCCAAGGACATCATATGGATAATGTTGTTTTCCATAAATAAACTGCATGTATTGGTGAATATGTTGATAATAATAAATTTTTGATTTGATGAATCTTTACAATTTTCTTGCCATGTGAAATCCATCCGTTCTTTCTGACGCACCCTGTATCAGCCACAATGCACACTAACACTTCAACTGAACACAACTGACGAAAAGGGATAACTCGGAAACTACTTATTTTAAATGTTAAAGCTAGCTTCTTTGCGAGCCTTGCGACTAGAGTACCGGTAGTTTAGTTAGAAAGGGATGGAAAATCTGCGGGGTGGATTACACAGAAGAAACCGGTCTGCTTGGAAGCTGGTGTGTGCAGGCTTTCTTGTTTACTGCTGCATCACAAATCATCCTGAGCTGCCGCATCACAACATTTAAAGCGTAAATATAAATTCTATTAAAATTGATAAATAATTTTCTCCATAAACTGCAGGTTTATTATGAAATCATTATTAACTGGGGAAGCTAAGCTTTTTAGCTTACATTGACGCTACGCCACTGTTTTATAGTAGCAAGACATACAGTATTTGCAAAGAAACTACAAAGGTGTGATCACATTAAGGGAACAGGGCGGTTAAAAGGGTGAAAAACTATTAAATTTTCAAAAAGCCTTTTTTCCTTAAAAATAGTAGGCCTAAACATCTAAATTACATAAAATTTAATGCGCATTTACAGCGCTGTCAGCTACTGTGACGCCATCTTAAATCTCTGGTGCACAGGGATTTTAAATCACACTAAACTTTGATTGCGATTTCCGATAATTTTTTTTCCTTATATTCCACACAAAAAGTTATATGTATTTGGAACTATAAATGCTACATGCTTGGTATTTGGTACAGAAGAGGTGCCGGGACCTGGCTTGTGAGCTGTGCGACAGCAGAAGGAATAAGCTATCAGAAAGAGAGTTTGTGTCTGTCATGATCAGGCTTCGAGACTTCGGACCCGATACAATAAGTTTACTGTGCATGCACTATAGGTTGTTGACTCGCTGCAGGTAGATAGAGATGTGTTGAGGTAACAACGTTGCTATTGAGAGTAGAGTACGATAGTATGGGGAAACGCACACATATGTACATTCTGAAAGTAAATATAATTACACAATGATAATGTCAAAATAATGTGAAAAGCATTTATTCTCCTGTCTTTTATAAGCATTTGTGTTTTATTATACACAGCGTTAATGGTGGAAATAAACATGTAGCAATTTTAATTTTTTCATTTATCCTATTGGTCGTCTTTAGGAAGTCCAGTTACAGTACCGAAATGCAATGTACTACAAGATACATTCTCAGTGTCTCAAACGAAAATCTTTTTCGGTTATTTGCCAAAGTTTGTACTGTAGAAAGCTGCGCTCTACGTCGCATGACGTGATAGGAGCAAAACGGAAAACCCTAACATCATTGCAGTCTCTAAGAGACAGTCCTTTATTCTCGGGTGACTCTATGTCCACTAATTTGCTGTTTATGTTACATAATGTTCCATATCCGTTATTTATACATAAAATTGATTTCCACTTCTGTTTCACACGTTCAGTAACCGATGTACTTGAAGTCTCATTAATTCTCTGCATCATTTTCTAAATTAATTTGAGGGCTTCCGGCATCTCTTGCTCTAACTTCTCTAACCGTGTAATAGTTTCAGACACAGTTTGTATGAAAAACAAATTATTCGTCAGAACCTTCAAATCCAGAGCGTTTTCCTTTGCGTATTTGTTGGCATTCATTCTACAGTACCCCCACCCACTGTACGCTTTACCACTATACTCAGTACGCCGTTATGCTGATTTCCCACTGGACTGCTCTATTGGGTCCGAAGTCTCGAAGCCTGGTCATGATTAAGGCTAGGATTTTTATGTAATATCAACATGCAAAATATGTACATATTTATGTAACAATAATTGGTGAAATATGTAATATTACACAACAATTTCTTAAAATTTGTAATATTAAAGTACATTAAAATTCAATTTTTATATAAATTTTACATTAAACATTAAGTTACTTCAGGCGGCCTTCATTTCATTAATTATATTTTTGCAAAATAAAGTGTGATACAATAATTAATTAATTAATTAATTAAACATGTCGATATTATATGTAAAATTTAATAAATTCCATTATTCTGTATGAAAAATGCATATATATATATATATATATATATATATATATATATATATATATATATATATAATAGACGTTACACAATATTATTTTCATAGTTACTGTTTAATCTATCTGTCCAATAAGCATTATTTTACAGAACTCAATCTACTTACTTCATTTCGAAGTGCAATGAACTATCAGATAAATCTCCAAGCTTTCCATTGTCATGGAATGCCGTCGGTCAGAGAGGATGTTCTTGTACGCAGAAAATGATCTTTCCACATCACAGGACAATGCTGGTACAAATTAAAGTAGACTATTTCGTTTATATAACGTCATTCCATTTTCGACCAATGAAGTGTAATGAAATTTTGAATTCCAACCAATCACAGTCACACTTTGCGATAATTTTTGCAGCTAGATTTATCGCTATCAATTTATCGCATGGTCGTTCTTTTGTTTAGTCGTTGTCGTCAACTGTTTCCCCGTAAATTGATGATCATGAATACATTAAGATGCAACTACACGGTTAAACTTTTCTTTCAACTTTAAGGCAATGAATGCAAGATTGATATTTAATATTAATTAATATATTTACGCAGTGAAGACGACGTTCAAAACGGCGCACCATGTAGACACAAACTCTTCATGCATCTTAATTGAACGTACGTTTTAAACTTGATTCTTTCAATATTCTTCCCAGATTGCACGCATACGCGATTGGAATATTGAACTGTGAAGATGCAGCTTTAGTTCCGTTACACACTACAGCGAGAATGCGTTTATCGGGCTATAAAAATGCTTTCGTGTAGCACTGATTGTAACGGTCGAAATAAGACACAGCTGACATTGGTTCTGCTCCCACAGGTAACATAACATATAAGTAGCCTATGAAATTTGTATTTTGTGAATGAAATGAAACAATTAATAGAATTCAGATGTTCAAATTTATGTAACATCATCGCATATCAAACCCAATGACCCTGCATAGTAATAATAAGGTCTTTTCATCAAACTGCCTTCTGTATGGCGTAATAAAATTCGTGTTTTAATTAGGCCTATCTATTCAGAGATGGCTTCACTGTGTAGCAACATCTCTCGCTGTGAATACATAAGCATTGGTATTAGCTGTCCCCACTGTTACTGTTAAATTAAATTATGATTTCAGCAAATAATGAAAATGTATTTATGTTATAATAATAAGAGAAAAGTGCAGTACATGTAATTAACATTGTTAAACCTGTATTTCGCAATTGGCATTACTGAATAATAACATCGAATTTCTTTATTGCAGTAATCGATATTCATCTACGAGTATTTCAACTTCACAATGTCTGAGTAGGTTAAGTAGGCTATTCCTTAATAAACAATTATTAACATTTTGTGATCGAATTTTAGGGATATATTATTTACATTTTTATTTTATTCACGAAATAGTCCTAATAAATGTCACTCGAGGTCTGAGATTTCCCAGATAAATCCACTCGCTTCGCTAGTGGATTTATCGGCAAATCTCAGACCTCTCGTGACATTACTACAGATGAAATTTTTCAGGAGAGATGTCGTCTGGAGAATTCTCTTCTTCCCCTCTGAGGATCTTGCACACTTCAGTCATTTTCGAGAAGCCAGGGTTTCTTCGCATAACAGACACAAATTTCTTCATTACTCCTATTCCAACAATCCCTTCAACAGCACTTATCTTTGGCTTAACATCTTCCACAATGTCCAGTGATGTCTTCAAAGGCATCCCACGAGTTTCTAATTTTATAATGCTGTCAGCAATGAATCCAAAATTACTTTGGATATATGCTAATTGGCACTGTACTTTAGAATCACTGAAGGCACTTTGGGCCTCTCTCACTGAATCTGCCGACTTCCCTGGAAACAAATCTATCACAGACTTCACTGCTTCAAAATGTTCACTATAAAATCAGGCAGCCTGGATCCATGTACCTCGCCTAGTCTGGACAGGTTCAGGGGGCATTTTCATATTTGGCAATTGTTCTCTATAGTACAACACACGTTGGGGGGTTTAACGAACACTTTCCTGGTGTTTGAAATAATGTTGTTCACTTGTGGATAGTTACTTCGCACTTCTTCGCGACACGTTGCAGTCCATGGGCGAGACAGGTGAAATGGATCATATTTTCATAGAACACTCGTAAAGCAGTTCCCGCTTTTAGCATGTACGCAGCAGCATCAGAATAAAGAACAAGAACTTTATCTTCTTGAACGCCTTCAGGCCACAACACTTTAAGTCCATCATTCACAAACCGAGCCACTGTTCCAACACTTTCGAAGAAATCAGAAAAGGTGTGGGGGATATTTCTCCATCCAGCTTACCAATCACAAGGTTGGCAACATAGCGCCCTTTTATATAGGTAGTTTCATCGACGGCGATCCATATATAGTTACTGCCTATACAGGGTGTTTAAAAAAACGGGGCATAATTTAAGGTATGTATTTCCCACATGTAGACAATCAAAATAGTTCATTACAACATGTGTCCGGAAATGCTTCATTTCCGAGTTATGCCCTTCACAACATTGAAATTCACCGGAACGTTTTTCTTTCCGCAGGTCGTTATCATTACAGAAGATGTTCAACATGTCCACCTCCTGCTTGAATACAGACCTCACATCGATGTCTCATTGACCTGCGAACACGATCCCAAACTCCAGGAGTATTGCGTATGTCCTCAGAACATGCCACAATTCGATTCCGAAGGGATTCCAAATCAGGCACCGGAGACGAATAAACCAATGATTTTAAATGGCCCCACAAGTAGAAATCGAGAGAGTTCAGATCAGGTGAGCGTGGAGGCCAAGCAATTGGGCCACCTCTACCTATCCTTCGATCAGGAAACCTTCGATCCAAGTACCGGCGAGCCGTACGACTGAAATGTACAGGAGCGCCATCATCCAAGAAGTGAATGTGTTGACGATTGATCAGTGGAGTGTCTTCTAAAACATGAGGTATGGTGTTTTCCAGGAAGTTTGTGTACGCCTGCCCCGTAAGTCTGTTTACAAGTACAGTACATGGGGTCCAACTAATCGATCACCAATGATACCGGCACACATGTTGAGGGAGAACCGCACCTGGTGATGAGATGGAGCAGTTGCACGTGGGTTTTCATACGCCCATATATGCTGATTGTGGAAATTTGTTATGCCATCTCGTGTGAACTGTGCTTCATCTGTAAATAATACTAAGGCAGGAAAGTTCGGATTTACACCACACTGCTGCAAGAACCACTGACAGAACCTAACTCGTGCAGGGTAATCTGCTGGTGACAGGGACTGTACACGTTGCAAATGATAAGGATACAATTGATACTCTTTCAACAGTCTCCAGACAATCGTATGAGGAACATTGACTTGCAACGCTACCCTTCGTGTGCTGATAGGAGGAGTCATGTTCACAGCCTCCAGAATCTCCTCCTGTACTTCTGGAGTTGTAGATTTTGGTCGTCCCCTTCCCAAACCAGGAGAGTTAAATTTTCCATACTCGCACAGACGGTAATGGAGACGTACAAATGTCTTCCGATCTGGACATTGTCGCTGTGGGTACCTCTCCTGGTACAAACGACGAGCCAGCGCAGCATTACCGTACATGAAGTGTATCTCTGCCAGCTTTTGATTTGAATACATGTCGCACAGTCTAACGCCTACACAACACTGAATGTAACCTTCGCCTCGGAATGAACTGTCAGAGTGCCCTCTTAATGTCTCCTTTGACGGCAACGACCTGTGGAAAGAAAAACGTTCCGGTGAATTTCAATGTTGTGAAGGCCATAACTCGGAAATAAAGCATTTCCGGACACATGTTGTAATGAACTATTTTGATTGTCTACATGTGGGAAATACATACCTGAAATTATGCCCCGTATTTTTGAAACACCCTGTATAGTTACTGCCTATATAACGTCGCACATATGCAAGCGCTTCCTCGTAACACAAATGCAGGTATTTTTTTCGGAGCGTAGAATCGTTAGATATCTGCCTCTCGCAATACTTCTCTAAAAATGCGCGATATTTAGGTACCTGGAGTTTGTACCATGGGATATTTGCGGCAACCATAGCACTACACATGTCATGGAAGAATTCATTCCTTCCATTTGAAGACTGTTGCATTTGAGACAGAAGCACTTGCTTTTTAGATGTTTGCAGTGCTTTATTCTTAGTATGCAGGGCACTGCGGACATGTTGCTCAAGTTGCGATTTCATTGAACATCGTATCTTCTTATTACAAGCCTGGCACAGAACCACATCACCGTCTGTTGTCTGCCATGCAGTAGGGATATTGGCCAGATGTATGTTGTGCCAAATTTTGTGCCAGCGTTGATTGGGAAATTGTTCTGTAATACGTGGGGACTGAAAATTGTTCTGCATGATGTGTTTATAAATTAATTATTTTTTTTTGTTTCGTTTCCGATGTGATTAGTTCTGGAGGATATCACTCTATTAGCTGCCATGAACTTTGTATAGACTTCGGTAGCGGGGATTTTCTGCTACACAATAGTGGAATTTGTCGTTCCCAGAAGTCGTTGTCCGTTGAAGAGAACCAGAATATCCAAAAAATATTCCAACATTCCATTCAAAATATCAGTGCTGCTCCCATAACCCATGAGTGGGATCCAACGGAATTCCATACATGAAGCTATCTGAAAGGCCCCCTCCTCTAATGAGGTTTGAAAAATCAGCATTTAGTTTTATTGATCCATATAAGAGAAACGAACTTGTAATATGCAAGTCTAGTTTTTCAGATATAGCTCCCTGTGAAGTAGACTTGAATAATTTCAAGGGAAAGATTGTTCCGGGGCCGGGTATCGATCCCGAAACCTCTGGTTGAAAAAATTGAGAGGGTGTCTGGTGAAATTCCTGGATAACTCGGTTAGTATAGCGCTGGTACGTTCAACCAGAGGTCCCAGGATGGATACCCGGCCCCGGAACAATTTTTCCATTGAAATTATTCCAAATTGTAATATTTTATATGGGGTAGCTTATTATATAATTTTATGCAAATATTTTGAGCGCTGCTTAAGTACAACCCAAGTTTGTAAGTCTTAAATGTTTGTCAATTTTATACTTTAAGGTTACGTAATATTTTTGATACCAAATGAACACATAGAGAAGACGTGTCATGTAAAAATGGGGATTGAGTCGTTTGTATAAAAGTAGGCTAGTTTTGTTTGAACTGTCGATTTCCCTCAAACGTAAACCTTATCACAATACGATATTGTCCACTATACCAACATAGCGAAGAATATTGCAGCTGGTTAGAATAAGTAAGAAGTTATGACTTATTTTTATGTAAATAATATTTCCGTTTGTGTCCTATCTAATTCAAAGTATTTTATTTTAACTTATTTATATTGACAAACATTTTCGATCTACTTCGAGAATTCTCAGGTCTTAAAAGTTTGAACATGAAACAGGTTAACAATTTAAACAAATAAACAAGAAGAAGATAATTATTACATATACATTAGACATAATTTACATGACATATTGTCCATGTTTGTAAAATTTTTACAAAAATTTCATAAAATAAATAAAAAAATTACTAATTTCATCATAATTACAAATACATAATAATCAATAAAAATTCAATAAAACAATTAAATATTAATACAAATCAAAACCTAAAAAAAATAAAATTAAAACAACTTAAAATTATAGTTATTATTAAGAAGAAGAAGTCAAGTTTACAATATGTAATGTCAAAAAATAGTAATCTAAAAATATACAAGTTAAAATAAAGATTGAAATATCTTGACGTGTTTGCTCACGAATATGTATGAATTTAAAACTAAGACTTACTTCAGTGGAAGTACGAGTAATACAAGTACGAGGGAGAGTCAAAAAGTAACCTTAATAATTGTTTTATTAATTGAATATGTGCAATAAGACTACAAACACTTCATCACTTTTAACATAGCATAACAGGAACACTTGCATTGGACGTAGTTGGGGCTATGTTGAAAAGTGTTGAAGTGTTTGTAGTCTTATTATACACATTCAATTAATAAACCAATTATTAAGGTTACTTTTTGACTCTCCCTCGTACAAATAGGCTACATTATTTTTGTACTTGTATTACTAATGTATACGTAATTATGTTCGTGTTATTTGCGTATTTAAATTGTTAACCTGTTCCATGTTGAAACTCTAAGACCTGAAGGTGCTCAAAGTAGAGCGAAAACGTTTGTCAATATAAATATGTTAAAATAAAATATTTTGAAATAGATAAGCCACAGACGGAAATATTATTTAAATAAATTTACCAACTGCTTTATCGGAACCGTAATGTCTATAAAAAGTTATGATATGCTGCTAGCTTGAAGCTGATCATGCATGATAATGCCTAGCAGCCTGGATAATATATATTTGAGATAGATCGGACTTATAGGCTTTGACGTTAACAACTATTGTCAGGTTTACTACTCTTCCATCTAGTTGTTACATAAGGAGTCACGTCATAATTCACATTTGAATTGCATTGGCGACTGTACTGCCATCTCGTGTTCGTTTACGGTGGACGGGTGGCGATCCTGGCGGTTGTTTTCTTCAAAGTGCAAACGATTTTAACATAGCTATGACCTATCTGTTACATATATGATCTAGGCTAGCAGGCAGCTATTTCGCTAAATAACAGACTTGGAGAAAGAAAATATTACTACACGACTTCAATATTTAAGACTAGTCGTCAAGCCCTACCCCACTAATGTTAAAACAGCTATATTGATGACCCGCTATCTAGAACATGCTAAGGTATAGAAATGTGATATTTTTACAGGATGTTTATGAATTCCTTCTGAGTGCACTATTTCGTTTTGATGATAAAACATCTAATAGAAAACAGATACGATTTTTATAAACTCCTAAAATTAAAAAAAAAAACAGACACTTTATTTATTTTTTTAATAAACTATTACAGAAAACTCAATCAAAGGAATTCCACATCATCACAGTGTTATACAAAATGTACTCGTATGGTAAACATTTCATGCAGATAGATCCGTAGATTCTGAGAAAACGTGCCATTTATGTTGAATAATGTAGTTTTAAGTAAATCACGTTTAAAGTAAAAATTTCCATAAAAACTCGCCTCTTACAGAAAAAAATGTTTTAAACCCTCCTGGTTGGCAGTTCTTATCTTCTTCTCTATCCTGCTCACCTAGGCCTAATACTGCCCTTCTCTTGGATCTAGCCTCTTTGGTTGTTTGTTACTGCTACCTCATTCGCAATATGTCCAAGTTGGTCATGTTTTTTTGAGGTATTATATTCTATTTGAATACCTAGATCCTTAACACCTGTATTCTTGCAGTGTGTCCCTCATTAAATGTGAGTACAGCATCTAGTACACCAAGTTCAACGCTGACATAACAACAAACACTTTTTTTGGGTCTCGGTACCATACAACGTTTTTTAACGATTCATTTGAATTCTGAGTTCTGCCTCTCAAACATTTTTTTTTTTAGTAAATTAGAATTGGCAAGATCTTGAAACACATCCTTTATGAAGCACCAATTTTAGTACAGAACAATCCAAACCACAGTCTTCTAAGACAATTAGTTCCTGACATAATTTGTTTGTGAAAAGTAGTAAATTCTTAAAATATGCCTATACGACGAAGCCTCATATATGAATATATAAAATATATTTAAAATAGTAAATATTCGAATATTTTTATAAACTGAACACCAGATCAGCCTAAGCAGGATGAACCATATTTTTATAAGGTGTAAGTAATTAAAAATGTCATTTTTTTTTCTTTTTGACTCCCCTTAAGTTCTCTACAGTGAAGTAAAAGTCCAGCACAACTTACAGATGAACGGTCTTACTAATAAACCGTGTATTAGTTTTTACACGAGACTTATGCAGAGTTAAGACAGAAAACGTTACTAATAAACCATGCAGAAGCGATGGATGTATAACCAATCTGTAACTATACAATGGGAATTGCTTTGCAGTAGTTATATACACGAAATCCCTTGTTTAAGCGTTCTATATATAGAGAAAAAAATGGCCGCCCCTCTAACAGCTGTTCTTATCGACTGTCATTTTATGATGATCTTTGCTTTGTAACCACAGAAGAACACACCAAAGAGCACAGAATAAGTAGAATAATATTGCTGTAGCTTGTACTCTTTGACCAAAATATAGTGTGGTAATCGATCATAGCCAGTAGTACTATCGATACTTAACACGGCACACTAGAGCGCTCTACCGGATGCAATAGAGAAACTCAAATATTCTATTACCTTTCGTAATGAAGTAATGACGAAACTATGACGTAGCTGTGTAACAGTTATACTGTTATACACGACATATGTAGTGATTATTAGTAAGGAATTTACACACGATGTATAAACGAGCTACTCATTGTATAAGTATAAGACAGTTAAACGTTTGTATATAGAGTTTTTATTAGTAAGACCGATAGCATTTAACTCCGACAACTACTATTGTAGCCCTGGTGTTGGTTCCCATCTTGAGAAGAGGAAGAGAGTTAATGGCTGGGATTTTGACCTTAAGAGACGACGATGTCGAGATGTTGCCAATAAAACGGAGGAAATGCCATAGGTGAAGGATTATGCTTCTGAGGAATCGACAAATCCAAACCCTTAAAGGAGACAGGCGAGGCGACAACGCTGTGCCTCAAAACAGGGTCATCTCCACTGCGGTTTGGTGACCTGACACAAATATCCCAGGTCCTGCTGGACCTTAAGGGAAGGAGACAGTGAAATTTGAATTTTTTTTTCCTAATTGAAGCACAGTTTTCATTTCTTGTATGTATAAAAATATCATTGCTGCAAGAAGTCAGGCCTAAATTCGACATTAGTTTCGGATATAAATAAATTTGGGGCCCAAACTGAAAAGTGCATGCAGCAATTCACTAAATTGCATATACCTTATGTATTTCGAAAGAAAAACTGAACAATTCTGTTATGTATGTGTATGTATGTATTTATTCACACTGCAAATGATTATATACCCGGTGGCAGTGGTGACTAATAAACTCAATAATGACAATTAATAATAAATACAACTAATAAAAATACAATTAATAATAAAGTAATAATAATAATAAGAATAATAATAACATGTAGCATCCTACATTAAATGAAGCACGATCACTTAAAATAACATTTAAAGTAAATCTAATTTATATCTTAACCCTAAGTTCGAACTAAAACTCACGAGAATGATATGTTCATACCTGCACAAGTATATTTCATCATTACACTCATTTCGCTGTCAACTCACTGCACTGGAACTACGACACATTTCACTGATTCTATTCTGATTTCACTGACACTTCAAATACATTTCACTGTTCAAATACTTTGCACTGCCACTATAAACTATAAAGCTTCACTGACACAACACACTTCTTCACTGATACAACACTTCAAATAAAAAAATATCAATTACACCCTTTAAATAGTGTGTATAATATACTACATATTAGTAAAGTCCTTAAGCCTATTTTTAAATGCATTTTTGGTTATTGGTAAAGCCTTTAGTAAGTCTGCAGGTAAAGCATTCCAGTCCCTGATAGTACGATTGAGAAAAGAAAACTTTCCAGTGTCCGTCCTCTGCCTTCTTTCCCTCAATTTATATGAGTGGTCGTTTCTTGAAGAGTATTTTGGCGGCTGCAACCTATTTTATGTTATGTTTTACTCCTAAAAGCACGTTCTTCAAAATGTTCGTAGCACAATTTTGATACTGTCTTTCAAAATTTTAAGATAAACCATTACATTTTTACAACGAATTTTAGAGTTACGTTTAAATAAAAACGGAAGTATATTTTTCAAATGGAATAAAATAACAAATTTATATTCCAGAGAAAGGTTTTCTAATAGCCTCAAGAATACGTGTACCTAATATCATTCGCGTAGCGTTAATAGTACCGAACAGTTGTCACTTTTGTGTGGAATAAAGGATTTACGTCACCGGAATTGCATTCAGACTTCAGTGCCGTCTAAACCTCCTGAGCGCCAAGCAAGGCCATAAATGCGCATTAAATGTTGTCTAGTATATCTCACCCTATCAAACAATATTTTAAGGGATACATATTTTCAATTTATTCGTTTTGCACCATAATAATCATCCACTTAAATTAAGTATGATATCCTTAACTCTACAATTCTTTCTTTGAGAAACCTAAAATCATGTGCCGGAATGGTTTATGAAAGTAAAAAGTAAACTGAAAATAGTAATGCATTTAGTTACATGAAATTCTAAATCAAAACGGAAGAGCAGCAGAGAAGATATTAAATATAACTTAACCCCTTCAGACCAGAATTTATACTTTAAAAAATTGAAAAAAGAACTGGTCAAATAATCATTCTGGGGATCCAAAATTCCCAAATCAAGCCTCCACAGAAAATCAAAATTTAGGGACAATTTTGACCCCTGGGGCCCCAAAATTCAAAATTTTATTTTTAATTCAGGTATAGAAATGTTTAAAAATAACATTCTCCATTTCTATCACACTGAATTTTTCAAAATATTTAAAAGTATCGAAGACATTCCAAAAAAGTAACAATGTACACTATAATGTACATCAGGCCAGAAGGGGTTAAGCAGGCATATAACTTAGCTATATCATTAATACAAGAAATTAGATGACGTGTGAAGGACTGGACAGCAGGACTGAGGTTCGGATTTCTGAGGTTGTGCTGTAGGCATATCAAATATAAACAATGACAAAGACCCGGCTTTAAACATGTAATTACGATACTACACTGGAATCGAAAACGGTTTTAACAATATAATGTTTTTAAGTTGAGTAGGCCTAATGATTTATTTAAGATCACAGTGACCACCAGCGCAGCTCAGTCGGCTAAGGCGCTTGTCTGCTGATCCGGAGTTGCTCGGGCGCGGGTTCGATTCTCGCTTGGGATGATTACGTGGTTGGGTATATTCCGAGGGTTTTCTCCAACCAAAGACGAATTTCAGGTAGGTACTCTATGGCGAATCCTCGGCCTCGTCTCGCGAAATATCATCATCATCATCATCATCATCATCATCATCATCATCATCAATACCACCGACGTTATATAACCTACTAATTGATACAGAGTTGTTAAATACCCAATTGAGAAATCATAGTAAAATACTTAGCGACGTTTATCTAGCACGTACATTAGTAACTTTCATATTTAAAAAATTTCTGAACATAAGTTTAGAAATAACTACTATTGTTGAATTCATAACATGCATGCATATATAATAATAATAATAATAATAATAATAATAATAATAATAATAATAATAATAATAATAATAATAATATTATTATTATTATTATATATGCATGCATGTTATGAATTCAACAATAGTAAAGTAGGGGAGGGGATTGTCGGGTAGGTTTGGTAATGTCGGATAATCTCGGGTAACATATTTCTTTTCCATCGAATGGTGCAATCTGATGTGAAAATAATGCATTACGTTCTCTACAAGTAGACGAACATCTGCATGAATAGCCATTACTGTTCAGTGATTCACTGTGTGTGACTAGCGTGTTTTCAACGTTTCTGGAAAAAACAACTTTTTCAGGGTAAGTAATGTAATTTATTCGTTAAAAGTTATTCTTATATTTACACAACATGGTATGCACTGTTTGATATACCATAGATAAGGCTTCTTAATTCTCTAATTGCAGAAATGCTATCGACAACATGTTTCATGCAGCTGGCTTGTTTTACTGTTTGTGAAGAGTCGGCCAATGTCGGATACTAGCTGAGGGCAATGTCGGATACTAGCCGAGGGCTGCTCGCTACATAAAAACTGTCTTAAACTCATTTATATATTTTCTATAACAAACCACTACATTTTTACTCATGGGTATTTTTAATTAATGTAAGTAATTAATTTTCTAATTAATCGAATATTATGAATAAACGAATTGTTTCTTCTTCTGATATTTTTAGATGCCTAAAGTAAAAGAAAAAAGAGATTCAGTCTAAAGAAACTGGAAGTCTGAAGATATGGTAAATGCCATTGTCGCAGTATGGGAGAAAAGAATGGGCTATCTTGCTGCTTCCAAAAGATTCAATGTACCTCGATCAACATTATTTGATTATGTACGGTCCAACTCTGAGCCCACGAAAGCCGTTAAATCGAAACTTGGACGAAAACCAATACTCCCAGCTTCATTTGAAGAGAAGCTAGTTGACTATGTGTTAATGATGGAGAGAAAATATTTTGGATGAACCAGAAATGATGTTAAAAGGCTTGCATATCAGTTGGCTAAACAGAACACTATTGTAATAGTTTCTGATATGCAATATATTATTTTAAATGCATTATCATACCTCTTACATAATAATGTCTAATGTATCCGACATTAGCTTCCCATGCTGTCAGTGATGATATTATTTCTGTTTTGTCTTTGCAAGTTATACAGCAAATACATATTATGTAAATTACCTAATACTTATGTACAATCTGCAGGACCCCCAAGAAGTTGTTATAATACTAAGTAATTCCAGTTCTAACTTTTTTTAATTACCTTTATTTTGAATCATCAAAATGGTATCCGACAATACCCTCCCTTACTCTAGTTATTTCTACTATTTATTATTATTATTATTATTATTATTATTATTATTATTATTAATACTGGCAGAGTTAAGGCCATAAGGCCTTCTCTTACACTCTACCAGTCTACCAGGTCACAAAGTATACAGGCAGTTAAAATTTAACAAAAAGTTAAAGAACAGAATACTAATATATTACAAAAATATCCACAATACTAATAATAATAATAATAATAATAATAATAATATCATAATAAAATCGACACTAAACAACATGAAAATAATACCATAGTAGAAAAAAGAAAGTAAGATACATTGGAATATAGTAAAAGCAACTCATTTAGTACAAATGGTTAATATGGAAAACGTAAGGTAGAATATAACAAAATGGAGTGTAATAAAATAAATAGTAATAAAAAGGAAAATAAATACAAATATTAAATAAAATTCACAATAAAAGGTTATGGTAATAAATTCATCGGCTGATAAAGAGAACAAAAAAGGGAAAGGAAGGAAAGAAATATATAGCCTATATTTTTACAAAACTATCGCAGAGAAAAGGGCTTAGGGTAAACATTGGTAATTTCGTGATAATTTCATGAAAATTAATTTAAAATGCAAATGTGTCAATATATCCTTATTCCGATTTTTTCATCTAAGAGACGATAATTTGCTATACAAATCTGGAGACATAAAAGTTTGGACACGTTCTTGAACAAGTGCCTAAAACCACTTTTACAATGTAAGCTAAAAGGTTGGTTATTTCGTGATAACCTTGGTAATTTCGTGATATTACATTGATAATTTCGTGAGAGGTAGAAGAATTGTGGAAAAATTCATTAAAGTCAAATGAAATTCTCATTTATTGTTACAAGACTTCAAACATAGTAATTCCGTCTAATATTCATAGCAAGAAAACATAGAAATACATATCAACACATAATAAGAATGAAATCAAAGTAAAAATTGAAATTGAAAAGGCATCTTCTTTGCCCTGAAAGGGTGAACACTTTTATTACGGAATTTACTATATCCTATATTACTAGGATAACTCCAAAAGTAATGCATAACATTTGTTTAAAAATTATATCTTTATCCTACTACAGCTTTGCTATTTTCACAGAATGTAGATACATTCTTTAGGAACAAAATTTCACTTTTCCACATAATCCCCGTCCCTTTCAACTGCCTTACGTAACCTAGGAACGAGGGCCTGTGGACCAGCAAGGTAAAAGTCTGGACCAACACGCCTGGGCCACTATTTAGCAGCGTGCACAAGGGAGTTATCTTCTAACCTCGTTCCGCGAAGGGATCCTTCAGTTTACCAAAGATATGGTAATCGCACGGTGCCAGGTCAGGACTGTAAGGCGGTTGTTTCAGTGTTGTCTATCCGAATTTTCTGATCTGGTCTGTGGTCTTGTGACTGACATATTGCTTTGCGTTGTCGTGCAATAGCAGAACATCCTGCTTCTCCCAATGTCGTCGAACATGACTCAGTCGAGCTTGAAGTTTCTTGAGAGTTGCCATATACGCGTCAGAATTAATCGTGGTTCCGTGTGGCATGAAGTCCACAAGCAAGAGTCGTTCTGAATCGAAAAATACAGTAGCCATAACTTTTCCTGCCGAAGGTGCACTTTTGAATTTCTATTTCTTTTGAGAATTTGCATGATGCCACTCCATTGTCTGCCTCTGTCTCCGGTTCAAAATGGTGAATTTGCATGATGCCACTCCATTATCTGCCTCTGTCTCCGGTCCAAAATGGTGGAGCCACGTTTCATCTTCTGTCACATTTTTTGCAAGTAAGTCATCTAGCACTTATCATTGGCACTTAGCATGATAACAAATCAAACGGAAGCTACACTGAACCCATTGCGTCCCCCTTTTCTTTTTTGTTATCACATCTATCTTCAGATTTCTAAAATTCGTATTGTAATACAATTTTGAAAATAGTATAAAATGTAACGCTTAATACTCAACAAAATTTCGCATCAAACAGCTAAGATTTCTATCTGTAAAGCTAAGCCTATATGACGACTACAGCTGTATCTAAAATTCCAAAAACATTTCCTACAATTTCATTAAGATATAATAAATTATTGTACCAAATATCATATGCCTACCTTTAGTAATAAGTCTGTAATATAATTACAAACATCCACAACATTTGTACGCCTGAGAAATCGACGCTGACTTGCTCTCTCCAAACATAAAAGCTCACTGAAGCAGTTACAATAGTCACACAAAGCGTTGCTGTATGTTTCTGGAAACTGGACAACATAAGCAATCTCTTGGCGGAAATTTGGATCTCGTAAACACTATTGGTTAGTTCACAAAAGAGCAAAGAAAAAGTATCACGAAATAACCACTGCCACGAAATTACCAATGTGTACCCTATAACTGAAAGGAATCTGAACTGAAAAAGTGCAATTTTAATTTATTTTTGTAACTAGACATACATACATACATACATACATACATACATACATACATACATACATACATACATACATACATACATACATACATACATACATGCTGTAAGATCTTATACAACGTAAGTGTTGCAAGTTACAATAAACAGCCCTTTCGACGCGCCATCACTTTTATTTTGGGCTATTTTAACACAGATATTTTTGGATAAAAATAACATGCATAGAGTCATGCAATAAATGAATGAGGGAATTGATAGAACAAAATAATTACGTTATTTCCACAACGATCTTTTCTATATGTACTTACAATTTTTATGATGTACCGAGAAAAAATACAGAACTATGATTGACAATAAAAAGAAACTGAATTTTGTTCCAACAAACATGTTGAGAAAGCGATACAGGAACGAAATTCGGAGGAAATAGAGAGGTTTCATCAAGGCTGCCTTTAGTCACGGTTTTGCACACTAATTTTCGGTCGCCATAGCAACTATAAATTGTGTCTCCCTAGACAGCAGCGAAGCCATAAGGGAAGATTCTGTGTGTGTATGTGTGTGCTGAAGGTGGAACGAGAACTGCAGAAGCAGGGATGAGGAGCTGGAAATATCTTAAAACCTTGAAGAAATGTTTTACATTCTGAGGACATAGGCCTACGAAATGACGATATTTCACATCAAAGGAAGTTTGTGTTTGTGCGCGTGCATGTGTGGTTTTATATTTCAGTCATAAAATAACGCCAAACCAATAAAAAAAAGC
>JAJSOF020000017.1:138527926-138530426 GCA_025594305.2 Periplaneta americana | reverse complement strand
TTAAAGACGAACTCGCGGTTCCATAAGGAGCACATAAATAATGAAACTACAAGAAAATAACTTTATGAATAAAGAAACAGAAAGATACAAAGAAAAATAATATAAGATATCCAAAGAATGGATTCCAAGAGACTACAAAACTTGTTTTTTTACTACAGGTCGATTAGAAGGAGAGATGCGGGCAGACCTACAGGAAAGATGGATGGATTCACTGTGAAGGAGAAACGGACAGAATGCTTAACCGTTGGTTAAAGTGAAGACGATCAAATGACGATGATAGAGAATTACTTCTATTTTTCGTTGCGAATTCAGTCATGGTCTTCAATTCCGGATGTTACAACAAACAGGATACATCGCACTGCCAGTGATTTTCAATTCGTTTCAACTTACTTGTTGCAAGTCGGTGAACAACTAATATTAAGTACGAAAATATCCTTATCACTTTTAAATGTTAATTTGAAGAAATGTTGAAAGACGAAGAATAAATTGAGAAACTGATTTTCAATGACCACACATAGGCCTAAGCGTAAATCAAGCATAGAATGCGAAAAATATCAGAATGAAACAAAATAACAAAGCCCAACAAGACTTGGTTCCTTTGTAAATCCGTATAAATATACAATAACGGTAGAAACTTGATATAGATGAGGAATTAGATGCTGAAATTAGGCATAAGAATAGTGTTGATGAAAAATAATGGTAAAGATATTGACGGCGATATTAAGGCCTAATTGTATAAAACTCCCTGACTAAAGATCAACTTTGATCGAAGATCGGAAAGTGAACCAAGTTCATACACTTCTTCTATTGTATAAAACTTTTCTGCGATCAAATTACCTAGGTTCAAACGCAATCTAAGTTCACGTGAAAAGGATCTGGCAACATCGCATAAACAGGTGAAGTATGTGATGCGCGGGCCATGTTGTACAGGTTTGTTCAGTGTTGCCAATTCAGAATCGAGTATTTTAAACTTCCCGCATCTTGCATAAACTTCTTATGTAAACTTGGCAACATCCGTTCACGTACAAGCCGTGCTCTTTTGGAGATGGTTACAGGAATTTCACGCATGCGCGGGAGAAAATTGTTTTTAGCTGGCCGCTTATGACTCGTCAAGAGCACAAAGCGTTAAGTGAACATGATGAGTATCTATCCTACAGATGTCAGGTGCATCGGTGCCTATCGTTCACGTGCTATATCTCGAGGAGGAAATTTAAAAGCCTGTAGATGTCAGCATCTGACTGTAGGAACGTTTACTTTACGTAGATGTGTGTGTACAGTGCTGCTACGAGAGTGTAGTTTCTGAATTACTATACTTCAGTGTCGGCATAATAGCATAGTTTGACTTTCAAACACGTGCTGGCTGACTGTGATAGTGGTATGAATTTAAGTATCTGTATGGTAGTGTATAATATTTAAGAATAATATTTACTGGCATGTATTTATAGTAATCAATCTATGCGAATGGGATTACAGTACTGGTATAGGCTATAGTGTATCAGTGTGTTATGAATCAAAATATATTACTGAACACACGCGTTTGTAAATAACGGGACTGTGGTATGTATTCATTATTAACAAACGTAAACAATGAACTCTGTTCAATGAAATTTGGAACAGTAAAGAACTGGGTAAACTGGCTTACCAGGAAAAATTGGAAATAGAAAGACTGAGTTTCATTATTATTACTATTATTATTACTCTTATTATTATTATTGTTATTATTATTATTATTATTATTATTATTATTATTATTATATGTCGTTTTCAATTCATATACGGTTTTTTTCGATAGTGAAACATTGGAATCATGACATTTCATACTAGACTAAACGTACAATATCAAATTCTTTTCGATTTTTGAACCACAAAATTGTGAACACACACAATATTTTATCACGAGCCGCCACTGCTGCTAAACTTAATAAAGCTTTATAAAACGACAATTTTCGTTTAGTAATACAGTTAATTGAAAATTTATGAATTGTACCCATCATATCCATTAATAATTAATGGTTATAAACATAATATAATTATAGGTTATGTTATTTGATACTGCTGAACACGATAGAGCCTTATAAAATATAAGAATGTTTGTGTATTAAGGCAAGAAATTGAAAGAAATATATATATAAATGTACCTAACATATCTATTAATATTAATAATAATGGATATTTTATTTGCACAATCTGTCACTCGTATATTTCAAACAGTAAAGAAATAACTGAACTTGGATCACCTAACTTAATCGGAGAAATTTCTTCAGTCAAAGTTGACTTTAGTTTAAGACAAATCTCAGATTAGACTTTACACAACACAAAATTCCAAGTTCAGCTAGAACGAGGATCATTTTTTTCATATACTTTTATTTAAAAACAAAGAAATTAAAGAACAAATACAATTTAACAGCTGTCAAAATTCCAATTAATATGTTTACACTTTTTTTTCATTACATGATTTTCTTCTTCTGTAAGCAGCTTCATCATACAAGTCTGAGGCGTT
>JAJSOF020000017.1:138503552-138527826 GCA_025594305.2 Periplaneta americana | reverse complement strand
CCGTTGATTATATTATTAATGTTAATAATTTAGAATAATATACTTAAGTAGAAAAAATAAAAAAGAAACAAAGTTAGTATCACGTCGTGATGTAAACAAAAGTAAATCAAAGTTCCACTATAACACTGGTCAGATGCTTATCTGCTACGCGCACAACCTTCACTCACCGTGTCTCTTAGTGAACTGATTTAACCTCTGATCTAAGATTAAATGGTTTATACAATCGGCCCTAAAAATTGTAAGTATAATTACGAGACATAAAATAATAAATACAGTGATGCTGCTGCTGTTGCTGTTGATGAAGATGGAGGTAGTGACTTTTATCCTGGTGTTACAGCCAGGGTTGGCCGCATAATTTACATGATTCTTATTTTACGTAAATTACACGTGATTTACGTCGCTTAAAAGCTGATATTTTACATGATTTTCTACGCGGCATAATGTGCTTGAAGACGCTATGTTCCTGTGTTTGTAATCGTCGAGCGACACATAGTACAGGGACATCATTTTATTTTTACTAACATTTTTAATATTAACCTGTCTATACCTTTAGAGAACCGGAAACACCGCTTGCTCCCCCCTCCAAGACTGGAGTTCGATGATATTGGCGTAAAACACAAATCACTCTACTAGGTATAGGAAAGAAGAAAAGTAGTTCATCCATTTACGTAAACTAGGAAATATCGCGATTTTGAGTTTGATAATTTTCATTAGGTTTTTCTTTAATGAAAGTACAGTACTGTACTAAGAATAAGTGTTTTTACTCATGAAGTGAGTTATCCATGAGAACGTATTCATTATGCAGTGTATATTATACTGTTTACAGCACATTAGCGTACAATATACAGAAAGAAGTTAAATTAAAAAATAATCATAATATGAATATTTAAACACAATTTTGAAAATGGTGGCCGTTCATTTCGATACAGGCTTCAGTTCTTTTGTGCATATTATCGCACTATAGACTATTGCATCTAATTCCAATTGCCAGTTTCGTCCTTCGTACTAGTAACTCATGTTGAAATAATTCTGTACCTACTCTACGTACTGTGAATTCAATCTTCACTTCTGCCCGACCCGAAAATATAAAATGACTCAGACATGCTATCTACTGTCCGTCCAAGTGGTTATGCCGCAGGATTGTAGAAAGGGAGGAAATCACGTGACAGTTAATTACTTAACGAGGCCTTTTTATTTAAGTTAAATTAAACAGCTGTATAATATTACGTAAACGTCCAATTCCTAAGAGAAATTAATGTTTTCTGAAAAGAGCTAAGACAGCCCAGCTTTTACAGAGGGGCGAGCAGAAGCAGGTTGGGGGAAATCGGGATGCGACGTAGGCAAATGGACAGTACCTGTGCGAAAATATGATTCAATATTGAAAGCTCTTTCGTCCCTGGAAAACGCGAACATATTTCTGGAACGTACTATACTCAGTAACTCAGTACTGCTTACTATCTGCGGTCTTGGTTCTGTGTGGAGTTGGAACTTCCTTAGTAGAAGGGGTGGGAGTGAAGTACATTCAAAAACTCAGGTACAATAAAAATTGAAGTAAAAATAAAATGATGTCCCTGTATATTTGCGCAGTTTTTATTTTAAAGTTTTTTGCAAATAAGTTCTCCATGCTTTCTATGCAAAGGTCTTACTGTGTAGCACATGTCACCTTCAACTGCTATTTTTAATACAGGATCTTACTAACTTCAAAATCACTGATTATTCACTCTTACTGAACGCTTCGGAACTATGCTGTGAACTGATTTTGATAATGTTATTCGATATTTCAAATTTTCTAGACTATCAGATAAGAATATGATCACCAAGAATCCAGAAGTTTGTAGTAGAAGTGAAAGTTTCTGCCTCTGGGAAAGTGTTGAAAGAGATTTCTCGAAAGGAAAACAAAATTTTATGTTCTCTTTTAATAATGGTCTGTGTGAACAGAACGTCTTCAGTCAGCGGATAAAGGGAGAGTGGAACACGGGATTGGCACTACACAGGAAGACTCTATCCATTACCACAATGACATAAGGAGTTCAGAAAAATACATAAAGACAAACCACAGAAAACAGAATGACAAAATGACTACCAGCCCTTGATGACTAGTAAACTCTGAATCTGTATCGAAGAGGCGACAACCATCAAGTGGGGCTACTTGATCACCGCGGGGCTACTTGGACACAACGTGACCTGTTGAGACATTATACTTAATATATACATTTTCAGGTCTTTGTTTATTTTTGTGTTTTATTTTCCATTGCTACAGGCAGTTAACGGTTAAAAATGGTACGAACTTATGAAAAGACCCCAGGGACAAAACCCTACATCAATTACAAAAAAAAAAAAAGACGATATGGAAAAAACGATAGAGGCAGTTAGAGGAGAGATGTCGAAGAAGGGGACAGCAGAAAAATTTAAAGTATCTCGGGAGACGTTATTATGGAAGGTACTTGGAAAGAATCCGGGACCTGTTGGACATCCAACTTTTCTAAGTAAGACTGAAGAGGAACTTAGTGCAGAAACCCTGAGAATAGTGGCTATTTTTACTTTTACTTATTTGTACTTCTATTTAGTGTAGATGATTGTTAAGATCACTTGTAATTTTTTAAATAAAGAATTTGTGAGAATAAATTGAAGTTCAATAAATTTTAGTTTTTCTTTAAAATATTTTGAGAATAAATAAAAGTTCAATAAACCTTACTTCTCTTTTAAAATATTATAATATTATATACACATTTCACAGAGATAATACACTTCAGAAGACTTCTTCCACATATTAGGGGTAACGTGAGCAACTATAGTCTCGACGCTGTTATTCACGGCGTGACTCCTTCTCTTTGCTTAAGTCTTAGGAAGTGAAGGCTTTATAAAGTCTAGGTAGGTAGTATCGTTCGTCATTTTTGTTCTTTTGTTGCCGAGCTACCGGAGGAGGAATCTATTTGCCACACCGTTAAACATTATCATGTCGAAGCTCCTATGATAATAAATCAAACGCATTGTAATTCAGCAAATAATTGAGCGGCAAATAACGTCTTCTTGTGCTTTCTGCGAACGCCAACTTACTTACTTACTTACAAATGGGTCTTAAGGAACCCGAAGGTTCATTGCCACCCTCATATAAACCCGCCATCGGTCCCTATCCTATGCAAGATTAATCCACTCTCTATCATCACACCCCACCTCCCTCAAATCCATTTTAATATTATCCTCCCATCTACGTCTCGGCCTCCCTAAAGGTCTTTTTCCCTCCGGTATCCCAACTAACACTCTATATGCATTTCTGGAATCGCCCATACGTGCTACATGCCCTGCCCATCTCAAACGTCTGGATTTTAAGTTCCTAATTATGTCAGGTGAAGAATACAATGCGTGCAGTTCTGTGTTGTGTAACTTTCTCCATTCTCCTGTAACTTCATCCCGCTTAGCCCCAAATATTTTCCTAAGCACCTTATTCTCAAACACCCTTAACCTATGTTCCTCTCTCAGAGTGAGAGTCCAAGTTTCACAACCACACAGAAGAACCGGTGAAAGAGCCAACATGGCGGACGATTATATTTAGTATTTATCGAGCCTTAAGAAAGGAATAACGTCTTCGTCAGCGAATCACAAGACGCACACGTTTAAATGTAGCCGACCTGCAACGTGATTGGCTGCCGGAAAATAGAGCGACGGGACTATAACAAGCATATCAAACGTTTTATGCTTAAAAACTTTTAAGCGTCCAAGTAACCCCAAAACTGGGGCTATTAGGACAACTGATAATTTTTTTGTTTAAGTTTGTGAAAGATTTTTTCCAATTTTTATATCAGCTATGTAATCATGTAGACCAAGTAGGTGCAGTGTATATTTTTTAATCGCTCTAATACAAAAATTTCATATTTTACATAAAAAAGTGTGCTGAAAAGATGTCCAAGTAGCCCCACTTTACGGTAGGTAAGCAACAATCGCAAACACTGTGTTGTATCAACTTGTGGTGTGAAAGGACTGAGAAATGAAGATGTAACATGAAGAGCTGGAATGGATTCCCACAAGGAACACACGCCGGCAGTCTGGGAAGTCGTGTAACAATGTAACACTTTGTTTGTTTAATGCATTACAGTAAGCTTAGAATGTACTACATTTTTTATATTTATGACATAAATTACTCGTCGTAATATTTTACGCATAACTTCCCAGCCGTGATGATGATGCTGGGAGACATCGGTTCCATACACTGGCCGAAATTTCATGAGAAAAATCCTCTCCAATGACGAATCGAATTTCCGCGTAATATGATGGCTAATGGTAAGCGCTCAATTAAGCGGAAAAAAATTTGTTCGGCGCGTTCGGATTTTGATTATAGTATCGTTCAATTGTCCGCTTTTCCGAATTGATCATCAAATAGGATGTAATTTACCACCAGAATTCATTATTTCGTTGTGTTCTGGACTGAACCTAGAAATAAAATGAACTGTAACTTAATAAACCTTGAAGAACATACCTCGATGAGTCAGTATTTTCCCAATCTCATCCCATTTTTTTTTTTTTGCATATTACCTTGCTATAATTCTAATTTGATAAATGGTAAAGCTCTTCACACTGTTGGACTAACAAAATAAGCTTCGTGTCGTCTATTTCATTTATAATCTTATTACGACTGGAGGCCTTGCAATCGATATAATGTCATGGCATTCTTTGTTTTCATCATGGCCCTTACGGAAATCCGTTTAGAACTCTCGGCCAGAATTCTGGATGGAATCCGGTCATGCGGGCTGAGGCGATACGGCCAAGTGGGCGATGCTCCATTTAAAATAATGAAAAGAATCAAAATCGGAACGCGCTGAACGAATCCCTTCCGTTACGTGAGTTTATAAACCACGACGCTACGGCGCGAGACGTGATGGTGGTGGTGGTGATATTAATAATCATAATGTAGTTTGTAACGATGGTGTAATGTACCGATAGTTAGAGGCTATGATTTAATGTATATGTACACCCACAAAACGCAAAAAATAGTGAAAAATTAGAATTTTCAAAATATAACTATTTTAATAGAGAATTTTCTCCCCTTTAATTTGATATAAGAATTTTCGAGTTATACCTTATGGTTTTTCAGGTAAGTCCCATTTTCCAAAATTCTGCGTCATCAGCCACGGTCACTTCTACTTAAATAAATATTGTGGATTACTTTTGGAGTGATCCTCGTAGCAGTCAATCCCCTCGTCCAGCATTGCTTGTAAAATAATAGTACATTATGCAACGAGCCTATAATGATAGTAATTAAGAAAGCGAGTACGGATATTTATGAAACGAGCGCAAGCGAGTTTCGTAATTTTCATACGAGCGTTTTAATTACCATTATAGGCGAGTTTCATACGACTTTTTATGCTCGACCATATTTCTACCTTGAAATTACCGGTATTCAGATGTATACATTTAATTTGTATCTGACAAGATCGGAAGTGACCTTGTTCTAGGTCGTGAATTGTGAGATGTGCGCAGACGCGAAAGTATTGATTTTTTCCGAGGAACAATAATGTCACTGACCTTGATGTATAATCCCGTTAAACTTGATAATATTATAATATTATAACCTTGATTATTGAATTCGACATTGAAAAACGAGATGACAAATTGAATTTATTTGAATATTATTTACAATTAACGCTAATTATTATAGTAACAGAACATAACCTTCTGCGACAGTATTGGATTTCCAGCCTCCGTGACTTTTCGCTAATTCTCTTTCGATTGCATATCCGAGAATAATCGATACTTGCGGTTTTATACGGTACAAAGCTAACTTGTCATTGGCTGAACACATGTAAGCTGAGTTATCATTGGCTGAAGACCTGTACTTTAATGAGTAGGTGTACTTTAATGACATGCATTAAAGGAGTGCTACCAGGTGTATAATTAGTACATTTCGGCATGGTCGAGCATAAACTTCTTTCTAGTTCCGAAATAGATGCATAGATATCAGTGCATGATCATTAGATTTTTATTTTAGTAGGCTATTTTACGACGCTTTATCAACAGCTTAGGTTATTTAGCGTCTGAATGAGATGAAGGTGATAATGCCGGTGAAATGAGTCCGAGGTCCAACACCGAAAGTTACCCAGCATTTGCTCATATTGGGTTGAGGGAAAATTTTGGAAAAAACCTCAACCAGGTAACTTGCTCCGACCGGGAATCGAACCCGGGCCACCTGGTTTCGCGGCTAGACGCGCTAACCGTTACTCCTTGGACTTGATCATTAGCTTAAAAACATGTTTTTACATTATGAAGTAATTTATAATCTTTTACTGTTAGTCATAAAACTGTAAATTTGTGTGTCAGTGATGTTGTGCGTCATTTTAATAAGAGTCCAAAAGTAGAAATTAAAATTCTGAGGAGGATGGGAATAAACCCTGGGACAAACACCATCGGAGGATTTGTTGCATCAATGGAAAATAAGGACAAAATGCCAAAAAACATTCAACACCTGAAGTTAAAACGAGGAGGAGGTATTTGAGAGGCAGAAAGAAGCTGAAACTGGACCAACATGAAGCTGCTTAAGGGGTGACATATGATGATGCAGCTTTCTAGGCTCTGAAAGTTTGTGACTCATTTCCTGTAAATAGTAATTTTAGAATATTTAGAATATTTAATTCTTTTAAACATGATATCTCAGCCAAATACGGTGATACCAAGAAGATATTGGTGTTATTTTGAAGCTTGAAATGTCTCCTAGTGTCTGACAATGAGTAAAATAACATTAATGTAGTTAATAATTATCTATGGACTTTTTAAATGACATATGCAATTAGTATAAGTTACATATATGGTAATATTTAATTAATGTAAATGAAAATAAAAAATAGCTCTATGTCAGGCCCTAAAGAGTAGTTTTAGCAATAAAACAGTGAAAAAACTGTGGCTCTATCTTGAAAACTGCATGAGCTATCATGTTTCAAGTTGTATGTCAAAATTATGAACAAAATAATTTTTATAAACAATTTAGACATAATTTCAAGGGATGTGTTCACTTCATTCTCTTTCTGGTATCATTATCAATTGTATAAAAATTTTACAGAGCAAAATTATGCAAAACAAAATTTTTTGTATGTAAAGGTGTACATATACCGTAAATATGAATGATTCTGGATATGAAACTCAAGATAAAACCGATTTTTTTCGATAGATTTTACAAATATAACATTTATTTCAACCTCAGAGTAGGTGAAAACATTATGGAATACTCCCGATCTGGGTTCGGAATGATGGTGACTGATGTCAGGTATGGGGATGCAACATTAAAACCGTACAACGCACAAAGCCAGTTTGGAAACCACGAGTTCGTCCCAGTTGACAAACTGCAGTGTAGTGCCGACCTCAGTTTGCCCAGACCACTCACGCATGCGCTGCTGTCCCTAATGAAAACGTGTGTGAAGGTCGTTATTCCCATAAATAATGGAACGAAGCGGAACATTTTAAATTCATTTTCACACAGCGGAGAATATTCAAACGTGACGCCATTCCGCAGAGACAAATGTAATGTAAATTTTGTATGTTGTGCAATACGAATCTCTGCACAATAGCTGTGCCTGCCCTCCACGTCACGCCAAGGTAAATATTATTCATAGCTCATTTATGGTCTGCCGCTGTGACTATGGCTGGAGCGTGTGATTCCTAAGCAAGCGGTCCGAGGTTAGATTCCCGATGTGGAAATGGAAAAAATTTATTCCGTCCACGAGACTGGATACTTGTCGTTGCTTTGTACAGGGACATCATTTTATTTTTACTAACATTTCTAATATTAACCTGGCTATACCTTTGGATCAACGATTAAGAACCTGAAACACCGTTTGCTACCCCCTTCCACGACTGGAGTTCGATGATACTGACGTAATATATAAACAAATCACTTTACTAGGTACAGGAGGGAAGAGAAGTAGTTCATCCATTTACGTAAACTAGGAAATATCGCGATTTTGAGTTTGATAATTTTCATTAGGTTTTTGTTTAATCAAAATACAGTACAGTATTAACAATGAGTGTTTTTACTCACGAACTGAGCTTTCCATGCGGACGTATTCATTATGCAGTGTATATTATATTGTCTACAACACATTAGCGTACACTAGAGAGAATGAAGTTACATTGAAAAATAATCATGATATGAAAATTAAAACACATTTTTGAAAATGGTGGCCGTTCATTTTGATACAGGCTTCAGTTCTAATGTGCATATTATCGGACTATAGACTATTGTACGTAATTACAATTACCAGGTTTGTACTTCGTATCAATAACTCATGTTGAAATAATTCTGTACCTAATCTATAAAAGAGACCTTACGTACTGTAAATTCAATCTTCACTTCTGCCCGATCCGAAAAGATAAAATTACTTAGACATGCTATCTACTGTCCGTCCAAGTAGTTACGTCGCAGCGTCTTAGAAAGGGAGGAAATCACGTGACGGTTAATTACTTAACGAGACCATTTTATTTAAGTTATTTTAAATAATTGTATGGGTATAATATTACGTAGACGTCCAATTCCTAACAGAAAGTAATGTTCTTAGAAAAGAGCTAAGGCAACCCAACCACTAGCATTTACAGAGAGGCGAATAGAAGCAGGTGGGGGAAATCGGGATGCGACGTAGGCAAATGGAAAATGATGCAATATTGAAAGCTCTTTCGTCACTGGAAAACGCGAACATATTTTTGGAACGTAATGTTTACTATGTTTACTATGACTGTATATGCGGTCTTGGATCTGTGTGGAGGACGGTTGAATTTCATTAGCAGAAGGGGTGGGAGTGAAGTACATTCAAAAACTCAGGTACAATAGAAATTGAAGTAAAAATAAAATGATGTCCCTGTACTTGTCCTCCGGTAGCCCTGCGTCAAGACTTTGCTAGCATTTGTGAGATATCTAGTGTGAATCTCCCTCTCCTAACCCCTGTGTTGTGAAAGTCTTAAAAACGAGGATGTTAATGGAGTAAGGAAGAAGCTTATTTATGAATTCAGCTACAAGGCAATCATTAGTTTATCTCGAGAGACCAAGCGCATGCGTGCGCCGTACCTTACAGTAAGAACCTTATGGTGGGGTTTAGTTTGCTAGCTAGATACAAGTGGAAGCGTAGCAGAGGACTTTCTTCTTCCTTCCCCTCACGCGCAAGTTGGTTTCACGAGATAACGCATAACCCGAATTTTATCTTGTCACTGACCACAAACAGCTCTAACCTCCTCATTGATCACCAGTGGCGAAGCTAAGTTGTAAATATTTATTTATTTATTTATTCTGATAGAGTTAAGGCCATGAGGCCTTCTCTTCCACACTACCAGAAGTGAAATACATAATGAAACAATGACAAAAATAGTAAAGTCATACTTAAATATAAATAATATCATTTTCATACAAGCTTACACGGGCTATAATGAAATATTAATTGAACATGATACATAATTAAGTTATTTACAATTAATATCCTAATTCTACTTTATGATAGGCCTAAATGACAATTCATATATACACAGAATAACCTATAAAAATCGGCTAACACTCACAAATCAATTTCATGAAAAAGTATGTAATTCTTAATTCTTAATTTAAATTGATTAACTGTTCGGCAATCCCTGACATGAAGAGGTAAGGCGTTCCATAGGCGACAAACTGACACTGTGAAAGAGGATGAATAGAAAGAGGTGCGGTGACGAGGAATGGATAATAAGGCCTGATGTTGATTCCGTAAATAAATATTGGGTAGGTTGAAAAAAAATGTGCTTACTTTATATTTTTTTACACAGCAGATGTTTTCCGGCTTTTATATCATTCTTTTTCGCAACACAGACCCAACAAAAAGATGACCACTCGTTTTAATCCCCAAACAGAATACATGTATAACAATATAACGTATTGGTCTCAGAGCACCCTGTTAGCCAAGGATATTTCTTATAGCATGACAATTGAACATTTCTATTTTATCTTCTTCCATCCGCCATTTTAATATGTAAATGTACTGTCAATCTCTTATCATTGTAAGAACATTTTGTTTCATACGCCCTACTTAAAAAGGTTTTTCTTTTAATTCTACAAATAATGTCCTCAATGTCCTCTCAGTATGAGCCATTTAACACAAATTAATATGTAACACACACATGCATGCACTTCTGTTTAAACTAACACTCAACAATGCAGTGCAATCACAGAACACGAATATAGCGCAACGTATTATCGTGAAGGTGAGGCTAGCTGCGTTTCGTACTGAGATGTAGCAAATTCTTATCCTCTCAAACTTGCGGATCAAGGTCGTAGCCATGCCTATTGAGTCTTCTGCCACAAGCCTCGCACTGAACTCTCCATCCTGGAATGACTGCTAACTTACTTACAAATGGCTTTTAAGGAACCCGAAGGTTCATTGCCGCCCTCACATAAGCCCGCCATCGGTCCCTATCCTGTGCATCATATTCCACCTCCCTCAAATCCACTTTAATATTATCCTCCCATGTACGTCTCGGCCTCCCCAAAGGTCTTTTTCCCTCCGATCTCCCAAATAACACATTATATGCATTTCTGGATTCGCCCATACGTGCTACATGCCTTGCCCATCTCAAACATCTGGATTTAATGTTCCTAATTATGTCAGGTGAAGAATACAATGCGTGCAGTTCTGTGTTGTGTAACTTTCTCCATTCTCCTGTAACTTCATCCCTCTTAGCCCCAAATATTTTCCTAAGAACCTTATTCTCAAACACCTTTAATCTCTGTTCCTCTCTCAGAGTGAGAGTCCAAGTTTCACAACCATACAGAACAACCGGTAATATAACTGTTTTATAAATTCTAACTTTCAGATTTTTTGACAGCAGACTAGATGACAAAAGCTTCTCAAGCGAATAATAACAGGCATATCCCATATTTATTCTGCATTTAATTTCCTGCCGAGTGTAATTTATATTTGTTACTGTTGCTCCAAGATATTTGAATTTTTCCACCTTTTCGAAGGATGAATCTCCAATTTTTATATTTCCATTTCGTACAATATTCAGATCACGAGAGAATCATATACTTAGTCTTTTCGGGATTTACTTCCAAACCGATCGCTTTACTTGCTTCAAGTAAAATTTTCGTGTTTTCCCTAATCGTTTATGGATTTTCTCCTAACATATTCACGTCGGAATGACTGCTAACAGTGATCTTAATATATGAAAGGATCGAAGTGAAACCAAGTGTTACGATACATCGTTATTACGAACTTACAGGTCTACTCTTACTAAGTACAACTGAAATTTTTACGTAGGTTTAGCCTCAACAGCCTCTTGAGATCTTCGTCTACAGAGGACAAAGGAACTGAAACTAGAAAGGAGAGATGAAACAATGTAAGAAGGAACGAAAGAAAAAGGAAATTAAGAAATATTAAAAGGTGGTAGAAATATTTTAAAAAATTATTATTAGAAGATGAAGGAAGACTAAACAAGAAAGAAAGAAGATAAATAGTAAAAAGAAACGAAGGAAGGGCGAAAAGAAAGGAGCTGGAGAGGAAGTAGCAAGACGGAATATGAGAAGAGAGACCGGAAGAAAACGGAACAAGTAAAGAGGAAGTTATGGGCCCGGGTTCAAATCCTGACTAGAACAAGTTACATGGTTGAGGTTTTTCCGACATTTTTCCTTAAACCAATTGAAGCATCATCATCATCATCATCATCATCATCATCATCATCATCATCATCATCATCATCATCATCAGCCACCGGCATGGTTCAGTCGGTTAAGGCGCTTGCCTGCCGGTCTGTAGTTGCGTTCGGGCGCGGGTTCGATCCCAGCTTGGGCTGATTACCTGGTTGGTTTTTTCCGAGGTTTTCCCCAACCGTAATGTGAATGCAAGGTAATCTATGGCGAATCCTTGGCCTCATCTCGACAAATATCATCTCGCTATCACGAATCTCATCGAGGATAAATAACCTAGTAGTTGATACAGCATCGTTAAGTATGTATGTATGTATTTATTTACACTGCAAGTGGGCATGCATCCGGTGGCAGTGGTATACACAATATAAACAATACACAATAAAGAAATGATAAGTAATACACAATACAATTATACAATACACAATAGGCCTACAATTTTATACACAATACAATAAGAATACACAATATAATTTCACACAATAATAATAAAACATAAAAAATATACCTAATTTTACATTACAACCTACATTATTATGTACAGGCCCTACATAAGTTTCAATAGTCTTTCACTTTATTCTCATCTCACTCACTGTAGTGGCACTATGACGCATTTCACTGACACTTTAGCACACATTTCACTGACACTCTGTAACACATTTCACTGACACTATAGAACACATTTCATTGACGCTATAAATTATCACTGATCGGAACTGTTCACTGCACTGTAAAACCATAACTTCACTGACTCACCTCGCTTCACTGATACAACAGTTCAAATAAGTCAAATAATTACACCCTTATGCATACTGTACTTATAAACAGAACTACATTTAAACTAAACATTTCTAGTCTAAGGCAATCTTACATGCCATTTTTAAATAATTTAGAATTCAAACCAAGGAAGTAACTCGTCAGGCTAAATAAATACATGTCACCTTAAAAAATTAAATGTTAAATGTCGCCTTAATTTTAATTTTCACTTTATACACAACTTTTTAAATTATTCTTGAATCTCCTTAAGGAAGGACAGCCCTCAAAGACCGCTGCAGGTAGGTCATTCCAATCATTTATAGTTCTGTTTAAAAATGAGAATTTACCTACATCCGTTTTCTGTTTCCTACATTTGATTTTAAAATCATGATCGTTCCTACCATAGTACGTTGGCTTTTCTAACCGAGCCGTTATAGACATGCTTTCTGACCTAGATGTGCTCTATACAATGATGTTATTCTAGTTTTCCTACGTCTGTTTTCCAAAGTTTCCCATTTAAGTTCTTCTATCGTATCGTTTCCATCTTCTCTTTTACCTTTAACAAATTTAGCTGCCCTATACTGGATTCTTTCTAAGGAATATATCTGGTATATTCTATAGGGATCCCAACATGTAGTTCCGTATTCCATTAACGGTCGCACTAACGTTGGATATGCTATTTCCCTCGATTTGGGGCTAGCCTTTCTCAAGATTCTCATAATGAAGTGAAGTGCCCTCCATGCTTTACCCGTAACATTATCAACATGCTCTCCCCAAGAAAGTTTGGAGTTTAAATACACTCCTAGGTATTTACAACATTGTACTTGCGGAATTACAACACCACTGAATTCGTAATTAAGACTATTTTCCTCTCGGGTTTTACAAAATGTTATAGATTTACTTTTAGAACCATTTATTTTCATCCTATGCATTAACGCCCAGTTATAAATTTTATTCAAGTCTGTTTGAATAGCATCTACATCTGAATTATTTCTAATCTTTCTATAGATAATGCAGTCATCTGCAAATAGCCTCACATTTGATGTAATATTCTGGCATAGGTCATTTACGTATATTATAAAGATTAATGGACCCAGAACGCTACCCTTTGGCACTCCTGAATTTATATTTCCAATTTCCGATATTTCATGACCTACTCTAACTCTCTGGGTTCTACCTTTTAAGAATTCTTGGATCCATAGCACCACTCTTTTATCTATTCCTAGCCTACTTAACTTATCTATTAATATGTCATGTGGCACCCAATCAAATGCTTTCGAAAAATCAATCACAACTGCATCGATTCTTCCGCCTCTATCTACCTCTTCAGCTAGATCCTGAACCAGCGACGTAATTTGACTATCACATGAGAAGCCTCCCCTAAAACCATGCTGGCGGTTGTAAAACCAGTCTTTCGCATTTAGAACATGACGAATATAATCCGATATCAAATGCTCCATGACTTTACATACGACAGATATAAGGCTAATCGGTCTGTAGTTTCCGACATCTAATTTATTTCCACCTTTATGTATGGGTACCACTATAGCTGATTTCCAGTCACATGGAATAGCTGCATTGTTTATGGAAACATGAAATATACGCATTAAGTATGGAATTATGGCCTCGGAACCTAATTTAAGAATCTCTGTAGCAATACTATCTGGTCCTCCAGACTTCCGACTTTTTAATTTCGTTAGTCTCTCTCTAACCCCTTTGGAAGTTATTTTGAATGTCAAATTGGGTTCACATTCACGGTCTGTGACACAACCACTCCTATCAGCGGGATTATTATTATTATTATTATTATTATTAGGCCTATTATTATTATTATTACTATTATTATTATTATTATTATTATTATTATTATTATTATTATTATTATTATTATTATTGAAAACCGAAATGAAATAGGAATTTAATAAGTCGGCCTTTTCTTTGTCATCAGTTATACTTTCTCCGTTTTGATTTCGTAAAAGCACTACTCCTTCATTTTTTCCTTTTCTCCTGCGTACATATTTATAAAACTGTCTCCAATTGTTACTTTCATCTTCTTTTAAAATAGTTTTTAGAAAATTTTCCTGAGCTAACCTTTTTTCACACTCAAGTTTCTTAATTAATTCGATATATTTTTCCCAATGCTCATGGCTCCGTTTACGTTTGCTAAATGCGCGCCTTGTCTTTTTCTTTAAGTAGCGAATATAATTAGTGTAATATTCTGGGTCCGGATTTTTCTTAATTATTTTAGAAGGTACACATTTTACTAATGCCTCGAAAATTATACACTTAAATTTATGCCACACATTTTCCATATTTCCTTCAGTCATCATGCTTTTGTCGTAGAAACGTTTGTAATTCATGGACATCGGTTTTGTTAAAATTCCAGACAGACAGTGGACTTGACCTCGGATTTACTGTGTTTTCCCAAAAGATTTCTAATAAGACACTATTGTGATCACTTATTTTATGAAGACTTTCAGAGTTGACAAAGAGAGAGACAGGTCTTCGTAGGTAAACATCTAAGAGGGCATTGTCACGCGTCGGACCATTTACTACCTGCGTAATCAACTAAAATAAAATAAATCATCATCATCATCTCCGTTCTTCCCCATATTTCGGCCTTCCTCCGATGTAGAGTCGGCTGTACATTAGTTGTCGGTGGTAGTGCAATGCACCATGAGCTCTTCCTTGGGGTCATGATAGCTCGTGGGACCGGGGATGATGGAACGCGTTTATGTCTCGCGGAAAGATAAAGGGATTCTTCAGGCTGTAGGAGAGTTCGGAGCCGGCCCGTAGGGGGCCCTAGGGTATGTAAATAATTCCATGCTGGGTAATACATTGGGCCCATCCAAGCGGCCTACGTGCGAGGACAGTGCCTATCACCTCAACGGGGACTAATATGAGAGTACGTTAAAAATAAAAGAAGGAAAAAAGAAAGGGACGCGAGAAAAGGAGAATACGAAAGATGGAAAAGTGGTAGTACGAGAAAAAATGGAGAATATTTGCTATGTATTTTAAATAAGTATATTCGTATTACGTAATTATTTGAGAGAACGTTCGATCCTTCATATATGTTGAAACTGTTTAGTGTACAAATGATTTTGGCCATATTTTTATTTACAGGGACATCATTTTATTTTTACTAACATTTTTAATATTAACTTGCCTATACCTCTGTATCAACGCCATTTGCTATCCCCTTCCACGACTGGAGTTCGATGATACTGGCGTAATATACAAACAAATCACTTTACTAGGTACAGGAGGGAAGAAAAGTAGTTCATCCATTTACGTAAACTAGGAAATATTGCGCTTTTGAGTTTGATCATTCTTTAATCAAAATACAGTATAATATTAACAATGAGTGTTTTTACTCACGAACTGAGCTGACCATGTGGACGTATTCATTATGAAGTATATTATACTGTCTACAGCACATTAGCGTACAATATAGAGAATGAAGTTAAATTGAAAAATAATCATAATATGGATATTTAAACACATTTTTTAAAATGGTGGCCGTTCATTTCGATACAGGCTTCAGTTCTAATGTGCATATTATCGCACTATAGACTGTTGTACCTAATCCCAATTACCAGTTTCGTTCTTCGTACTAGTAACTCATTTTGAAATAATTCTGTACCTACTCTATAAAAGAGTACCTTACGTACTGTAAATTCAATCTTCACTTCTGCCCGATCCGAAAAGATAAAATTACTCAGACATACTATCTACTGTCCGTCCAAGTGGTTATGTCGTAGGGTCGTAGAAAGGGAGGAAATCAAGTGACAGTTAATTACTTAACGAGGTCCTTTTATTTAAGTTATTTTAAACAGTTGTATAATATTACGTAGACGTCCAATTCCTAACAGAAATTAATGTTCTCAGAAAAGAGCTAAGTCAGCCCAGCCACTAGCTGGCCAATAAAAGCTGGTGGGGGAAACCGGGATACGATGTAGGCAAATGGACGACAGTACCTGTGCGAAAATTATTCAAATTGAAAACTCTTTCGTCACTAGAAAACGCGAACATATTTTTGGAACGTACTGTTTACTATGACCGTAAGGCTACTATGACTGTATATGCGGTCTTGGATCTGTGTGGAGGACGGTTGAACTTCATTAGTAGAAGGGGTGGGAGTGAAGTACATTCAAAAACTCAGGTACAATAAAAATTGAAGTAAAAATAAAATGATGCCCCTGTATATTTCATTTGGATGGCATAGCGAAATACTTCATAACTGCTATGATTAATAGACGCTTTTTATACCTCACAAATAAGATCCGATTGGATGGAGCGAACAGAGTCTTGTAAGATGCGCCAAGCCTGGAACTTGGCAGTTAATCGATAATCAGCTCAAAGCGTGGAAACCGAGCAGATGAGAGCGGGGGAACAATCGAACATCGAAGTCCTTTGTTCGACTGACGCTTGCAGAAACGCAATTACATATCTGGCTAGCTACATGGTTACACTAGGTAATATGGGATTCGTAAACACGTACGTTGTTTTAAAACGCTCGGTTCTAATCAAGCATGTAAAAGTTTTGGTTGCTAAGCAATGCGAATGTAATTAAATTATAACTATGTTTTACTTTGTTATAGCTTAGGTTCTAATACTAACAACTACACTATTTTTGTTTTTGCTTGTATTGTCTTCAACAATAACAAATGTGAATGATATTCGGGAGGAAATTAAATACAGAATAAATATGGGAAATGCCTGTTATTATTTGGTTGAGAAACTTTTATCATCCAGTCTGCTGTCGAAAAATATGAAAGTTAGAATTTATAAAACAGTTATATTACCGGTTGCCCTTTATGGTTGTGAAACTTGGACTCTCACTTTGAGAGAGGAACAGAGATTAAGGGTGTTTGAGAATAAGGTTCTTAGGAAAATATTTGGGGCTAAGAGGGATGAAGTTACAGGAGAATGGAGAAAGTTACACAACGCAGAACTGCACGCATTGTATTCTTCACCTGACATAATTAGGAACATTAAATCCAGACATTTGAGGTGGGCAGGGCATGTAGCAGGTATGTCGAATCCAGAAATGCATATAGAGTGTTAGTTGGGAGGCCGGAGGGAAAAAGACCTTTAGGGAGGCCGAGACGTAGATGGGAAGGTAATATTAAAATGGATTTGAGGGAAGTGGGATATGGTGATAGAGACTGGATTAATCTCGCTCAGGATAGGGACCAATGGCGGGCTTATGTGAGGGCGGCAATGAACCTCCGGGTTCCTTGTAAGTAAGTAAGTAAGTAAGTAAGTAAGTAAGTCTCTTCCTACTTTTAAATGCCTACTAGAAGTTCTAATGCATTACGTCACTTTTCTAAAAGAAATTAATATCATGAGTTACTTTTCATTAATGATTGCAGTAGTAGTGGAAAGAAAGAATACGATTTATTTAAATATGGTAGGCCTAGTCTTGAGGTATATTTGAAATTTTTACGTCATTGGGAAAAATGAGTTATATTTTTCAATTCAGCATGCAAGGAACGTAAAAGTTCATTTATAAAATCCTTGATCTCACCAAAAAATTTGAAACGCAGACCAGTGTTACACCTATATGTAGTAAGACAGCCTGAAAAATGTCATAAGTCTAGATCAAGTAATTTGTCTGCAAAGTGCGCTAATGACTTGGAATATATGGTTTTCGGAAAACAGTTTTTAAAGGTAAATGTAGCCTATATTGCTGGTCATTATGAAACCAAAAGCATATTTTTTGAATACATTCTCGGAATATAATAGTACAAGTATATTGCATTGGCCTATAATTGTTTAAAAAAACACTCTTGAATATGAACAAATAAACATTGAAAATTTTCAACATGTTAACGATCAATTCTCCTTTAAACTATTAATTATTCAAGATTCCACTTTGAATTGTTCGTAATACAATAAGTGGACTTCATGCGTTTAAACAATATCTAATGATGCTGGAAAATTATTTCAAGGAAGCGCTTAATTAGGGAAGGAAATATTGCGGAGCTGAACTTGGTTGGATTATAGTGTAGCCTTTTGAGATTTCAATTATGTAAAGAAAAGAAACCGTAACGTCGTGGTCTGAAGCATTATGCCTCGATTCGGGTTACGGAATGTGCGGGTTCGGTTCTTATGCGGAAGGAATATTCTCCAAAAATTTCAGCCAGTTGGAGACCTGCGATAGGTTGCAAAATCTGTTTTAGAAAACCAGCTGTAAAGACTGGAAGGACTGGTACTAACCACACATTACCTCCGTGCGGGTTGGATGATCGTTCACTTCTGCTGAGGTATGTGGACGTGAGGCGAGCAGTCGGCTGGTCAGCTCTCATCTCTCAAGTATTCGCACCATGGACGTTTTGCTCTGCACATAGCAATCGACCAGTCATCTGTCATAGACACAGATGCAATCCCGTCACATATTTATGTGTTCGCATTTCTACCTATTATTCTGAGCTTCTGTCTCAGAAGATGATATCAGAGAAGTTACTTTTGATGCGATTATAATTGTTCAAATTCATTATTTATATGTGCGTTCTTATTTTGTAATCACTTATGTTAATCTTTATGATAATACCGAACTTAGTCAATTATCATATATTTTTATACCATTGATTCTGGTTCACGTTAACAATTTGTTTAAAAAACTTAAAAAAATTGTTTAACAACACGTTAAAAGTGTTAAAATTAAAAAAAAAGGTTATGTACCTTAGACAGACGGCCCGTTTCGACGCCGGTTCTGCGTCATCTTCAGTGTCTTACGAACTACTGTTGTTGTTGTTGTAGTTGTTGATCTTGCATACTGCAAACTGGGGTTTACAAACTAAAATGCAATAGTTGCCCAAATTTTTACATAGGACAGACAGGAAGAACCTTTCAAACAAGATATAATGAACATATTAAAGCTATAACCAAACCCTACATCACATCAAATTATGCAGACCACATTATCAACAATAATCATGACTACAATAATATAGAAACAGATATGGAAATTTTACACATCACACCAAAATGTCCACAGTTAAACATCTTAGAACAATGCGAAATATATAAACATACAATAACATAACCACAATATATACTTAATACACAATTACAGTTCAATACCCACACATTATTCGACATCATGACACATAGCACACAAACAACCACCCCCCACCGCAGGAACAACACACCCCCACTCCTACAACTGACGAATGCAAATAGCAATATGCAAGATCAACAGGAACATCAGTAGTTCGTAGGACACTGAAGATGACGCAGAACCGGCGTCGAAACGGGCCGTCTGTCTAAGGTACATAACTTTTTTTTTTAATTTAACACTTTTAACGTGTCGTTAAACAATTTAAATATTTTTATAGGTATTAGAAGTTTTGTCTTCACTGCATATCAATGTAAATAAAATGTAAGATTATTATTATTATTAAATAAAGTCAACCCCACGACAGGCCAAATCGGCTCAGAGTGTGACAAGAGGTTAAGCTTCCACCTTTACGATCGACATTTAATGGCAGTTGGGATGTCAGTCCTACGTGTGGCGTGCTTTTATCCCCAAAGAAATACCCCTGGTACTCATTTCTGTCAGAGGCTGAGTAGACCCCAGGGCCATAGTGCGATGAGAAAGATTAGATCAATGGAAAAATCTATGACCCCATCGGGAATCGAACCCGTGTCCTTACAGCTTGTAGCGTTACGTCTTAACCACGACGCTATTGCGCGCCCTATTGTTGATACTACTACTACTACTACTACTACTACTACTACTACTACTACTACTACTACTACTACTACTACTACTACTACTACTACTATTATTATTATTATTATTATTATTATTGCTTATTAAATACATAAGTTTGCTAAGTAAAACTATTACATCATATAAAACGGATATTGGAAGAAAACATTCTCTCTCATCATACGTAAGTCTACTATCCCTTCAAGTTTAGTCAATGCTGACCTTCTTCCTACGGATCGATTCTCAATGACTGATTTCACGATGGCTGAATCCGGGATAAATCCTCGCACATAGACTGTTTGAGTTCATTGTACGCCCTATAGTCGATGATTATCTAAGGTCGACGAATGGTCAGGGTGGCATTCGTGAATGCGACGCTGACAGGTGGGCCCTGCAAGTAATGACCCATCGTCTACTGACGAGCCTTGTGTAAAAAAACGTGTTCGCAAGAAATAGGATATCATTTTTAATAAAATGTTTCTTCGTTTGAAGGAGAAAAACAATGACATTAAATATTTTTATTATATTTTATGGATCGTATATGGAGACTAAGAGGAAGGCAGAAAAAAAAGGAAAGATTGGAGAGTGCTGGGTTTGCAGTGAGAGACCTGCCCTTGTGCAGAAATCTATTTATGAATGAGCCAATGAATGTTTATGTAATAATAATAATAATAATAATAATAATAATAATAATAATAATAATAATAATAATAATAATAATATCAAAACTATGAAAATGGATTAAAGTAATTACACGGCTACACTATAGGTCAAATGGAGTTACACCGTGGAAAGAGTTCAAGAAACAATGATTTAGGATAACATGACTATACTGTCCATTTTCACAGTTCAATAAATTATTGAACTCCTATAGAAACAGGCTCAGAACTAGAATAAGAACCATTCAAGAAGACACACTGAATTTTTTGCCATGGCAAATGTTTTTATTGGAGATGAATAGAAGATAGAAAAGTCAGTAATTTGTTCTCCTTCATTATCTATGCTCATCTGTCAACGTTCGGGTAGTTCTTTCGATTACGCTTCTGAAGAAATCTGCTGATTTGAAGTTCCAGAAGTGATCAAGCCAAGTAAGTAAAGCATCTTAGTTATCAAAGGAGTTCTCCTGAAGGTTGCTGGATAGAGAAAGTAAAAGATGTAAATCTGAGCATAGCTGCTTTCGTCATATTGGTGGAGTGCGGGTGTGCTTTGTTTTATTGCAGCAGCATTTTATGCAGTCTTCCCGGTCGCTTTTCTTCAAATGCGGCCGCCGTGCGTCCAAGTTGTTGGCAATAAATATTAGCATCTTCGGAATATGTATGATAAGTCTTTCTTGTGTTAAATTTTAACGTACCTTGTTACTTATCATACATATTCCGAAGTGATACAGTGTTAAAAGTTGTGTAATCAAGATGTATAAAATATTATCAGTTATGGTTACATTCCTAGGAAGCAATTCGTAGTACACGGCGCCCTCTTTATGCCACCAGACGCATAACATCATCTTCTGTGGATGTACACTAACTTTTGTAGGGAGTGTTGTGTGTTGAAACGACAGAAACATTTGCTTGTAGTGCTTTCTCTTATGGCATTATCTTCGTACACGGCACAAATATTTCGAGACGCCTCCTCCTCCTTTGCTCTTCTATTGGTGTATTTACAAGCACAACAATCCGAATAACAAATGAGAATTACAAACGATAAAAATCTTCTAACAACGCAGAGTTGTAATGACGAACAAAAACTCTACGAACTTATGCATCAATAGGGTGACCAGAGTCACATAAAAATAAGAGGACACAGAGCTTCAAAAAGGAGGACATTGTCCGAAAAAAGAGGACAGAAAATGTGTACTTAGATTTAAGCTTAGGCCTATATTATACTTTAAATTACGGTACTCAAAAGGCTACTTAAAAGTATGTTAATATCTATTTTATTACAAAATACTCAATAATAATGATTTTACAGTTGGCTACATGTGAAAGTCAAGGGAACTATAATTATTTAAGAGGACAGAAAATGTCTATTTAGATTGACATTCGCACCTCGATCTCTCGATTTACTAGATATCTCTGAGCCCAGATCACATATGTAACAGATTGGTCATCCCAATGTTAAAAACGGTAACTTGTAGAAGAGAACAACCACCAGGATCGCCATTGTCGATTAGTAACGACCGCTAGATGAAAGTACAGTTGCTCCATGCAATTCAAATGGGAGTAATAATCTGACTTCTTCTACTGTCGCTAGATGGCAGCATAGTGAAATTGATAAAAGTGGTTATCTTCAAAGTCCATAATAGTGATTAATGTGTTATATATGTGATCACGCATGGAAGTACAGCTGCATCATGCAATTGCAATGAGAGTTATAACGTGTTTTCGTCTGCGGTAGTGGATAAGGAAAAAAGGAATATCTACAATCCTACCATTCCATATTACCTCCAAAAGTACCAGCTAGAAGAGCTTGAAGTAATCGGACTTCTGGTTGTGGCAAGAGGTACCGCTACTCTCTTCATGAAAGATGTGTTTAAGAGGCTTGGAATACCTACATCTATTATTCCGATTGTAACTTTAGCTGCATTGAAAGGATCAATTCCTCTCCTGAAGCATCACCTATATTCGAAATGAAACCAAGTTCATTAGCATTCTTTACTTTTTTGTAACACCTGCCTCTCTAAAACTAGGTATATTTCCACCAATCACAAAATGTATTTGGAGTTATGTACTTGTAGGAGTTTCATTGTCAAAACAATAGTAATATACGTTACAAGAGCGGTATGTTGACGTTTTCATGGTCGAGGAAAAGATTGAAAAAGCGAAACGTAGTTGAGCTTTTTAATTTCCGAGAACATGAAAACAAACATACCGCTCGTGTATCGTACATTATTTTGTGCGAAGATCGTTTATTACATACCTGAAAGACGAATTTCTAATTAGCTGCAATGAAATCTCCATGTTGGTTTCTGTTTAATGACGGCAACTTCGGAAAACCAAAATATCTTTCTTCAACATTGTTGCTATAAAATGTTTTCTGTGTTTACTATACTCCAGCAGACCGTGATATACGTCTGTCTTTTTTTTCTCCCAGTCTATAAATGCGAACTTAAAACAAACTGTAAGGTTATGTAATGATTTATTTTTCATTTTAATATTTTAACAATATTATTTATATAACATATTATTTATACAATATATACATTTTAGGTATAATAAGTTGTCGCTAGCACAATTCGTTTTGAAACAATTAATGAAAGAAATGTGTCAGTTCTATATAAATCACTCTGTACAATATTCGTATGTATACATCTACTCTAAATCGTAGAATGTGTAAAAGAAGTCATATTTCTTGCAGAACTAATTATAGGCCTGTTAATATTTATTTTATGTAAATGTGTGCAAAATTAATGCCATACGTTGTCTAAAACGAATGAGGAACAGCCAGCAGAAGTGGATAAGGAAAAAGAGAATATCTACAATCCTACCATTCCATTTTACCTCCAAAAGTACCAGCTAGAAGAGCTTGAAGTAATCGGACTTCTGGTTGTGGCAAGAGGTACCGCTACTCTCTTCATGAAAGATGTGTTTAAGAGGCTTGGAATACCTACATCTATTATTCCGATTGTAACTTTAGCTGCATTGAAAGGATCAATTGCTCTCCTGAAGCATCACCTATATTCGAAATGAAACCAAGTTCATTAGCATTCTTTACTTTTTTGTAACACCTGCCTCTCTAAAACTAGGTATATTTCCACCAATCACAAAATGTATTTGCAGCTATGTACTTGTAGGAGTTTCACTGTCAATAGATTATTAATGGTTCACTGAACTTGTGAAAATTTCTATGGTTAAGTACTCTTTGTCCCTTGTGGCAGCTCACGAATAGTGAGAAGATTTCTAAATTTTATGGCAGTATAGTGAAATTGATAAAAATTGTTGCCGTCAAAGTCAATAAGGCTGAGCAATCTGTTATGTGTTCAGGGCTCTGAGAAACGACCATAACAAGGAGCGACAAAGAGAGTTATGATTGTTGGGAAAGAATATATTCCGTCGATGCTGCTGCCACCTACAAGCAAATTATTTGAAAAAGGCGTTAAATCAGATAATTTCAGGATATCAGGCATACAAGTTACGAAAACGAGGACATTTCCTGATTTT